>CM053792.1:792844945-793407445 GCA_028749045.1 Cupressus sempervirens
ATTTTTATAAGGTTATTATAAAATTGTTAATTAATTTTTAATTAGAGTTGTATAAAGTTACTATAAAATTATGCTTTAAATTTTTTTTAAAACATTTAATATATGGAGTTTAATTTAGATAAAAAAATTAATTTTATTTTTTGGATATTGTAATGTAAAATATTATAGTCAAACATAGATATATGGTTAGGGACAAAGTTACCATTATAGTTAATGTTAACCTTAGGGATAGAATAAGGGTTAGGGTTTTAGTTATGGTTAAGGTTATGGTTAAGGTTAGGGTTAGAGTTATGGTTGTGGTTATTGTTGTTAAGGTTCAAATTAGAGTTATGCTTATGGTTTAGGGTTGGGGTTAGGGTTATGGTCATGGTTAAGGTTAGGGTTAGAGCTATGGTTATGGTTAGGGTTGGGGTTTGAGTTAGGGTTAGGATTTGAGTTAGGCTTAAAGATAGGGTTAGGGTTAGAGCCAATTATGGTAGAGTTAGATTTAGGGTTAGAGTTAGGGGTAGAGTTGTGTTTATGGTTAAGGTTAGGATTAGAGTTATGCTTATGGTTAAGGTTAGGGTTAGAGTTATGGTTATAGTTAGGGTTAAGGTTATTATAGGGCTAGGGTTATGGTTAGGGTTAGGGTTAAGGCTAGGGCTTGAGTCAGGGTTAAGGTTAGAGTTAGGATTAGGGTTAGGGTTTGAGTCAGGATTAAAGTTAAGGTTAGGGTTAGTGTTAGAGTCCAATTATAGTAGAGTTAGATTTAGGGTTAGAGTTAGGGATAAAGTTATGTTCATGGTTAAGGTTAGGGTTAGAGTTGTGCTCATGGTTAAGGTTAGGGTTAGGGTTATGGTTATAGTAGGGCTAGAGTTAAGGTTAGGGTTAGGGTTACATTTTGAGTCAGGGTTAAGGTTAGAGTTATGGTTAGAGTTAGGTTTTCAACTAGGATTAAAGTTAGGGATATGGTTAGAGTCCAATTATGGTAGAGTTAGATTTAGGGATAGATTAATGTTTATGGTTAAGGTTAGTGTTAAGGTTAGGGTTAGGGTTAGACTTAGAGTTAAGGTCAGGGTTAAGGTTAGAATTAGGGTTAAGGTTAGGGTTAAGGTTAGGATTAGGGTTAGGGTTAGAGTTAGAGTTAGGGTTAGGATTAGGATTAAAATTAGGGTGAGGGATAGGGTTTGAATTAGAGTTAGGGTTATTGTTAGGGTTAGGCTTATAATTAGAGCTAGCATTAGGGTCAAGGTTAGAGTTATAGTTAGGCTTAGAGTTAGGATTAGGATTAGGGTTAGGTTTAGAATTAGAGTTAGAGTTAGGGTTATGATTAGGGTTAGAATTAGGGTTACAAATATAGCTAAGATAAGAGTTAGTGTTAAGGTTAGGGTTAGAGTAAGAATTAGGGTGAGGGTTAGAATTAGGGTTACAAATATAGTTAGGGTTAGAATAAGAGTTAGTGTGAGTTAGAGTTAGAATTAGAGTTAGAATAAGGGTTAGAGTTAGAGTTAAAGTTAGGGTTATATTTAGGGTTAGAATTAAGGTTAGGGTTAGAGTTAGGGTTAGGATTAGGGTTAGCATTAGGGTTAGGGTTATAATTAGTGTTAGAGTTAAAATTAGAGGTAGTGTTAGTGTTAGTGTTAGTATATATAAGAGTTAGAGTTAGAATTAGAGTTAGAGTTAGGGTTAGAATTAGGGATAGGATTAGGGTTAGGGTTAGGATTGGGGTTAGGGTTAGAATTAGAGTTAGGGTTAGGGTTCAAGTTAAAGTTAGAGATAGATTTGGGGTTAGAGTTAGGGTTAAAGTTACCTGGTTAGATTTAGGATTAGGGTTAGAGTTAGGGTTAGGATTAATATTAGAATTAAGGTTAGGGTTAGAGTTAGAGTTATATATAGTGTTAGGGTTAGGATTAGGGGTAGGTTTATAGTTAGAGTTAGGGTTAGGGTTAATGCTAGAGTTAGGGTTACAATTAGAGTTAGAGTTAGAGTTAGGGTTAGAATTAGGGGTAGGGTTAGAATTAGAGATAAAGTTAGAGTTAGAGTTAGAGTTAGGGTTAGAGTTAGATTTAAGGTTAGAATTAGGGTTAGAATTAGGATTAGCATTAGAGTTAGAGTTAGGGTTAGAAATAGTGCTAGGGTTAGGGTGAGAGTTAGAGTTAGAGTTAGAGTTAGAGTTAGAGTTAGGGTTAGAGTTTGGATTAGAGTTATAGTTAGCATTAGAATTAGGTTAGGATTAGGGCTAGAATTAGGGATAGGGTTAGAATTAGGGTTAGAGTTAGGGTTATATAGGTTAAGGTTAGGGGTAGAATTTGAGTTACAATTAGAGTTAGAGTTAAGATTAGGGTTTGAGTTAGAATTAGGGTTACAAATATAATTAGGGTTATAGATTGAGTTAGAGTTAGGGTTTGGGTAAGGGTAAGAATAAGAGTTAGGGCTAGAATTAGGGTTATAGATATAGTTAAGGTTAGAAATAAGGTTAGGATTAGGGTTAGATTTTGAGTTAGCGTTTGAGATAGAGTTAGAGTTAGAGTTAGAATTAGTGTTAGAACAAGGGTTAGAGTTAGAGTTAGGGGTAGGGTTAGGGTTGGCACAAGGGTTACGATTAGAGTTAGGGTTAGAATTAGAGTTAGGGTTACAATTAATGTTAGTGTTAGTGTTAGTGTTAGAGTTATAGTTAGGTTAGAGTTAGGGTTAGAATTGGGGCTCGAATTGAGGCTAGGTTAGGGTTAGAGTTAGAATTAGAGTTAGAGTTAGAGATCAAGTTAGAGTTAAAGTTAAAGTTGGAGATAGAGTTGGGGTTAGGGTTAGATTTAGGGTTAGGATTGGAGTTAGGGTTATATTTAGGGTTATAGTTAGGTTTAGATTTAGGGTTAGAATTAGAGTTAGGGTTAGAAATAGGGTTGGGCTTAGGATTAGAATTGGGTTTAGGATTAATGTTAGGACTGATCTAAGCCAAAAGTCAGCCCAGAACACAAATTAAATGCAAATACACAAATCAAATGCCACAAGTCAGCCTGCAACAACAATTAAATGCCCAAAATTGATATCTAAGTAAAATTGTGATATCTCCTAGATCCAATTGAATTAGAACTCATGCTTCGAACTGTAGTTAGTACTCTAGGCCCTCTTCAACCCTTGAAATCTTTATCCTTTGAATCATTGTGGAAAATTAGTTACATGAAATGCATCAGACACCAAATTCCTAAGAAAGGCCAAGCTCCATAGACCATGTTGAGCAACCAAAGACCATGCCGAGTTCCCAGACCATGCCGAAGAACCACAAACCATGTTGAGTTCCTAGACCATGCCAAGCAACCAAAAACCATCCCAAGTTCCTAGACTATGCTGAGCAACCAAAGTCGATTTCGAGTTCCTAGACCATGCCAAGCACCAGTATTAGCTAAGTTCCACAAAACTTAACCAAAATCCCTCCAAACATACAAGATCACAAGAAAACCCAAGATGCTCCTACATCATCTTTTCTTATCTCTAATCTCTCTCTCTCTCTCTCTAGAAAACATGTCTCTATAAGAAACATAATATGAGCTCCCTCTTGTCTATAAATATGCTCTCTCTCTCTCTCTCTCTCTCTCTCTCTCTCTCTCTCTCTCTATATATATATATATATATATATATATATATATATATATATATATATATATATATATATATATATATATATATATATATATATATATATATATATTCTCACTTATAAAAAATATAATATTATTTCTAGTTACTAGTACATATAGGGTTAGGTTAAGGTATATAATTTACTAAATGATTAGTACAGTCATAGATAGACTAAGAGTTAGAGTTAGGATCTAAGGTTTACATTTATATGACACTCGGTGTTATGATTAGGGTTAATAAGTGGTTAAATGTTACACTAAAATATGGCACATGGTTAAGGGAAGTATGAGATTTAGGTGTAGTGTTGGAGAATTTGGAGTATAACTATGGTCAAATTTGGGATATATGTTATACAAATCACTCGAATTGTGGAAAAAAATTAATTCATGAAAGGGAAATTATAAGTCCCAATACAATAATTTAGATGATGTAAAAAGTGTGAAATAATATATAAGAATCAATTTTATGGAAATTATTTCTCCATGATGATGTGAGAACATTATATATTGTTGAATTTTTAGTAATGCTAATGCAATTTTTATTGCAATGATTAAGAATTGTAATCAATAAATATGCCTATGATTAAAGACATCTATTTAGACTTATGATTTTCTTTCTTAATTAACATATTTAGCAGCCACATCCATTAAAGAAATGTTTTCTACAACAATAAATTTGTTGTGTCTTGTTCTCTTCTTCATGAAAGTTACATAGAACAATAGGGAAACAAAACTGCCAATACAACTAATTAGAAGTAAAATTTTGAAACTGAAGACCAAAATGAACTATATACGAAAAAATATCTTTTTGATGGTGTAAATACATGTCATGTTCTTCAATGATCAGGATTCTTTTGTAACCATTATTTGAACAATGATTGTGAAAGACTTCTTTCATTATCGAGGGAAACCCATCCACTTTTGTAGATGTGTCACACATGAATTTTTTGCATCTTCTATATGCATTACTTCCATTTTTTCAACATAGTCAATTGGAAATATTGCATTCTCCACAACTTTAATTATAGTTTTGCACTTCTCTTTAATTATTTGTAGGCATTTGTCAAACTTGGTCTCAAAAAAATCATTTGAGGTTATTGAAGTAGTCAAGTTAGTACCAAATAATGTTTGATTCTCTATTCAAGGCATCCATAACTCAAATAGTAACTTGCAAACTATAAAAAAAAATCAACGTATAGAAATAATCAGAATGAAAAAGTATTAATAGTTAACATAAATTATTTCAAATGAATAATGTTCAAAATAGCATAAATAAAAATCAAAACTATTTCAAATAAAATAGTTAGATTGTAATGTTTGAAATATGGTGGCGTTGCCTTCCACTTTTCAAACATTACAAATATAAATATTAATAAAAATCTATATATATTATGAAAAATATTTAAATAAAACACATACATAATCTAATTAAATAATGACAAAATATAAACTAAATATATTATTCGTTTATTTTAAATTAATCATTAACTTTAATAAAATACAAATTTTATTGATAAGGTGACCTTGCCATCCACATTAATGATAAAATTTAATTATGAAACATCAAAATATAAATATTTTTAAACATGCAAATATAAAACTATTAACCAAAACCATTTTGAAATATGCAAATCTAAAACTAATATGAAATATGGAAATGTAAAATTAAATTGAAACATGCACATTAAAAAAATCTGGGAATGAAATGTATTATCAAATATGTATATCAAATAGATTTTGAATCAATTTGAATTCTAAATCAAAATCAAACATACAAGGTTAAACTATATGAAACTTATTGAAATTGAAATCTAAATCAAAGGAGAATATTATAACTAATTTTGAAACTAAATCTACATTTAAATCTAAATACATAACTAAATCTAAATCTAACTGCAAAACTAAAATTAAAATTAAAAATTAAAATAGAAATCTCACATGCAAAAAAATTACTTCAAAACTTTAATCTACTCTTCAAAAACTCTAATCTACTCCAATAATCTCCACCTCTTCCTCCTTGTAAAAACACAAAATGAAAATGAAATGAGGAGCATTTGTTTTATAACATATGAGAGACTCCTCATATCCCCCATTAGATGTCTTTTGACATTCCATGAATTTATTTCAAATTCCCTAACTCCCCGCAAAAAAAAGCATATTAAATGTGCATGCAAAAATATATTTAACAAAAAGAAAATGTTTTATATTTAAAAATTTAATGAAATTATTTTATCCCTATTTTTTTGGCATTATTTTTTCGGGTCCTAATTTCTAGCCCTATTTTTTGGCCATTTTTTTCGAGCCCTATTATTTCAGCATCCATTTGGCTTAATAATATTTTGGCCAGATATTATTTCGAGAATGTTTTTTTAAAATTTTATAATTCAGTAATGATAAAATATATATTAAATATATGATTCATCTACTTTAAATATATCATTGCCTTTGATAAAATACAAATTGTATTGATTTGGTGATGTTGTCATCCACATTAATGATAAAATTGTACTTTGAAACATGAAAATATAAATACTTTGAAACATACAAATCTAAAACTATTATGAAACATTCAAATCTAAAACATGCAAACCAAAAATATTTTGAAATATGCAAATCTAAACTAATATGAAACATGCACATCTAAAACTAATTTGAAACATGCACTTTTAAAATATGCAAATGAAAAGTATCATAAAATATATCAATGAAATAGGTTTTGAATGCAAATCTAAATCAAACATTCAAGACTAAATTATTAAATGCAAGCCTAAACAATTTTGAATAGAATTCTAAATCTAAATGAAACTAATTAAAATTGAAATCTAAGTCAAAGTAGAATATTATAACTAATTTTGAATCTCAATTTACATCTACATCTAAATATAAATAAATAAATAAAATCTCACCTACAAAAAAATTACTCCAAAACTTCAATCTACTCATGTTCAAAAACTCCAATCTAATCCTCCAATAATCTCCACCTCTTCCTTCCTGCAAAAACATAAAATGAAAATGACCTATGAGAGGCTCCTCATACCCCCCAATAGATGTCTCTTCACATTCCACAAATTTATTTCAAATTCCCTCACTCCCCACAAAAAATAAGTATGAATGTGCATGCACAATTATATTTTTTTTATAAAAAAAAATCATATTTAAACTATTTTCGGCCCTATTTTTTTGGACATATTTTTTTGGTCCCTATTTTTTCTAGCCTATTATTTCGGCCTCCATTTGCCTTCCTTTTATTTTGGCCAACTATTATTTTGAGATTTTTTTTGTATTTTTTTAAAAAATAATTTAATAATTAATTTAGAAGTTTTTAATTGCTCCCTTTTCTTTTTTATTGACAAGGAATCTTGGCATATTCCCATGCTGAGCATTTGTGCTACCATTGTATAGAAAGCCTTTCAACATAATGAATGTGTTTTACCAAGGATTGAGGGCTCTGAATGGTTTGAAACCTAGTGTATCAAAGCAATTGGAGGAGATATCAATGTCAACTACCTTATATAATGTGGAAAGAGATAATGATGGATGGGAACCTAAGTAGTTGTTACTCAAAGAGTACACTATGGCAGGGTGGAGGTTTTGCCAACAAGTGGTTGCTGATAATGTGGACAACTCCAAAGTCCTCTGTAATCATCATTTTATGTCATTTAAGACAATAGAGGTGTGAAGGAGTATAGATGATAAGTTTTGATTTTGACTATTAAATTTGAATTGTTAAGCTTCTTTTTATTCGTGCTATTGAGACTAGCAAAACAATGCCTCTTTCATTTGATTCAAATGCTTTATTTTCAATACTATAGCCAATCCAATCATGATACTCAAAGTTGTTATGCTTTGATGATTCAAAATTTTGTTGATATTTATGCAATATCAATGGACGCTTTCTTAGATTAACAATACAACTAAATCAGTTGCACCTCCTTAGCATTTTAAAATATGTTGATATTTATGCAATATCAATGGATGCTGCATTGAGTCCCACTCATTTTGTCCCTCTTTGTAATGGGCACCCCTGGATGTCCCAAAAAACTAAACTAAATTGCTGAAAGGAATTATGTCAAACAGTTTGCATTCAACTTCTTATTTCTCCGTTTAATGTTTTAAACCCCTTATAACTCCAGAAATCAAACATTTATTGTTTGTTGTGTTTCATGCATGGAATTGGTATCATACAACATAAACAAGAAAGAAACTACAATAGTATGCAAAGTGGAAATGAATTGCTGCTAATAAAATGTTATTTTCAGAATTCATAAAACCAAATACATAGCAGATTTATCAACTCACTAATTACTTCAGTAGTATTGACATAATACTCCAGCCTATGCTTATGAACTTGCTACTACAATACTTTGTCCTTCAATCAGTCCACTACCTTCATAATACCATTCCCTCCAAGCGGCATAAGCGTCGGACAAGTAGTGAAGAAGATATGAGCAAAATACCAAATCTGCCTGTAGCCGAAAATGCAACTAAACTGCCTAATAATGAAGCTAATAACAAAGAATTCCAAAGGCCAAACCCCAAGGGAATGACATCTAGAATGTTACAAGAGAGGATAGACGTCCTCAAATGCCAAGAATGGAGCTACAACTCACAGACCAATTTCTTCTCATATTCAACCTGCCTAATGAAGCCACAGATGCTTCCTTTTATTCTATTTCCAAGGGTCCGCTCAACTCATATGGGCAATGTGGGATAAAAGATGTGTAATATATAAAACATTTATTAAAATACCCCTTATGTCTCCCTTGGGTACACATCACCATAAAATAAATATTAAAGTAACACTTTAATATTTTACAATTAAATTAGGCGTTACTTTAATAAAACTTCAGGCATTAAAATGTATTAGCAATCGGACTCCGAATAATGCGAGTGATAGCTCATCGGAAAGCTCTCACTGAGGATATCGAATCCAATCATCAAAATTGACCTGCACTATGTCCTGCCGACTTACTAAAAATAGTAAGTATGCCTGAAATTGAGTAAATCAACTTCATTTTGGCCCTAATTTTTCCTTATCCTCCACTTAGACTTTGGAGAATGTGAAGGCCAAAAGATGGGATCATTACAAATCCGCCCTCCTTAAAATTGCTTGTCCTCAAGCAATTAAGTAACATAATGGACTCCAACCTCCACCTGGATCCCAATAGGTGATATCCATATGGAAGTTAAACCAACTGCAAATCCGCATCCTCAGGACCAACCCCTGTAGCCTAGCATTCAAAACTTGTGCTGATGAAGTCAAAATGTCACCATAAGGCAACTCCATAGAAGATCTATGAAACGTCTTATTCCCTTTATCCATCCACATAATATATATTGGACTGGAATGCATATTATCACCATCATGCATTGAAAAAGATGTAGTTGTAGGTGAACCATATGTACTCATGCTAACTGTATCAACAATAGGTGTTGCCGCATCGAAATATATGGACATAGGAACAACATTAACTGTTGCAAGAGAAAACTGAACTGAATTTGTAGTTGATGAAAACTCATAATCATTAACATGTGTGGCTTTATTAGAAAATACATCAACCACTGCATTTATACCATTAAATTCCTCATTGGATGCTTCAACTGACATAGAAGTGGCTGCTGATATGATAGTATCCTTGCATTCTCCTAATTTCACTATTGCTACATCATCATCCCCTGACAAGGCTTCATATGTGGTCTCCTGACTTCGCATGCGTGTCTCTACTGATTCTGCTAAAATGCCCATATCACCAACATCATAGCTGGCTGGCTCTATATGTGTCTCGATCCCAACTGAGAAATCGACTACCTTCTACTCTGGAGCAACATACAAATCATCAATGTTGACGCTCATCTGTCTAGCCATAAGCTGCAACATCATATCCATTCGCCTATTCTGCTCCTATTGCATATGTTGCCCCTTCTCTAATGTACCCAATAACTGTCTGAACATCACATCTTGATATGGCCTAATATACATCTTTATCTAGCTATCAATATGATCTCCACAGGATGGCAGGACTTATAGCTCTGATACCATTGTAATGGACACCCCTGAATGTCCCAAAAACTAAACCAAATTGCTGAAAGGAATTATGTCAAACAGTTTGCATTCAACTTCTTAAAACCCCTTATAACTTTGGAAATCAAACGTTTATTTGTTTGTTGTGTTTTGTGCATGGAATTGGTATCATACAACATAAACAAGAAAGAAACTACAATAATATGCAAAGTGGAAATGAACTGCTGCTAATAAAATGTTATTTTCAGAATTCATAAAACCAAATACATGGCAGATTTATCAACTCACTAATTACTTCAGCAATATTGTCATAATACTCCAGCCCATGCTTACGAACTTGCTGCTACAATACTTTGTCCTCCAATCAGTCCACTACCTTCATAATACCATTCCCTCCAAGCGGCATAAGCGTCGGACAAGTAGTGAAGAAGATATGAGCAAAATATCAAATCTGCCTGTAGCCGGAAATGCAACTAAACTGCCTGATAATGAAACCAATAAGAAAGAATTCCAAAGGCCAAACCCCAAGGGAATGACATCTAGAATGTTACAAGAGAGGATAGACATCTTCAAATGCCAAGAACAAAGCTGCAACTCACACACCAATTTCTTCTCATATTCAACCTGCCTAATGAAGCCACAGATGCTTCCTTTTATTCTATTTCCAAGGGTCCGCTCAACTCATATGGGCAATGTGGGATAAAAGATGTGTAATATATAAAACATATATTAAAATACCCCTTATGTCTCCCTTGGGTACACATCACCATAAAATAAATATTAAAGTAACACTTTAATATTTTACAATTAAATTAGACGTTACTTTAATAAAAATTCAGGCATTAAAATGTATTAGCAATCGGACTCTGAATAATGCGAGTGATAGCTCATCGGAAAGCTCTCACCGAGGATATCAAATCCAATCATCAAAATTGACCTGCACTGTGTCCTGCCGACTTACTAAAAATAGTAAGTATGCCTGAAATTGAGTAAATCAACTTCATTTTGGCCCTAATTTTTTCTTATCCTCCACTTAGACTTTGGAGAATGTGAAGGCCAAAATATGGGATCATTACACTCTTGAATAATGGAACGAGTTCATGATGGAGCTCTATGTAAGCCATTTTTTCAATGTCTGTGTGGAGAGCTAGAAGATTGGGATGTGAGAGAATTAGCTAAGCACAATATCTCGATAGCATGCCATTGAATGAATAAACTTGTTGTCCTCCTTGGATACATGGGAATGAGCACCAACATTAGGAGCAACACTAAGAGAAGAAACAACACTATCATCATACTTGCCCAAAATATGAGGAGCAACAATTGCACAAGAAGAGGGAGTTCCATCAAGACAATATTCATGTCTCTCACAAATTATTGTGGCAATATGTCAGGTCAAAATGAGATCCTCCATCTCCAAATCAAAAGCCCACTATAGATCTTTGTATCCAATTGTGATCAAGTACACATCATATTTGTAAATTCTTTCCCTACAAGCTGTGATTTCTTGATTTTTAGAACAAGAGGCCTTCAAATTTTCAAAGATAAAGCATAATAAAATAATTTTTAAAATCAAATCCAAACAAGAAAAAGAGAATTGTAAGATAAAAATGTAACATCAATGCACTTCAAAACTTGCATTAGTAGATATTTAGTTAGTTCCATAGTTGTAGCTATTTATCACCAAATAGCTAAGCATGGTCCAAGAAAAAATTGAAAACATAGGTGATACTTAACACCATTCTAAAATATCAATGGAAGAAGGACAAGCTAAAACATTGGGAACTAGTTTCTACAGGTATAATGGACATGTAAGTGATAACAAGCCAATAAAAAAATTTAAAATTATTAATAGAACATGTTCAAAACTACAACATTAAGCTTAAAAATCCATCTCCATATGAAATCCACCCAAAGAAGAAAAGAGTTTGTGTAACAATTGCTTGCTCCCTTATACTCTAGCTTCTTTGCAAAATAAATTTAAGGTTTTTTCAGCATGAACCCTAATGACATAGCAACTCAAATCATTCACTATAAAGACCCACAACTTATGGTTTAATGGTTGGGGTCTTCATTTAATTTTATTATCATTTTGATTCCCTAGCTTATAGTTTCCTTTGCAATCTAAATAGTCTAGAATCCTATTCAATGTTAATATGCTTTTCCATGATTCTAAAATTAATATTTATAATCTTGACTTTTAATACAATAAAAAAGCTAATCTTTAAAGTAAAGTTGGATAAGATTCTAAATGTGGTGCTTGATAGGCTTGGAAGAAGCCTTAGTGAAAGAGTTTGGTAATAAGAAAAAGGTTAACACCTCATCCTTGCATCATATTTGGTATCAGAGCAAGATTTATACCATTTTAGAGAGCATAGTTGTGCTGGTTGTAGAAGTTGATAGAAATGAGTAAGATTTTGTTTTAGTTTGTTGTTGAAGTGGTATTTATTTTGTGTTTTGTTCATTTAATTCTTCTTGCTGAAACTCTTCTATTCTTGACTACAAGCCCTTAGAAATAAACTAATTGTTGAGTTATCAGTGATCCAGAGGGTCCACACATTTTTTTTACGTTAGATGGAGATCCAAAAAAGCATACACTAATTGGCATCATAACATCTACAAGGGTCAGAAATACATTGCATGATTAGATACTATCTTTATATAGAAAATGTGTAAGACAAGGGCTCAAACAAATTAGGATTGGATGTGTATATTAGATCAGATTTAAAATAAAGCAATGTAATATGCCTGCTCAATAAACCATAAAACTAGATGAAAATGGAATCTATAACTAGATGTGTATTTTTAGTTGTGTTATTTGCATGAGAAAAAATATAATTTGTTTGACATCACTTACAACCACATTAAGAAATGGTTGTATGAATTAAAAACACTACAACAATATTGTATAGTGGTCTACCTACTTGAAGTCTTAACTCCAATGATATTTTAATATTTAATTGCATAAGTACTCTATCTACTATTTAATCTTTCAATCAATTAGCATGGTAAAATCACATAATATCATATACCATAGTAAAGATAGAGAAAAGATACAAGCAACATCAAAAACATAAATATATCATTAAGAAGAGTGAACAATACCTTTCCAAGATCTTGTCTACCACTAGTTGACCAAGGTTTTCAGTGGAATTTTGATGAACTATGAGATGCAGGTTGGAAATTCCCACTTTTTCATTATCCCCTATTCCAAATAAGGTTGGCATTAATCTCCTGATCAACCATCTCTTTTGGCCATGGAGAATTGTAATTGCACTAGTATTATCAATCAATCATTTATCTTTAAGTATGAAAAAAGGATCAATTAAAAAAAGGTTCTCATTTAATTTAGAAATGAATTTAAAGCTTTTCTAATTTTAAAAAAGAGAAAAAATTCCTAGATCCTTGGACAAAGGAAACAAACTCATAAAGATATTTGTAAACTACTTGAATGAGGCTTCAATACTGAAAATATGAATCTTCATTTAAACAACAATTTTATGTTTTCTTAAAAGCAGATGCAATTGAACCACAAAAAAACCAATGATCACTTCTGCAACAACTCTTGAAGAATCTATATCCAAAAAATTCCTTACTTTCAAAAAGATCAAACTATTACATAGTTATCCATCACTTGGACTTCAGGGCAAATGGAGCTTCAAGATCTCACTCAGTTCAGAAGACTAAACATTTATGTTAAAAAAATGTGAGTTACAACACTCATCCAAAATAGTTCAAAGAATGACCACAAGGGAAATGACTTTTATACAAAAGACAATTAGATTCCCTAATTTTCTACAAAAAAATACATTTGAAGCCACAATAATCTCTGAACTAGGACAAGTGGAACATGGCACGATTGTGTTGCAATAGAGATTCTAGCTACCACCAGGATCATCACTAAATATATTTACCTTAAAAAAGGAAACATTTTTAAAAGATCTAAAGTTTTTCAAAGCTCTAATCTATGTATATTCTCAAGGAATTAAAAAAAGGGAACTTAAATTTAGAAGAAATGGATGATGTCATACACACCTTTGAGGTCAACTATAAAATTGTTTATCTTGCTAGAAAATTTTTGATATTTGCGTTAAAAAGATGTTATAAATCCAATAGTAAAACCATGTTATAAATCCAATCCGACTCTTTAAACATATAAGAAGCTCGTTCTACACTCCCAATATTTGAAGCAATTGTAAATTTATTAAATCAACTTGGTTTCAAATTCTTCAATACAAATCTAGTTTGCATATGCTCATTATACAAAATGTACAATACCAATTCTAAAAGTCCTCATACATAGAAACAACTAAGAGGAAAAATCCATGACCAAATCATGGAATAAATTCTCTAACTATAACATATGTAAAAAATTTCAATGAGGTGTAGTTTACTTGTAGTTTCTCAATAGCCATTATGGTTATGATTTTTCAGTGGGTATGAAACTGCAAAGGAGTCCTATATTTTGAGGTGAAACATTATGGAAAAATAAATACATATCAAAACATTCTAATTAATTCATTTCTCAAGGTATGCATTGAATGCATGGTGTATGTATTGGATGTGGTATCCAAAAGGGTATCATGGTAACAAAAAATTGCAACATAAATCTTGCAATAAAAAATTGCACTGCATGTTTTAAAAAAAAAAATTATGTATAGTTTGAAGCCCAAATAAGATTTCATCTTACTGAATCAACATTAAAAATTATGCAGAACTAGAGAAAATTAGTAAGAGTGCAGAATTTAACTAATGCAACAAAATAGTTAGATTTTTTTTGCGCATTTAATTGAAATCCATTTTCTTTTGCAACAGATTGTACTAGAGCTAAAGTTTTTGAAGAAATGTGCTAAGAAAATGTGGGAAAAATAGAGTTTCTACTCATCAAAAATTTAGAGAAACCTACTTTACAAATAAGTCAAAATTTAAAATAGAGGTTTGATACACACTAAAAAGAAATTATGTGAATATTACTTGATAAATCGGCCTATTCATCAAATCCTCTTGAAGCATTTCTATTATATAAACCATTTATTAGCATTGACAACATTTATAGGAATTCTTTCCTAAGTATTGCACAGAAGACAAATCTGCTTATGTATCATCTACAAAGTCATGCATTTTCCCTTCATTGATGCATCTAGCAATCCAAGTCTCAGAGGAATTTTCCAAGATTTCGCCAGAAATATCTTCTATACAAAAAATTGAGCGAAGGCTGTAAGTTCATTGGTCTTAGCAGAGAAAAAAAGAAAGGAAAAAAAGAGTCTAAAGTTGCAGACATTTCAATTGGGTTAAAGGTTTACCATTTCTATAGAATAAGAACGAATCTGAACTTATTGGATTTGACATTTGAAGATCTCCGCTATGATCCTATGAAAATAGAATCAAACATATCTCACATAACATGTCTTTTGGGTAGTTTAAACTTTCACAGTGACATATTCAAACTGAAATACCTCAAATCTACCATTTTATTGACAAATCTTACCGCCTTAGAAAATTGAAACATTCAATGCCTTTTAAATGGTGGACTATTTCCCATAAAGATGGAAGATTAAGGCTCCCTACCACTTGAAAAGATTATGATAAAAAATAAAATCCAAATGCCAAGGCTTAGAATATTGTTAATAATTTTAAGAATGTAATCAAAGTTTTTAGCACCAAATACGTACTCTATATGTACCATATCTTGACTATTTAATGAAAACACACAAAAAAGTTAGAATGGATATAGAAAAAAACAACTAACCTCCACATGTGGCAATTCAAATTCCCAACTATAGTCCTAAATTGCCCGATCTCCACTATTCATTTTTCTTCTGCATGAATTTGAGTGCAATGGTAATGCTGATAGTCATAATATGAAGCTCTTTCAAGAGCTAGATCTTAGGCTCCAAAGTAGGGATAATTGAATGTTATACTTGTTAAAGACCCATGTGTAGCCTTCCAAATCTAATATATTCTCCATTGAGTGGGGCGCAGACATTTGGAACCCAGTGTGTTAGGCACAAGATGCAAATAGGAAAGGAAATGTAAATTTAGACTTTAAACCCTATCTTACAAATCTAAGACATAGAATATAGAACACTTCTGAAAATGTCTAGAGTATGAAATATATTCTCGCTAATAGGAAGCCCTGTTAAGAGCTAGATCTAAGGCTCGAGAGCATGGGTTTGTAGAAGCCAAGACAACATGTTCATAACAATGAATATCATGATTTTCATTTTTTGATATTATTAACCTGAGCTGGTCAAAATTTTCACCAACTTGGGAACCCCTAAGTTGGTCAAAATTTCAACCAATTTGGGCATAAAAACCAAAAAAAAAGTATTGAACAACTCTCTTGAGGATTTGGTCAAAAAATTAGGTCAAAATTTGACTTCTAATGTACTAGTGAATTAACTTTTTGAGAACCAATACATGTAAAAAAAAAATACCATATAAAAAAATGATACTCACCAAATAATCATTTTCCATTTTATGTAGGAACATCTTGGGTTTTCTTGTAATCCTACATGTTTGGAGGGATTTTGGTTAAGAGTTGTGGAGCTTGGCAGATATTGGTGTTTGACATACACTTGGGGCTTGGCATGGTTTGGGAACTTGACATGGTCTTTGGTTGCTCAGCATGGTTTGGGGACTCAACATGGAATTTGGTTGCTTGGCATGGTCTGGGACCTTAGCATGGTCTTTGGTTGCTCGACATGGTCTGGGGAGCTTGGCTTGGTCTTTGGTTGCTCATCATAGTCTATGGAGCTTGACCTTGCTTAGGAATTTGGTGCCTATTGCAGACCATGTAACTAATTTTTTAGAATGAATTAGAGAATGCAAATTTCAAGGACTAAAGAAGTCTAGAGTACTAACTATAGTTTGAAGCACAAGTTCTGATTCAATAAGAGCTAGGAGATACCACAATTTTACTTAGACATCAATTTTGGGCATTTAATTTCTATTGCAAGCTGACTTGTGGCATTTAATTTAGTTATTTGTATTTAATTTGTGTTCTAGGCAAAATTGTGGCTTAGATTGGTATAAGTAGGGGTTGTGGAAAACTTATTTGTAATTATTCATCCATGGTGGAGAAGAAGGAGGTGGTAGAGGAGCAAATTTGGAGAAGAGCTAGTAGTTGTGGCTTGGAAAACAAGGAGATTGCTTGGTGGGCTTGTGAGCACAAGTTGAGATCTTCCTTGTGGGTTTTTACTAGAGTGTAGATCTAGATAAGCTAGGGTTTGATTTGGATCTTGAGGGATCTTGCAAAACTATTACTTGCTTTGTATTTGGCTGTAACTAGGAAGGCCTTACAGCCTGGCACATTGCATGCAATGAATTATATCTATGAATAAGCTGTTGTGAATTGGCTTCAAATCTTTCATTGTTGTTTGTGTTTTCGCTGTGTGGTTTATTTTTGGGGGCTAGAACATCTCCTTTGGGGATTCTCCTACCTTACACTGCATTAGATGGTATCAAAGCAAAGGTTTGATGCTAAATGTGTTCACAAATCACTAAAGCTGAGGCAGTTTATACAAGGATTTGCAGAGAAGGTTGATATTGTGGTTGATTGATCTTTTGGATTTGTGGATCTGTTGCTTAGGGTTTGCTAAAATTTTGGAAGATTCCTCCAAGAATATTGGAACCCAAGGAAATTGAGGATCTTAGTGATGTTATGGAGCAAAGGATCTTAGAGAAGATAAGAGCAAAGTTCATATCTGAAATTGTATTGATGAAGAGTGACATGATTACTGAAATTGTAAGTGCTTTAGGTGGTGTACCTAGGCATGTGGGTACTAAAGGTAGTTATGAGGAAGTTGTCAAAGACTTTGAAGTTTCTAGATTGAGTAGTGAGGATAAAACTAATCATGTGGAGAGACCTATTAGAATTAGGGCTGGTCAGTTTGTTCAACTTGGATCTCAGTTGAAGCTAAAGCATAAGATGGAGGTTTCTAATTTTTTAGGTACATTGAATCCTAAAGACTTGATTGATTGGACTGGTGAATTGGAAGACTACTTTGAGCTTGAGGATATTGAGGATCCACTCAGAGTAAGGTTGGAACAAACTAAGCTGAAGGGACATACTGCTCTTTGGTGGAAGGAACTGCAAAGGGACAGAGAAGAGGAAGGTGAAATGAAGATCACTAGATGGAAATTGATGGTGACTAAGTTGAAGGCTAAGTTCATTCTTGTTGGTTATGAACTTGAGTTTTTTAAGAGGTTGCAAAATGTGAAGTAGAAGGATATGACTGTGAAGGATTATACTAAGTTCTACAAGTTGACTATTCGGTATGGGCATAAAGAATTGTCAAAGGAAAAGATAGAACTGTATATTAATAGTTTTAGATTCAATATTTAGGATGAGGTTGGTATGCTAAATTTTTCTTCAGTTGAGGATGCTTATCAATATGCTTTGAGAGAAAAGGAGAAGCTAAAGAGGAAGAATCAAGGTAGTTCTTGAGGGAAGGAGAAGCAGGATAGCTCAACACAAGTTAAACCAAATGCAGAAGGTGAACAGAAAAGAAGGATAGGTGGAGGTTGGTTTTGAGGTAATTGTTTCAAGTGTGGCCAAGAAGGGCATATATATTTTGAGTGTCCAATTACAAGGACAACAACTATTGTGAACGAGGATGCAGTCCTAGACAGTCAGCCTAAGAAAGGAGAGAGCTTGCTAGCTCGGTGAATACTGATTGGTGAGAAGACATTGGATTCTTGTCAGAAGATTAGTTTGTTCAAAACTCATTTAAGTCTAGTGGTAAAGTCTAAAAAGTGATTGTGGATGGTGGTAACTCTGATAACCTTGTTGTTGAGGAGACGTTTAAAAAACTTGGTTTGAGAGAGAGCAAGACATCTTGATCCTTATAGGATTGGCTTGTTGCAAGGTGAGCATGCTTTGGAAGTGAGGGAGCAATGCCTTGTTGATTTCCAGATTGGGTAGTACAAGGATCAATTGTTGTGTGATATTGTAGATATGAATAGTTGTCATGTATTACTCGGTAGACCTTAGCAGTATGATTGCAGGGCTATGCATGATTATGTTAGAAATGTGTTTACTATTGAGAAAGGTGGTAGGAAGCTTTCCCTGATTCCTTTATAGAATGAAGAGCTTGATAGGAGGAACCTGAGTATTGGTAACTGAGTTCAATTGGCAGATTCTAAGAAGGTTGAAGATCAGCATGGAAAGCATACCTATGGAACACATGTGGTGGATGTGAAGAAGAAGAAGAAAAACAAGGGAAAGAATGTACAAGTTGAAGACTTGGAGGACATGTGTGTGAAGAACTAGTGTGGGTTTTATGTGTTGAATATCAAAAGATGTTCTTCTAATTACTAGAACATCTTTTCAAACCTAGGGTGTTTGATGTAGGAGCATCTTGGGTTTTCTTGCAATCCTACATGTTTGGAGGGATTTTGATTAAGTGTTGTGGAGCTTGGCAAATATTGGTGTTTGACATACATTGGGAGCTCGACAAGGTCTGGGAACTTGACATGGTCTTTGGTTACTTAGCATGGTCTGGGGACTCAACATGGTCTTTGGTTGCTTGGCATGGTCTGGGAACTTGACATGGACTTTGGTTGCTCGACATGGTCTGGGGAGCTCTGCATGGTTTATGGAGCTCGACCTTGCTTAGAAATTTGGTGCCTATTGCAAGCTGTGTAACTAATTTTAAAAAATGAGTTAGAGGATGAAAATTTTAGGGATTAAAGAGGGCCTAGAGTAATAACAATGATTCAAAGTGTGATTTCTAATTCAATTAGAGCTAGGAGATATCACAATTGTACTCAGAAATCAATTTTGGGCATTTAATTGTTGTTTTAGGCTGACTTGTGGCATTTAATTAATTTTTTTGTATTTAATTTGTGTTCTGGGCTGACCTATGGCTTAGATTGGTATAAGCAGGGGTTGTGGGGAAGTTTTTTTCATTATTCATCCATGGTGGAGAAGAAGAAGGTGGTAGAGGAGTGAATTTGGAGAAGAGCTAGTAGTTGTGGCTCAGAAAAGAGGGAGATTGCTTGGTGGACTTGTGAGCACAAGTTGAGATCTTCCTTGGGGGTTTCTACCAGAGTGTGGATCTAGACAAGCTAGGGTTTGATTTGGATCTTGAGGGATCTTGTAGAACTATTACTTGCTTTGTATTTGGCCGTAACCGGGAAGGCTTTATAGCCTGACACATTGCATGCAATGAATTATATCTCTGAATAAACTATTGTGAATTGGCTTCAAACCTTGCATTGTTGTTTGTGTTTCCACTGTGTGGTTTATTGCTGGGGTCTAGGACATCTCCTTTCGAGATTCTCCTACCTTTCACTACATCACCATTACACTAATTAGTAAACACTTAAAATAAATGGTAGTCTGCTAGGGATTCTTCAAGAACTTTGTTCTTCTTCCTTTGTTCATCAACTTCCTTGGCTAGCTCTGCATTTGTCACCATGCTGATCTCACCTACTAACTCTCCAGTAGTTGTAGACATCCACCAATTGTTCCCAAATCTTTAACTCTAATGTGACAATTAATCTTGCTCAAAAATCGTAAGCTCTCTAGGGGCTTCTTAGGTCTTTCACCTAATAAAATAGGGCTTCTTTCACACCTTATGCCTCTGACGATTCTATCAAAGAGATTCCACTTTTTTAACTAGTGCACATCAATAGGTTAGTACAAGATTTCTCAAACTTCCACAAACTCACAAATAACCCCAATGCTCCTTGGACCTTTCCATTTGGTCAAATGACTACCTAGGCATGCCTTAGGTTACTTATCAACATACTACAACCAAAATAAGTGCAAAACACTACTCAAATTACAATCCATAGGTACTAAAACTAAGATGTTTTGAAAAATCCCTTAACAACAGCAAAAAAAAATCTCCTTTCTGGATACCCATGTCGGAGTACTTGAGGATTTTGTAACTCTTAAGCCCCTAACTTGTCTGTACAACCCAATCATAATTGTAGGCTTAATTTGAGGGTTTTAAGGATTTTGGTGTTGTTCAAGTTTTAAACCTCCTAAAAATCCTTACCAAGACTCCTCTAGATTGGATTTAGCCCTCACCATCTACTTGATCACCACATTGTTGAATTGAAGAATCACACCTTTCAATCCACTCCAAATGCTCTTTTTCAAATTTGTGATCCCTAACCAAGCGTGGTTTGCTTTCCTAGGGCATCACACTAAAAATACTTATTGTGCTTCCCATGATCTCTCCTTTTCTATACATAATTTACAAGGAGTTTAGTTCCATGTCCCATAAGGCCGTACATTTCATACAGTGTGAAATAGCCCTAAGACCCCATTTTGTGCTAGCTGCCCAGTTCAGAATAACTACCTACTAACTTACAAAATAATTTGTTTGAACACACAAAGCTCTTTGAAATAACACACAAACTAAAAATATAAATGAAGGACAACATTCAATATCACTTCCAACACAAAAAATTCTAAAACTAATCTTTACAAAGCATAAAGAAACACTCAAAACAAGAAATTGTTGTAATAAAGAAAATGTTGATTTCATTCCGTACACTATCATTTCTCCTTTTTCCAACCTCTTGAAAAGATTTAGTTCGATCTTGTATAGTCTTGGAATATAAATTTCTAACTACTTTAAGTGGTTGAAGGGCTAGTACGAAGAAGTTTCTCTTTTTGCATAAAAGTTGCAAATGTTGTCAATGACAAGTTTGCAAGAAATGAGCAATTTTTGCAATTTTGCAAATTATCTACCCAAACTTGATCTACTTGCTATCAAACTTTCCAAAAGGCCTAATATGGATCCAAAACATCTAATAAGGACCATAAAACAATTTCTTTCCCTATTTGACCCTCAAAACCCAAAAATGCTACATGGAGTTAAATGAGCACTTGTAGAGCAATTAGGAGCAATATTGCATTGTGGGACTCTTAAAACCTATCTAACCCCACCTTAGGACCAAGTTGATCCTGTTATTACTCTAGTGATGTAGCTAGAATCATTACAAGCCAAAAACACCAAAGAAGCACTAGGTCTACCCTTTAGCCTACTAAGGTGCTCCTGTACCACTTTGGAGGCGAGCTGCTTATAATAGAACTACACTTACAGGTTCTTAATGTTTTTTAAATTACTATTGTTGCTTATGAATTTTTTTAGTACATATAAATGAATTTGGAATGAAGAATAGGCCATGTAAATGTGGAACTAAAGCACTAGAATTAAAGTCTCTTAATCTGTATTTCTATCCTCAAACTACAAAGTACTAATGGGATTGATTATTTTCGTGTCTTTCAGGACCTCGTTATGCATTCCTTTGATTTCATTCTTGATTGTCTGTATTTCATCTAAGGTGGATTTAAACAAGGAGTTTTTTGAATTCATATTGCTTTTCAGTGTTAAAAGCATGCAAGGATCTACAGTTTTCATGAGATTTTTGGAAAGGATGTTCATCACTCTATACTTCTCAACTTCTTGTACTTTAAAAGCTATAGCTCGACATCAAGCTTCCTCTACTTCTCACATAGGCATAAGGGTCTGGATTTCTCCAAGCAATGCTTCCCCTTCTATATACATAGCAGTAAATTTTGGAACGAACCTACTTCCTTCTTCTATAATAGATCCAATCCAAGCATTCATTGTTTTGAAAAAGAGCTTTCCCCTTTGTGTTTTCTTGACCAATTGTTGGCTATCAGAATGATTGGGGAACCTAAATTAGGGTGAGTGCACCAGCATTCATTAGGGAATCAATATATTTACCCAT
The DNA here is from genome assembly GCA_028749045.1 of Cupressus sempervirens. Lineage (NCBI taxonomy): Eukaryota > Viridiplantae > Streptophyta > Pinopsida > Cupressales > Cupressaceae > Cupressus > Cupressus sempervirens. The sequence continues at coordinate 792,867,299 of CM053792.1, forward strand.
AATGATGACCAATTGCTTTAATTCTCTCTTCGCTTGGCTATCTTTTTTAGATTGATTTAGCATATGATCAGCCGAGAATTTAAAAAGATGATTACTAGTATCTCATCTAGGGACTCCCATATCCATGGTTGTGACCTAAAAATTCTTAGCTTCCACTTCATGTATGCCTTCCTTCTATTTATAACTGGCTATTTTTGTTGGAATTATGATATATTTGTCATTAGTGCAAACACTTATTCTATCCTGAATGCTTATCTTCCTTATCACTTAGTCTCAAGTATATTCCGAGCATTCAGTGGTTACCTTATAAGTTCAGTAGGAAAACAGTTCTCACCGAGCATTCCAGAAGATGTCGAGTGAATAAGAAGTTCAGCAGGTAATTAGTTCTCATCGAGCATTCCAGAAGAGATTGAGTGAATGAGAAGTTTAGTAGTGTTTACCAAGTGAAAAATGTAATCGAAGATCAGTAGAGTTTACCGAGTGAAAAAGATAAACAAAGGATTTCATGTTTATCGAGTTAAGCAAGGTAAATAAGGAAGATAGTTTCTACCAAGTGACACTATATCTACCGAGTCACCCATGGTTACCGAGTTCCAAGCAACGTTTTGTGGCTAGTATGAACTGAGTCTCTACATCTACCAAGTGCATGATAATGCCAAGTAGCATAGTGGATAACGAGTATCAGAAGGTCATTGAGTTAGTTCAGTGAACCCGAGTTATTTACTAATGGGCCAACTCAGTAATGTTTTGTTTACTTGTGTTTTGGCCAACCTTGTAACTATAAATATTGGAATGGTATATATGTAATGTATGATATCATTTTGTAAGATAGGAATGAGAATATCAGCATGAAATAAGAGAGTATTGTTCGCATGTGAAGAAGGTATTGCTATCAGCAGCAGAGAAAAAGGAACACAGCAAGGTCAACACAAGAGCAAAAAAGTTATATCTATCACATCAGGTAATCAATGCAAAAAGGATCTTATCAGCAAACAAGTTGTATGTAGATCCATTGCTTCATCCTAACATGTGAATCAATTTTTTAAATCCTTTAATAGGGTAGACTTAACAGTCTTTTTTAAAATCTCCTAACAGAGTGCATACTTCACTGTATGTTTGTAAATCCTCTAACAAGGTGGATCTAGTAGTCCTACTTGCTCCTAACAGGGTAGATCATCAGAAGTGATCATTGTAAGCTTTAACCAGTCAACTTCATAATGCAATAATGAAGTTTTGTGGGCATCATCCCCACCCCAGTTTTACTTTCTAATTGGAAGGTTTTTGAGTCACCAAATCATTGTGTTCATGTGTTATGAATGATTGATCTTTCATTTATGCAGTAGATTAGATGAATGAATGATGAATAGTTAAAATGCTTAAAAAATTTATATGTTATTGATTCACCCCTCCCCTCTTAGTAACACATCTCATCTTGAATATTTCCAACAATTTTTGCAATCACTTTTCCTGTAGTAGGATCCTTGGTTAGGCGAGCATTATATTTAACCTTCTTTTTTTTGGGAGTACGAGTGGCATATTTAGTGACTACGTCCTTGATTGGCAAAGAGACAAGCTTTAGGCTCTCTTTTTTGTTCATTGAACTAAATAACCAAGGAGGTATAATGCTTGCAACTGTCACCCCTTTGTACTTTTTAGTAGGAGTCATGAAGTCAGGTTGAATCACATTTGTACTGCCCACCACTTCTGTGTCCATCTCTTGATCTTTCAGTGGTATAAGGTTGTCCTTATCCAATTCTAAATCCATAAAGTTGGGTTCTTGAACTGTTGTCCAAATTGGTTCATGAACCTAGTCTTTGATCACGTTCTAGGAGTCGTTAGATGAACTGGTGGTGCCTTGGTTGCCGATTTAGGTGCGGCCACTATTTTTTTCTTCTTAGCTATGGAAATTCTACCTGCGTAATTGAATAAAAGGGGAATGTCAAAAGGTGAAAATTAAGAGAAAGATACTCCCTTTATAGGTTTATCAATTTGCATCATACTAGCTGATTTGATCCTTCTCTCTCACAACCAACTATCTGTGCATTCTAGTATGAACTTGGACCTAAGGTTTATGTCATCATCTTCACTTCTATCCCAATCAATCTTAGGAAGGGCCTATGCAATTGCTCCATTCCATCCTGGTTCAATGACTTTTGAACCATCTCTTTTTGTAACTTCTTGCTCACTGCTATAGTCTTCCCATAGGTGTGGTGTTGACAGAATTCAGTCTCCCAAGAAAAGTACCAATTTTGCAAAAAAAATTCTATCAAAATTCCTTCTTTCATGATAGAACCCCAAATTGAAGTTTGACAAATCACATCCAATTGTTGAAGCATTATCATTGTATTGTGAGCCAGAGAACCAAGTTTAATGGGGAACATGGATTCCCATATTTCCTTGGGGAGATGATCTTTTACCACAAAAAATATTTGTGCACATATTTCCTCCCATATCTTTGCAAAAATTCTTGCTAAGCAGCATGCCATAGCTTGTAGGAATATTAGCCACCAATATTGTCAATTTTAGCATTTGTCTGGACACGTAGTGAGAACAGCTTGCACATCTTTAACTTGTCCCATGAGTGGCACTTGTTTCTCGTCCATGGAATAACATCGTCCAAAGGTTTTTGTAATGGGGAGACCATGAGATTTAGCAACAAGGGAAGGCATCATATTATTAGAGGCTCCTGAGTCTATAACACAGTTACTAAGGTTTTAACCATTTAGTAACAATGAGATGTAAAACCTAAGGTTTCTTTGCTTCTACTTCATTTTCCACAACATGGGTAGAAGATCCATTGTTAAATTCTTGTGATGTACCTTTTGATACAAAAGTTGTATTTTCAAGGGTTGTTGGAAGTTCGGTTGTGTTGGATTCACTAAATTGGGCATTCGAGTTGGGTTCCTTTTTCACATATTGAACCAATTTGTCTATTTCTTTGGGATTCATCCTTAGATATTCAGCTGGGGAGATAGAAATGGTGGAGGAAGAATTCAACAATGTAAAAGGCAGAAGGGTTCATGGTTAATTCTATTTTGGACAAAATCCTAGAATATGAACCTTTGGTATTTGGGGAGGACTCATTGTGTATCTGCTCTTTCCATTTAGAATTTCTACCAATGACATTAGCACCAATGTTAAATTTCTAACCTCTTTGATTTTGCATGAGAATTACACATGCAAGGCCTTACAACATTACCAAAATATCCTCTCCTCTTGGAGTTAGATTCATATTCCAAGAAATAAGATCCAGATCCTTCAGCTTCCATTCATTTTCCACTGGGTGTTCTCCAATGATGGCATCTCTCGTTGCATTAATTTGAACTCATCCCAACCAATCAAGACATGTCTGACCATCATGATTTGTGGTTAGATGAAAAGAACATATAGTTTCTTTAGGAACTTCATTTTATAGCCTTTGTTGAGGTGCTGCTAGAAAAGGAGCCTTTCCATGAGTCGGGTTGTGTTGTCTCTAGTTAATGTCTTGGTATGGTGATTGATATGGTGTGTTGGCTTTATTTTATTGCGTATTAAGCATGGTCATGTCATTGATCCACCTCTGCATGAGAGGATATATAGGAGTAGATGTTGAAGAAGGCCAAAATATCTGAACTTCTCCTTTCCCCTCACCTATTGTAATCAAAGCATCTTCTACTTGAATTGCTTGTCTCTGTATTGCAACCAGATCGACTATTGCATCTTTTAACAAATAGAAACTTATATCAAGCGAGATAGCATTCAAGAAGAAAATCTTTTTGTTTTCATCACTAGGCCTAGAGGCTACAAGGATCCTTTGCAACAACCTATTGAACTTAGCTACAAACTCCCTCATAGGTTCATGAATTTCTTTTTTTAATTGACTTAGTTGGAGTAAAGGGGTATGTTCATTGTAAGGAGTTCTCAATCTAGCTTCAAAGGGTATTCTCATATCATTCCAATTGCTTATGGAAGCTTGAGGTAAATGATTGAATCAATCTGTCGCTACATCGGTGAGTGGTCGGACAAATAGTCTCACTGCTATCACTTGAGTACGCACACTAATAACAATACAAGTTTGAAAAGCACTCAAATGATCATCTGCGGGGACCTTGCCATCACCGTTGAACTTGGGTAAAATCATAGTTGCCCCTTTTGGCAATGCTACAGGCTTCAATTCCAGGTTCAAAGGACCTATGTTCTACCCCAAGGTTGATTAATGACCATATTTGGAAGTCTGAAGTTTAATGGCTAGATGTTAATGTAAGAAAGTCCTAGGTGGAATTAGGGCTTGTACAAGAGCTGAGAAAGGAAAAGATTTTGGGGGATTAGGTTTGTTGTAAGATTTAGTCTTTTTTCCCAATGTGTCAAAATTAGGAAGAAAGTTTAGATTTTTCAGAGGTTTGAAGTTTCCATCAACAACCCCTTTGTCTCTCTCCCGTCTTGTGTATCTCTTTTCAGCTAGATTTAAATCTATTAAGTAGGTTTAGGGTCTTGTTGGGGCTTAGGAAAGTCTATTTACCACCACCGCTTCTTGAACTACAAATGAACTTCTTAAATTCTTAGCCCGTTCTTCTTCTCTTTCTAAGATTTTGAGGACTTGTTGACATTGCTAATTAGTTTACCGATAATTCCAGGCGATAGAATTTAGGTCTAAGATTATATCTTCTTGTGTACTCACAAAGCCCAAATTTGGTTGCAAAAAAGGAAAATCATCTTTATGTGGAAGAACCATTATGATTCACTATCAATTTAAAGGGTTTGGTCTTTTTCTTCAGATGTTCCCCACCTGAGTCGCCATTGTTAGTATTTTCTCTCTTGGTTTATCTCTTCAAACTAACATCGTCTATACCTTATTGCCTCATCTTTATTCTCATCTCACTTGCCGAGTTTTTTTTTTATGAGTTATTTCGATTCCTTCAAGTTTGTGTGTTGTCCTAGGTGTATAGGTTTGAGTCGGTTGTGAAACACTTATGATTAATTCTTTTGAACCACTTTGAACCTCTTTGAACTAAGTTTCAAAGGAGTTCAAACCAGTTCCATCAAAGGTCTTGGAGTAACTTTTGTTTTGCAGGTGAGACCTATTAAATATGTCACAGAATTTGTCCGAACTACTTCAAACTTCACCTCAATGGCACAATGTCCATTATATTGGAAGTTGAAAAGTTATGCAATATTGTTAGGATATGTGTTGTTGATGGAAGAATTTTTTTGGATGGCATGAAATATCAACATATGTGTTATGCTTTATTTATAAGGAAGGTAGTAGTGAAGTTCCAGTTGAAGTCTCAGGTTACAAGTATGGAGATATCATATTTGATAATATCCCGGAAGGGTTGCCGCTAGTAAGGTAAATTAGTCATTAAATAGATTTAGTCCTTGGAGCTAATTTCTCCAACAAGGCTACTCATAGGATGACTCCTCCTAAGACTAAGGAGTTGAATAGACAAGTTCATGAGCTATTGAGGAAAAGTTTGATTCAGGAAAGCTCGAGTCCATGTACAGTACTTATAGTACTGGCACCAAAGAAGGATGGAGAGTAGAGGATGTTTACAAAATCTTGGGTTTTAAACAAGATAACCATCAAGTACCACTTTCCTGTGCCAATGATGGATGATCTTATGGACTGCTTGAATGGAGCTTAGTACTTCACAAGGATAGATCTCAAGAGTGGCTATCACCATATATGGATAGGATAGGGAGATGAGTAGAAGATTACATTCAAGACAAAAGAAGGTCTATATGAGTGGTTAGTCATGCACTTTGGATTGACCAATGTGCCAATCACCTTCATGCGGCTTATGAATAAAGTATTAAAGAAAATTCTATGAAAATTTGTGATTGTCTATTTGGATGATATCTTGATTTTTAGTTTGTCTCTGGATGAACATTTGTTGCACTTTTGTAGTGTCTTTGAGAGGTTGAGAAGAGAAATTTTTGATTAATTTGAAGAAGTGTAGCTTTTTCTCAAAGGAGTTAGTCTATTTGGGGTTTGTTGTATTAGTTGAAGGTCTTAAAATGGACCCAGAGAAGGTGAAGGTCCTCCCGGAATGGCCTATTCGAAGGTCTGCCATTGAGGTGAGATCATTCCATGGTTTGGTTAGTTTTTACAAGAAATTAATTAGGAATTTTAGTACTATTTGTGCACCCATTACTAAAATAATAAGAGGGGATAGAAAGGAGTTCAAGTGGAGTGTAGGTGTTGCAAGGAATTTTGATTTGTTGAAGAAGAAGGTGGCAAAGCAACCTGTGTTGGCACTTCCTAATTTTAACAAAGTGTTCTAGGTGGATTGTGATGCTAGTGTTAGTGCCATTGGAGCTTATTGAGCCAGGAAAGTAAGCTTGTTCCATATTTTGGTGAGAACTTAAATGATGCCAAGAAGAAGTATTTTGTTATGAGCAGGAGTCCTATGCAATAGTTCAAGCTTTAAAGAAATGGAGGCATTATTTGTTTCCAAAAGAATTTTTTTTTTACATTGAACATTAGGCACTCCAGTACCTAAATAGCCTAGATAAATTAAATCAAAGACATTTGAAATGGGTAGATTTCTTGTAGAGCTATACATTTGTGTTAAAACATAGAAGTGGAAAGTCTAATAGGGTTGTGGATGCATTAAGTAGGAGAAAATTGTTACTGATAGAAATATAGATTGAAGTGGTTGGATTTATAGAACTCAAGACTTTGTACCCTGAGGATCCTATACAAAATCTTGGAAGGCCTATAAGGAAATTATTACTGTAGATAGGACTAAGTGGTTGGATTATATGATCCAAGATGGTATGTTGTTTAAAGGTAGTCAGTTGTGCATTCCATGAAGTTCCATGAGGGAGAACTTGATCAAGGAGAAACATAGCGGAAGGATGGTAGGACAGTTGGGTCAAGAAAAGACCATTTCCATTGTAAGTGAACATTATTTCTGACCTCAATTGTCACAGGATGTGAAGAAGTTTGTGTAAAGTTGTCAAGTTTGTTAGACAGCTAAGGGAGTCAGTCAAAATACTAGACTCTATTGGCCATTGCCTATTCCATCAAGGCCTTGAGAAGACATAAGCATGGATTTTGTTCTTGGATTACCAAAGACACAGTCGAGTAATAACTCAATATTTGTGGTGGTTGACAAGTTTTCAAAGATGGCTCATTTCATTGCTTTCCATAAGATGCATGATGCAATGCATATTGCAAATTTGTTTTTTAGAGAGGTGGTAAGGCTACATGGTCTCCCAAAAAGTATTGTTTCTAGCAGAGATAGAAAATTTGTGGAGTATTTTTGAGGACTTTGTGGAAGAAGTTGAAGATAAAGTTTAAGTTTAGTTTTGCACATCACCTATAGACTAATGGGTAAATAGAGGTGAATACTAGGAATTTGCTGAGTTGTTTAGTAGGAGATAAGCCCAAGGGAATGGATTTGATTCTACCACAAGTAGAATTTTCTTACAATAATTCTGTAAATAGGAGTACTGGTTGATCACCATTCCAAGTGGTGTATGGGAGTAGTCCATAGACTATACCAGAGTTGAGGAAGTTGGAGCAAGGAGAGAGGACTAGTGTTGAGGCAGAAGACTTTGAAGAACATTTCAAGAACCCACATGAGGAGATATGTGTACTCATTATCAAGATGATCATGTAGTATAAGACTAGAGTAGATCAAAAGAGGAGACATAAGGAGTATCAAATTGGGGATATGGTTATGGTGTACTTGAAGGAATTGTTGACCCCATGGCAAGGCATATTGTCAACTAGTGCAAAAAAACTTAGTTATCATAGGAAGTCAGTTAGTATTGCAACCGAGCTTTCCCTCGAGCAGAAAGCATCAACATACCTTGAGCTACCGAATAGATGAGTGTTAATCGAGGTCCAATATGCATGGAGTTAGCAGTGTCAACCGAGCTCTAGTCTAAATCGAGTAGTAGTATTTCACTTTACCAAGGGTGTTTAATGGAAGAGCATCTAGTTGTGTAAAGGCAATACTGTATCACCCAAAAATATACTTAGTGTTATTTTTTGTTTAATGTGTGTATTTTTGGATACCCATTTGGGCCAAATAAAGATTCTAGCTCTTAGTTCAACTATTAGTTTTTTGGGTTAGTGTTTGTGAGCACCTCGAGATACGTGCTAGTGTAGAAAATGGGTTATGTTGTAATTAATCCATAATTATGATGATTTAGAAGGTGTAGGCTAGAGGGATTATTGTACTAATAATTTCAAGCACTCTAAAAAAATAATCAGGTCAAAAGGCTTTACGATTTGAAAGTTATTGAAGTTTTGAGTTGTCTAGAGACCTAAGAATGCTTCAAAGTCAGCTTTGAGGCACTAAATGACCTCATATGGGCCCAAATAAGTTATGCCTCCTAGGAGTTGGACTACCATTACTAGATTCTTATAATTTTGCACCAACTTCTGGTGTGTCTTCTATAACCTTTTGCTTTAGTGGTAGATGCCGAATGGCATGTTCTAAAATGTATTCCTAACCCTAAACCTAACATGGGTTACTTAAGATCAATTCTTGCATTGTAAAGGCAATTTTTTTCAGAGTTTGGGAGAAGGTACTATGAGAAAGGTTTTTCTCTAGAATCTGATTATGTTGTAAGCCCATAGGGCATATGGTTGAGTTTTTTTTTCTTGTAATGAATATATCAGCATATCATTTCTGATAATAAAAGTCTCCTTTCCCTTTTTGTTCATTTTGGCTTGGGTTTTGCCCTCATCAAAGAATTAGATAAAGAAGAAGAGGAGGCAGAAATAATGACCATATCTCCTCCATAGCCCCTGAACAACCAAGAGTTGTTTGTTCAAGAGGAAGCACTCTTGGGTTCGATAGACCATGATGTGTACTCATTTTCCACCATATTCATGCCAACAATTCCCATTTTAGAGGTAAATATATGAGCACAACCTATCTCTTTTGCGGCTCCTGTTCTCACAATAAAATAATGTGAGAACCTGGAAAATGTTTTTTGTAATTTTCCAACTCTTATGCATGGACAAGTTTTCTAGCTTGATACCTTAGCTACAAGGTTTGAGATGTTCATGACAAAGTCATCCCAGAGAGCACCCATGGTTCCAGTAGTGCAAATAAAAGTGTGCACTATGATGACAGAGATACAACTAGGATCAATATCTTCCATAGCTATCATACTAGTGTCAGTGGATAAAAGTTCTAGCTTCCTTGGATGATTAGGAAACATTACCATGAAAAGAAGAAAGGTTGAATTTCCCCAGACAATCTTCCTTCAAAGAAGAAAAAGTCCAAAGTTCCTATGCAGAGGGCAGAAGTTGTCTCACGAATCCTTGTTGATTCTAAGAAAACCAAATACGCCTAATTGTAGAACCTTTGGTGGATAAATCAGTTGAAGAACTCAATTGCCCTAATTACAAGTTCCCCAAAATTAAACTTGGAAAAAAATCACAGTCTCCAAGATGTAGTCTCCACCTCATTAAAAAGGAATGATGAACTCTAGGAAGAAGACTCTACTGAAATTGAATGCACACATGAGGTCATTCACCAACAATTTTCTCAACCTATTATTATCACATCACAATCCATTCAGGTGAATTGAAGGGGTGAAGAAGCTAAGGCTTGGTTTGAAGAAGTCATCACAGAGAGAGTCCAATCAATAAAAGTTTCACTCAAAGTCCTTGAACATATTAGAGGTGTTGAAGAGGTTTCATGACATGATTGCCTTATTCAATCAAGAGACTAATGTCTTGAAAGAAGATCTGAGCATATGGGACCAAATGTTAGAGGCTGATATGGATGTTTTAATCACATACAAGATCATTCCATCTATGGGCATATTCTATGAGTATCAGAGACTTATGGGTCCAAAGAGTAGGCAATTGAAAAGCTTTTGAGGAGGACACAAGGGTGTTGAAAATTGCGAGGTCGTGGAAATGGAGATCATGGGTAATTTAAGGCTCATGGGATACAAGGTGGTTATGGAGGATGATAACTTGTTCACCAAAGAAGACTTGACTTTTGAATTCACTGGTAGGGTTGACGCTAATCTTGTAGTAAATGGGGCATCAAAAAATGAACTAGGACACAATCTCTGTCTCAACCAAGGTACAAAGCCAAAAAATTTGGTCCTCTATATCAATATGGTGGTCATCCTAGATCCATAGCAAGTGAGAGAAAACTCTGAAGGATCTTAGAGAGATGAAAAAGTGTGACTCTTGTGTTAAGATAATTAACTCAAGCAAGCAATAATCCCATACCGAATATATAGAAAATGCTTAGCATAGAAGGTTATTGTTGGAAGTAACCCTGGGAAGGTTACTCGATCTTGAAATAATGTATTGTCTATGAATATCAAGTCTAATGTGTATATCCAGCTCCTACTAAGAAAGGAGGAGGTGAGCATGAGCATCCAGGGAGAACTAAAATGGAGGGAGGTGGTCAATCTCAATCTGAAACGATCTCAGTAGACAAGTGGCCTGAGTGTACCAACAAGTAGCCCTAGTGGCAAGATTAGACTTTGGGATGGCAACAAGGGAGAAATTAACTAAGTATTAGTATTGGTGGAGGCTTTTTGCAGACTCTACTAAACTCTAGAGGTGGTGAAGAAACCACATTAGGTAAAAGATAGACCTGAGTCTAAAGGGATAAGCACCAAACCTTGCAAGAATAACACTATATAGTGTGGACAGATGACATTTGATGATATGTTAAAGAAATGGAGTTTGAACTCACTTAATCAAGGCCTAGTCTAAACTAAGGAGAGTTCCCCACACCATAGAGCCATAAAGAATTGTTAGTCTAACTAAGGAGTCCAAGAGGGACAACATAGATGAAGTGTCTAGAAAGTGATGTTTGAAATATTGGGTCTCCACCATAGTAAAGGTCCCAAGACCTTTGCTAACTCTAGATTGGATGGTAGTTCTCAAGATGAAACAAAGACTTGGGTATCTCAAAGATAGATTACTCCAATGTGGATTGGGTATCTTAGAGATCTTTGTAAGTTTTTCATTCGCTCCTCACCTTCGTTCATATTCTTCACAAATGATATCTCTTGTATTAATCACCCTTTTTAATTTTTGGTTGTGTTTCCTTTGATATTTTCATATCACATAAATGTTGTCTCTTTTTTCTCTATATGCTTGTGTAGTTAATTATGCCAAAATGGATAAATTTGTGATGAGTAGATTCAAACTGCATAAAGATGGAATAAAGGGTTTTAATGTGATGACATGAACCTGGATTTTGATCTGGTTACTTATTGTTACTCCCATTAACACTTTTTTCTCCCATCTTTGATTCAATGTGTCTAAACATGCTCTTATACCTTCTAATAGGAGTGGTTTGTGTACCTTTAGTAATGATGAGACCTCAATATACTCAATGAGAAGAATTTATGTTTTAGAGAATTTCTTGAATAAACCACAAGACATTTTGCATAGGTTTCCTCTGGGAGACTTGTTAGAGATAACTACTTTAATCCAATGTATGTGGGTATATAGGTGGTCCATGAGTGATTGTGACCTCGATTCTTTAATAGGGAGGGTCCTGGGGGACTAACTCTAGGGATTGGGTTTATTCTGTACTTATTTGACAAGTGGATTGGCTGCTACTTGTTCCCATATTTTGGGTCACTTGAAATAAGATAGAAAAATATGGTTCTAGACCACTACAAAGTTCTCTTTCAATGTTGTGTTCCTACTGAAATGTCCATCTTTTGGTATTTTGAGAATTGTCTTCCTAGTCAAGTATTTAAGGTTTTGTCTATTTTATATAATGACCTTGTGGTTTATGTTTATAATTGTGTAAACTATTACTAAACAAATTTTCATTGCCATAAAGCATCCTTAAGCTTGGTTAATAAGTCATATCAAAGTCTCACAACAGTTAGTCCAAGTTTTCAAATTGTACAAAGACTGAGTATGGACTTTCGAAAAAATTAAGCCATGACCACTAATGTCGATTTGGAAGAGAAGCCAAGAAGTGTTATTTCCAAATTTTTGAAATGGGTCCTCTCCATACCGAAAAATCTTTGCAAGTGTGATGTAAAGGAAGTTTACATAAATAAAATGATTCATCGAGCAATAAAGAGTGCCAATGATCAGAGATTCCTTACTAGTCCTTCAAGCACCAAATTAGTAGCAAGTATCACCAGTTTTCAAAAGGCAATTCCCACACAAAATATAAAGTGAAAGAACTTCACCCAAACTGAGTTCAAGTTGAAAGCCACCCAATGAAAAGTAGTGATATAAGTAAATTGGGAAAACACAAAATTAAGTGCTCATTTGACAATTTTACTATGTAGAGTCTCAAACTCATATTCTTGAACCCTTGGTAGGCTAAATACTATCATCTAATCACTCATCGAGGAGGTAAACATTTATTGGAGAAATGATTGATAACAAAAATATTATGCACAAGATTTCATGTATTAAATTTCAATAGTGTGCTACTAATCTCAAGTTACCTCGAACTAATAATAAAATGTGTCAAAGAGGATTGAGTTAGAGTGCCATGATTAAAGTGACAAACAATTTCTTTAGAGAAATTAGAGGCTTTGAAATTGGTGACACTATAATGTCCACATTATAAAGTAAATCATTAATCAAACTAATGTTAATGGGTCGATTGATTTAATATATCTTGGACCCATTTTTATTTTTGTTTCCATAGTTTATGTTGTCGTCTACTATTTTTGTACATCCTCAAAAAGTTTTCCCCAATGGGTATTTAAGCACGGCTTGTAGGTTTCATTGGGTATGCATTTCAAATTATTTTCTTTGTACTAAAAATTCTTGTTGGAGTTCTCTGTCATTGGCTATTTCAAAAGTGAAAGACCTTCCCTATTTGGCTTATGCAGTTTTGGTGGGACTCAACCCTCACCCTATTCTATTGTTGCATGTAATACTTTGCTTGAATTTGGCAAATCAGAGCGCCATCTTTTGGCAAACACTAATTGAAGGCAATTTGTGTTTCAATCCCAATTAATGTTTGGTATTATTTGATGAATTGTGATGCTGAAGTTATATGGGCATTACTAGATTCTTCCCCTCCATCTATATACTACCCATCAATTGGATCTCCATTCCATACTTCATTTTATCCCTATTCCACCATACACATTGTTACCCTTTGCTACCGTACAGTTAGTCTGGTGCACAATCACCATACCTATTCCATCACCGTACACCTTAACACTTCTTGCTACAATACGACCATCACTATCAACAAATTGGCCTCTTCCATCATTGTACAACTTCCTTGCACTACCTACGACCATCAACCTTCCACCACACAACCTTCCCTAACTTCCATCATACAACCACAATACCGTACGACCTTAGCACACCTTTGCCTACCGTATACCCCAAATACTATACAACCAACATTCTACTCCTGTACGGCCTCATCCTAGACACCATACGGCTAGCTGAGTGCATCGTACGACCAATACCAATTGTTTTGTATGGCCATATTAGATATCATACCCTCTCTAGACCACACCCTCCAGCTACTTGACAGGAACAAAATTAAGATATAGTGGAAGTTTTGTCTCCTCTGGGGTTGGAACACTATAGTGGTATCAAAGCTTCGATCTTGCCAGCCTATGGATAGTGAATGGGAGTTTATAGTCAGAAGAGAAGGATACATTCCATTGATAGAATGGCTACTGAACTAGAACTGAAAGCTACTAAACTTATGGCACTACTAAGAGAACTTGCTAGGAATCAGGCATAGATCACTGATACTCAATGACTCATGGAAGACACTCTCAAGAAATTAGCAGAAAATAAAATATTTGAAGAACAAAATGGTCACAAAGTGGGCTTGGTGTCAGGTAAATCAAACCCTCATCCAGCACACTCTCGACCTTCCATGTCAAATTTTCCCCCACGAATGGAGGCATCACACGAAGGGAAACAACCAACCTTTGAAGAGATGCAAGAACAATTGAGAGAAGACTTGAAGAATGCAAATTTTGAGGAGGATATATCCTACAAAGATTATGCGGATCTAAGAATGAGATATTTGGGAGGCAAAAACTGAAGATACTTTAATGATGATTTCAAAATAAATTTGAGTAAAGTAAATTTGTCTCCATTTGATGAATCTTGATGTATATCTATGTAAGTGTGGGTAATGAAGGATGATACTTACTTCCAGCTTAACCCCAGACCAGAAGAAGAAGCAATTAAATTTGTGGCATTGCACTTGGAGGGAGTTGTGCATGAATGGTGGCATCACAACAATATCACATTGGGGCATGATCAAATAAATACTTATGCAAAATTCACTGAGAGATTGATAGATCTATTTGATGATAAAGATCGGTAACTCAATTCTAAAGATTTGGCATAGCTGAGACAAACTAGATCAGTTGACTTGTACATTGTGGAATTTCAGAAACTCTTTGTTTTTGTCATGCACATTTCTAAAAGAAGACAGATAGTTCTCTTCATGGACGGACTGAAAAAACATCTAAGAGGTTGGTAAAGGGGTTCAATGTTACCACCTTGTCAGAGGCCATTAAGAAGGCATGGAGTATGGCATCATTATCGGCATCATCCTTTTGAAATTACTCACTATCCAAATTGTCGATGTTTCCAAGGGACAAAGATAATAAACCTCTGCCCAAGAAGCCATCGTTGGACGAAGCCACCAAATAGAAGCTCCAAAGGAAGAAATTGTATTTCAATTACGAGGGACCTTGGGAGCTTGGCCATAGATGCCTCAGAAAAGGGAAGATCCATTACATTGAGGTCATGTCCGATGATGAGGATGAATAGAAAGAAATACCTGCTAAAGAAAACCAACATCATGATGACACCAATATGGTTAGTTTGAACCATACAAAAAGAATTGCAGCATTGGTACGATGCAGAGGGACTATTTCCCTACCTGGTAACTCGAGGTGCATAGTGTTTTGGGTATAGGGAACCCTTCAAGGACAAAGGGTTGTGGTGATGCTCAATAATGGAGCTACACTAAGCTTCATAAACTCCTTTCTGCTGAAACGAAGAAGTCTGCCTACAAAGAAACATGTAGGATTTCACGTCAAGGTTGTTGGAGGGACTCTCTTGCCTTGCACACACCTTGTTCCTTAGCTAAGTATCATAATGGTGAATCACATGGTAACCAAAGATTTCTTCATAGTGGATCTTAATGATATGTAGGTTATCCTAGGCATACAGTGGATGGAGACACTTGATGAATACACTCAACATTTCAAATGGATGGACTTCACTTTTATTGTCGATGGAAAGAAGGTTGTTCTCCATGGAATGGAAAATGAAGGTCTGAGGAAGTTTTTGCACATTGGATGGAGGCAATTTTTTGGTGTGATGATGTTGCATGGGTTGTACATTGTTTTGTCTTGAAAGAACCTATAAAAAGGCAACAGACACCTTCCCAGCATGACGATCTCTAGAAGATTTTGAGCGACCATGATAAATTTTTTATAGACATTCCTCCTAGCATACCACCACATTGAGCATTTGAAAATACTATCGAGTTGCAAGTAGGAGCCAAGCCGGTCATAACCACACCGTACCACCATCCCAATAAATTCAAAGATGAGATCGAAAAGATGATTTAGGAACTGCTAGAGAAAGGATGGATCCATCCCAATTCTAGCCTGTTCACATCATCAATGGTACTACTCAAAAAGGATAGAATGATGTGCATGTGTGTGGACTATCGTGTGTTGAATAAAAAATGATAAAGAATAGATACCCCATTCCCAAGATAGATGAGTTGCTAGATGAATTGCATGGTATGGTTTATTTTTTGAAAATAGATCTCTATTTTGGATACCATTAGTTCCACATGAGAGAAGAAGATGTGGAAAAGATGGCTTTCCATTTTTGCTACAGGCATTATGAATTCCTAGTCATACCATTCAGATTGACAAATGCACCTACTACATTCCAATCATGCATGAATCACATCTTCAACAAACAATTGCGTAAGTACTTACTGGTATTTTTTGATGATCTTATTTATAGTAGGACATGGGAGGAGCACCTGAAACATCTAGATGAAGTCCTAAGGATCATGAAGGAGTAGTCTTTGTTTGCCAAGCAATCCAAGATTGAATTTGGTATAACAAAAATATTGTACTTGGGGCATGTTGTCAATAAATATGGGGTTCAAGTTCATTAGGAGAAGATTTAGGCTATCCTTGATTGGCCTATTTTTTGGACTATGCAATTATTACCAGAGGTTCATTAAAGGATTCTCTTCGCTTGACAAGAAAGAGGTCTTTCCAGTGGAATGAAAAGGCACAACTCACTTTTGATAAGCTAAAAGAGCCAATTAGTACTTGTCCTATACTTGCATTATCTGACTTCGCTAGACTATTCATTTTGGAGTGTGACATGTCTAGAGAAGGCATTGGCACAATGTTGATGCAGGATAGACACCCCATAGCTTATGAGACTAGGAAGTTTACACAAAAAAAATACCTTTATTCCATCTATGACAAAGATATCTTGGCCATTGTGCATGCACTAAACAAGTTCGGGTAGTATCTGGTAGGTGCCAAGTTTGTCATCTACACGGATCACAATAGTTTGAGATGTTTTATGGAGCAATGGGATTTGAACGAGAGACAACAAAAATGGGTAAGTAAGGTTCAGGGCTTTGATTTTGACATTGCATATGTAAAAGGAAAGAACAATTTGGTTGTAGATGCTTTGTCTAAGAAACCCGCCGTTTGCTTCCTAACCCAGATTTCAGTTGATTGGAAGGTACATTTGTTGGTAGAATATTCCAAAAACACATTTTCTTATGAGCTAATGGCTGGCAACACCAAGGATGATCATACAAAGTGGTAGATAACATCATTTACTATAAAATTTGGATATTTTTAGTGTTGGAATCCAAATTGAAGTAGAAAATCCTAAAGGAGGTGCACGACTCTCCCCTAGTAGGACACCCAGGCTTTCTCAAAACTTACAGAAGTCTTTGGGAGAGGTTTTCATGAAAAGGATTTAAAGGAGAAATGTTGTCCTACATTTTGTCATCACAAAATATAGGTAACAATACATAACTTTTTAAAGCTATTTTTGTGTTTCTCTAAGCTTGAATTTTATATTCAATTGCTTAGTGTTGATCGATTGATCCATTTCAATTCAAATATCAAATTGTTTTAATGAAGACCTTCATCAAGTCATTTTTGTTTTGCTTTCTATCAAGCCTTTGCTTGATTTTTGAAGCCTTTACAGTCCTTTCTTTTCTTTTGAGTTTGTGTTTGCTTGTTTTTAGTCCTTTGGATTTACTCATGCCATGCCTTTTGATTTCCCCTTCAATACGGTCTAACCTAGAGGTCAATCGGAGTTGTCAGTCAAGATATATGGTCATTTTAGTGCCTCAAAAGTGGACATTTCAAGTGCAACAACACGAATTAAAAAAATGATGTTATATTTTCAATTTGACATTCACTTTTTGAAAATATAATATTTTACTCACTTTTTGTTATGTTTTTAAGTTACTTTATCTTTTAAATTATAACTTAAAGATTTTCCTGTCATTCTCCTGACAGATGTGATGTTATCTAACCACTATCCCATCTATTTTGTCATTTCTTGGAAAATAACTGCCCCCAAGGTGGCCAAGTCTCAGCTCTTCCTCAACATGTCTATACTGTTGCATGCTTCCACCATCACACACATCCAATGTGTTTGGAATTTGGAGCCACGTCTGCCATCCTAGCAGGGATGGATTCAATGGTGCAATGATGCCATTACTAGAACTGCATAGTTTTTGCACATCTATGGGCACCTGCTGGCAATTTTTAGGAAATGCTCTTATGAAGCAAACACCCTCACCCTCAAAAAAGCCTCTGAGGCTCTCACCTTCAACCCCTTTGATGTGGATTTGCAAATGAATCTTGCCAAACTTTTCCATGACAAGAAAATTGTTGAAAAGTATGTTGCCCATGGAGCTCAAATCAAGGCCTGTCTCCACTAGTTGGAGGTTGGCGATAAAGCCTCGAAGGAGTTCTTTCAAGCTCTCCGAGCCCGTCATACCAATGTTGGGTTTAAAAAGATCAAACAGGGAATGACTATTCTATCCAGTCTCCTTGACATCCTGCAAGCCTTCGTTCATCATTATGAGAACATTTTTGCTTCACAGGGAAATTTAGTTGCTTAGGAGGAGGCTCTCAGAAAGTGTATCTCTGTTACTCCAAACCGCCTTGTAGTTGAGCAATGTGCTTTTTGTGAGCAACTTCTTTCCCTCAGAGACCTTAAAGAGGCAGTTGACTCCATGGCGGATGACAAGTCTCCTGGATGTGATGGCTTTCCCTGTGAATTTTACAAACACCTCTAGGAACAAATAGGTCTTGACCTGCACAAAGTCTATCTCGAAGCATACCATACTAAAAGCTTAGGAGTGATAATAAATAAAGGGAATATCAAATTCATACCTAAAGTTGGTGATCCTGAGGACATATGCAATTAGAGGCCCATTAACCTTCTAAATGTGTCTTATAAGATCATTGCCCAGGCGCTCTCCCTCAAAATTAGGTACATGTTGCCTTTAATTGTGTGGCCTGAGAAAACTGGCTTCATCAAGTCTAGATATATTCTTGACAACATCATTGTTGTCTAGGAGGTATGGAGTGGGCTCACAAGTCCAAGTAGTAGGCTATCTTTTTAAAGATTGATTTTACTAAAGCCTATGCTCGCATTGAATGGCCCTTCATCTTGGCTATGCTTCAAGCTCTAGGTTTTGGCCCCAATTTTCTTTAGTTCGTGGAGATGCTCTTTGGTGATGCTAATGCTTGCATTACCATCAATATTTCGCAATCTGAGGCTTTTGGACTTTTTTGTTCAATCAGGCAAGGTTGCCCTCTAGCTCCAGCGCTTTATATCCTAGCTACTGAAGGTTTTGTCTATTTGTTAGCTCATTTTGTGTCTTTAGGATTGGTTCATGGCATTTCATTGCCTGATTCTTCCTCCCAGTTAGTCAATGGTCATTTTTCTGATGATTCTTTTCTTACGCTTCTTGAGGATGAAGAAAATATCAAAAACACTTTAAACTATTTGGACACCTTTTGTCAAGCCTCTAGCTCTGCCATCCAATGGCATAAAACACTCTGTTACCGCTAGTCTTTTTTTCCAGCTCCACCTTGGCTTAGCCAATTCCAGTGGAAATGGGTCACTCTATTACCACTAGTCTTTTTTAGTCACGAGGAAATCTTCAGCTTTCTTGGCATTCCCTTTGCCTTCCAAGCCTCTTCTGTGGAGCTTTGGAATGTTGTGCTTGCCAAGATTAGCAACAAGCTCGACTATTGGATCACCAAGCTACTTTCTCTTGCTGGTAAATTCTAGATTTGTTCTAAGATTCTAGCCGCCACCCATGTCTACTATTCTTCCCATTGGGTGCCATCCAAAGCTTCCTATCTCAAGCTGGAATGTTTGCTTAGAGATTTTCTTTGGGCTTCTAGTTCTAACCATCATGGTTTTCATAGAGTTGCTTGGGATTTTTGTTGTCTCCCAAGGGAGTCTAGTGGTCTTGGCCTGCTTTCCACTCGGAAACAAGGCTTTGCTCTCTATGCCAAATGGATTATCCGAGCTATCTCTAGGGATGAAGCCTAGAAGATTTTGGTAAGGCACTACATTTCTTCTAGCTTCCTTATTAACATGCCTACATAGAAGGGGATTATTTTTCAAACCCTTCTCATCATGCATGAACTAGTGGTCATTCAGGGCTCATTTATTATTAAGAGTATCTGCAAAGCCTGGGAAGCTCTTAAGAAATGGCTTCATTGGGCTGGAGATGAGTTTCGCAATGGGCTTTCCTTGAATCAAAAAAACATTTGGTGGTCTCCCCTGTTTGCTATGCAGGGTACTCCTCTCGCCAAGATTCAAGGTGCTAGTGCTCTGCATTTTTTCAAACGTGGCATCCACACTCCTAAAGATTTCTTTTCAAGAGTCACCATGAGTTTTAGGTCATGGGAAGATATGCAAGTTTAGTACTACCTTGTCAGTACGGATCAACAGAATTTCAACCTTTTGCTATCTTCCATCCCTGTGCACCTAGTTCATAAGGTGGGGATTCAGTCTTGTTGGCCTTGGTGACATGACTGGAAGTGGTATCCTACCACTCCATTTGCCAATTATAAGCCTAGTATGGGGTACTGATGGCTCTCACCTCATCTTCCGATGGTTGACACACTTAACCAGTAGTGGCATTTGCAATCTTCACTCTCTCGATGGAGAAAACATGTTGACACCATTTGGAGTGTTATTAAAAAACCCAAGATTGCCCAGTTTTCTTGGTGCCTTGCCTTCCAAGGTCTTCCCCTAGGGCCTTGGCTCAAACACATTGGGGTTCCTGATCCTAGATGCCCCTTCTGTGGTCAACCTGAGTCTTTTTTGCATATTTTTTGGTTTTGTAAGCGTGCTCAAAATTATTGGCACTGGATTCATGATTTTTTCAAGCCTTTTAGGCCCGAACCATTTTCATGGCACATGATCCTGTTGGGTGATTCCCCTAGAATTACTCATAAATTCACTCAGATTTGGCATACCTTGAAGATGGAAATTTTTTTTTCTCTATGGAAAGATAGGAATGCTATTATGTTCACTCATAGCTTTTTGGATGTTAACATTGTTATGTACACTAAAGCATGCATTTGTAACAATGTGATTATGCAAATCCAGGTGCAAGCTAATAAAGTTTCCTGAGAAGTTGCTCACTTACAGGAATTGTTAAATCATTGGGGTAATGCTCCTTGTACCATTGCCAGAGTTCCTCCGGATGCCTCGGTTGATGCCTCTACACCTCATGGTCGTCGTTCTTGCCACCACTCCTCAAGCTGCCAATCACAAATGTCATGCTGCCAAGCTTCCTGCCACCGCTCTCCTAGTGGTGGTGATGGCGGATGGAGGTTCCACTCTGCTTCCCCACCCTGCGGTGGTTCTAGCTGGTCCTTGGCTCTGCCTCCTGGGCCTCGGCGGGTGCATTCTGGGAAATTTCCTCACATGGCTTTGGCGATTTCGCCTCCGTGACCTAAGGTTAAGGAAGCAGAGGTTGCCCCTTATCTTGCTGCTGCTAATGACAGCTGAACTGTTCCCAGTCCACCCCATAATCCTACCGATACATGGGGATTTCCTAATAGAGATGATCCTCCTCCTTCGGCTGGCACTGCCTTGGCAGCCTGAGGTGATTTATTCATTTTTTTTTTATGAATAGTTGCTATTTTCTGCTGAGGCCGTGTTGTTAAGTCCGGCTTCAGCCGTGTGAACTTTTTCGCAGGGTGATCTTGTATCCCTTGGCCCCTTTTTTGTGAGTTGTATTCTTAGCATATTTTATTAATAGAAAATGACTAATCATCAAAAAAAATTATAACTTAAAGTGACTAAGTGCACTTTATGTTATAATTTTAGGTTGAGTTACTTTTTAATTTTTCACTTAAAGTGACTATAGAACTATATAGTTACATTTTAAATTTTTGATTTTAAAATCAAATACTTATTTAAATGTCACTTTAACATAATATTTATGTATTATATTGAATAACATGATACATAAATATTATTTTTGACCCATATTAAGGACATCTTTATAATTTTAAGTGAGATACATGACTTAAAGGCCTCAAAAGTGGAAACTTTTCATGTTATTGCATATAAAAACTCACTTTGAGGATTTTTTCATTGCATTACATCAAAAACTTGTGAAAGTGGACCTTTTTGAAGCAATGACATGAAAAGTAGAGTTTTTGTGCTTAAGCATCAAAAATGTGAAACACATTATAAAACATGCATATGGCCTCAAAAGGTCTGATTTTTCCCATGAGCATGTTTTAAAACATTCAATGCACTCCAAAAAGTGCGATTTTGCATAAAGACACATTTTAAAACATGTAATTGACCTCAAAAGGTCCAATTTTACATGAAGACAATGTTAACCCCACTAAAATAATATTTAATAATTATTAAGATACAAAAAATAGGTAATATATATAATAATTATAAATAACTAATAATACTTTTATAAGTAAAAGATAGATAGATAAATAAATAAATACTATTGTACAATAAATAATGATTAAAGTTATAAATAAATGAAATAATATAACTAAATAATGTTTGTATTTAATAGATGTTATTGAGATATTTAATCTACCTCATAAACTTAATATTGTTAAATAAACTAAATACTATAATCTAATAATATTAAATCTTAAAATTTAATAATATCATTTCTTATTATTAATAAAATATTATTTAAGTTAGGAGTTATTATATTCTATTTAATATGATATAGTTGAAATGATATTAATAATATACAAATTAATTAATATTATTATATTAATAAATAATAAACTACATTAATATTAATAATTAATTGAAAAGATGTGTCTCTTGTTATTATATCTTATATAAGAGAAGTATTAAACTTAGGAAGAAGGGGGAAATGAATTTTTAGAGAGCTAGAATATAAATTAAGGGGAAAATGGGAAATGACCTAAAAGGGGTCATTACAAAGACATGTTTTAAAATATGCAATGACTATGAAAATGTCCGATTTTGAGAAGGAAATGTGTTCTTGCTCCCCAAGAATCCAATTTTGGCCATAACTCCAGATTTTCTTCATGGATTTGAACGAAATCTTTTGCATTCAAGGTGTTTTTGCTTGGTGATCATTTTTCTTCCATCAAAGATGAGTTTAATGTGCTAAAAACTATTTTTGGGAGTCCAAATCTAGGGCACATTTTTGAAGAAAATCTCCAAAATTCCTTCATTTTTGCTCATAACTTAAGTTTTACTCAATGGATTTGCATCAGATTTGTTCCATTTGAAATGTTTTTGCATGGCAATGAGTTTCCTTGCTTCTAAAATATCATCGATAGAAACTGTGTAGCCAACAGGTTGATACCATTGGTAGAAATTGTGTAGCCGATGGGTTCATGTTGTTGGTAAAGATTTTGTAGTTGACGGGTAGATTAGTATTATTATGTAGCCAATGGACCCCTTTGAGAAAGTTCAGCGGGAAGTATTTATACCCTGTCTGGGATCATTGTAAATCATCTTATGCTATGTATATAATCTCTTGGCATAGGCGAGTAATAAATGGAGTACTACTATTGCTATTCTTGTTCATTGTCTGTGTTCATTAATCAATTAATCTATGCAATAAACATTTGGCACCGTTGCCTAATGGACTTGGAACAAAGGCCGAGGAATGATGACTAATGCTGAATTAGTTAAACAAAAACAAGAATAAGCTGAAGGACAAAGATAAAATCTGCACAACTCAAGGAAATTTAATTTTGGCGCAGCAGGCCGAACGTAGATGGAGGTTTCAGAAGATTGCCAACGGATATCGAAGTGTTGAGGAATTGTTGGAGGAGACTCAACAGCGGGTGGAATTGGTGGAAAAAGCAAGGGATGAATTTTTGAACCTGTATTCACCGAGGGAAGTGAATCCAAACGGAAGGAAATTAACTTGTACGGCTCGGAGTGCCGAAGGAGCACAAGTGTGGAGTGAACTCTTCATCCGCGATACACTTCTAAAATAGGAAGACCCTTCTTCACCCGACAACATAGCTATTGGAAATAGGACAACTATTGGAGAGACCGCTGGTGTGGGAGTGTAGACCACTAGTGTGGGAGTGTAGATCACCAATGTGGGAGTGCAGATCACTAGTGTGGTAGTACAAAATGCTAGTGTGGGAGTGAACAATGCTAGTGTTGCAAGACCGAACAATGCCTGTGCACAAAATTTAGTAGTAATGGTAGGACCAAAGGAAAAGTTGTCAAATTTTGATGGCGATGGTACGGCTGACCCGATCTGACACTATAAAGCATGCAAAATGATTTGGAGAGAAAATGGTATAATTGATACAAACAAATGGGTTTGGTAGTTTCGGGCCACCCTACGTGGTGTTGCAATTGACTAGTTCACTGATGCAGATCCCCAGAAATTAACCACTTGGGACAACCTTAAGGAGTTTACTATCAAATTTTAACTACTCTGCGACGACAATGAGATCATAGCCAAGATATACAACACAAAACAAGGGAAGAATGAAACTGTTCGAGTATACACTAGGAAATTAAATGTTTTTCATCTCAATTACATGGTTTTCATCTCATTCACCATCCACATATGCATGTAATCCTATTTTTCGCTTCCATTTTCACTCATCTCACCTTTCGCTTCCATTCACATGACATGATTACATGCAATGTCTTACGTGTAATTGCATCTAAAAGGTTTGATTTTGATTAAAAGTCACTTTTTGAAAAGTCAAAAAGATGTCATGTGCATGTTTTCCCATGTACTTTGACATTACTTTTCCTCAAAGGCATCTATAAAGTTCATTTTCACCTCTACATATGCATCCACGCCTCCATGAGAAAATACATGTTTCCTCATCTTTCTTTGTTTTCCATCTTACTTTTTATTCTTCATTACATGTTGCATTTACATGTAATCATTTTTTGTGCAATAACATCTTGAAGACCCTAAGTCACATTTGAAAATCAGCAATCTCCATTTGCATGCATTCCCATGCGCCAAGCATGTTACTTTAAAAAAAGAGAGAGTTAAAGGTGCTGATGGAAAGTTGTGCCAAGTGTACATATAGACATTGCCAAGAAGGTTTTCAAAGTGTCAGAGACTCCAGTTTGTGCTGATCTACAAAGGAGAATTCATGACAACTTGAATGAGAAAGGTTTAATCACATCAATCTATCTAAAGACGTAACACCATGGTTATCAAGGTGAATGCAGCAGTACAAAGTACATGAACTTTTAATCTTGTGATCATCAGGGATTGCATCGTCAAGTAAAAGGTCCTTCAAGATCGTTTCAACTCTCTTCCATCTTCTTCTTTCATGTTTGTAATTGAAGAGGATGCATTGCTTGAAGATGTGTAGTTACATGTAATGTGAGTTACATGTGTATGTAAAAGATGTAATGTGAGTTGCACGTGTAGTTGCATGTAACCCTTTAGTTTCTGTAGTTAGAATTGGTCAAAGTTGGTTGAGTTGCTCCCACTTTTTCCTCCCTCTTTTTCTCAACTTCTTTGCCTATATAAAGGAGTGCCCCCTCATTGTAAAATCATCATTATCTTTTATGCAAGAAAACTTTGGAGAAATTGTACTAGCATCACTTTGTTTGTGTAAGCATTATTTTGAGAGAAAGTGAATACAAAGGAGCATTTGAGACTTAACTTTGATTAAGTGAGATTGTTATTTGTGTGAATTGTAAGCTTTGTCTATGATTCATTCAAGTTGTCTTTGATTCATATAATCTTGTGTTATATGTAATTGTTCTAGTGAATTGAATTGAAAAGAGTTAAGAAACAATTGAAGCCCGAGCTTTGATCAAGAGCAATTGTGAAAGTGTATAACTAGAAGCTTTGTCTGTAGCTTATATTTTCTTCTTAATTCACAAAATAGTAATATTCTTACTATTTGGAGTCTTTGTGCCCTAATTGTAAAGTTTTTCCATATAGAAGTATGACCGGACTTAAAGCCAAACCAGTACGTATTTTTAGCTAGCCTTTGAGTTAGTGAAGGTTTATCAGTATCACTATTTTCAGCTCTTGATAGAAGTGTAGTTAGAGATTTATATTGCCCACTATTCGGTATATGAGTAAGTGGATCCTTTCTTGAAAGTTAAGAAGAAACGATATTAGTAACACTTTGTTTACAAAATCTCTCGACTTCTTGCTTACCTTGAGTTGATCCAAAGAATGGTGAGAAGGGGGAGCCTTCCCTTTAAGGTAGGAGAGACTCTGTCTCACACACTGTGGCTGATCATCCTATTTTGTGATTGGATTTTTACCCAAAACTGTTAGTTGCAAAATATCCACCCAACAAGACGTATTGTAGTAAGAGAATTTATAGTCTGCTAGCAGAACAAATCGGAACATACTCCTTCTGTCAGCTTACTACAGCCTTTGTCGATTCCAGAACATAAGTGGGAAAGTATCTCAATGGATTTCATAATGAGGCATCCCAAGGTAAACGGAAAGGATTTTATTTTCATGGTGGTTGAAAAATTGACAAAGTACACACATTTCTTTGCCATCCCCTCAAATTTTCAGGCCGCACAAGTTGCCAATATTTTTTTAGAGAAGTCTTTTGTCTGCATAGGTTACTCTGAAACATTGTCACTAATCGGGATGAGCGATTCATCAATATTTTCTAGACAGAATAGTTTCAATTGGCAGAGATAGAATTGTCCCCAAGTACTAGTTATCACCCTTAGATAGATGGACAAACGGAGGTTGTGAACAAGTGGCTCAAAGGTTACCTTCAAAACTATGTTTTGGCACAACAACGGGCATGGGTCAAGTGGATACACCTGGATGAATATTGTTATAATACCACGTATCACATGTCTATTGGGATGACACCATTCATAGCTTTGTACAGATACAAACCCCTCTCCTTCATTGACATAATACTAAGAGACATTAGTGCACCAAGGGTGAGGGATTGGCTTCAGGAGGGATAGGAAATCCTATGATACCTGAAGGAAAACTTGCAATAGGAACAAAATCAAGAAAAGATGTACATTAATAGACTTCGAATGGAGAGGAGTTTTGAATTAGGAGACTTGGTTTATCTTGGGCTCCAGCCATATCGACAATCTTCATTAAAGGAAAAGGGAAAAGAAAAATTGAAACCGCAATTTTATGGTGCCTATCACATAGTTCATCGCAATGGTGAAGTCGCTTACGAAATGGAACTTCTAGAGAGAAGCCATATTCATTAAGTCTTTTATGTTTCATGCCTGAAAAAGGCCGTAAGGCAGAATGTCACAGTAGCCACAGGCCTTCTGTCGCTCAATGAAGAAGGAAAACTCATATTGGAACTAGACAAGATCATCAAAGTACGTGAGAAGACCCTGCGGAACCGCACATTAAGGGAATATTTGGTGCATTGGAAACACCTGCCATTGGATGACACAACATGGGAGGGCAAGCACATTCTCCAACACACAGCATTGCATTCGCTTGAGGACAAGTGAAATTTGCGACGGGAGGACTATATAGTCTCTGTTATAAAATAAATCATTAATCAAACTATTGTTAATGGTCTGATTGATTTAATATATCTTGGACCCATTTTTATTTGTGTTTTTATAGTTTGTGTCGCCATCAGCTATCTTTGTACACCCTCGAAAAGTTTTTCCCGACGAGTATTTAAGCATGGTTTGTAGGTTGTTATTAGGCATGCATTTTTTATTATTTTCTTTGTATTGCAAATTCCTGTTGGAGTTCTCTGTCATTGGCCATTTCGAAAGTGAATGACATTCCCTATTTGGCTCGTGCAATTTTGGTGGGATTGGCTCGTGCAATTTTGGTGGGACTCAACCCTCACCCCATTCCGTTGTTGCATGTAATACTTCACTTGGATCTGGAAAATCGGAGCACCATCATTTGGCAAACACTAATTGAAGGCTATTTATGTTTCAATCCCCATTAATGTTTGGTACTATTTCATGAATTGTGATCCTGAAGTTATATTGGCATTACTAGATACTTCCCCTCCATCTGTATACTACCTATCAATTGGGTCTCCATTCAATACTGCATTGTATCCCTATTCCACCATACACATTGTCACCCTTTGCTACCATACAGTAAGTCTGGTGCACGATCACTGTACCTATTCTATTACTGCGCGACATAACACTTCTTGCTACTATACGACCACCACTATCAACAACTTGACCTCTTCCATCACCATACAACTTTCATGCACTATGTATGGCCATCAACCTTCCACCATACAACCACAATATTGTACGGCCTCAGAACATCTTTTGCCCATCGTACACCTCAGTTACGTTATGGCCAACATTCTACTCCTATACAGCCTTATCCCAGACATCGTACAATTAGCTTAGTGCATCGTTAGCCAATACCAATTGTTGTGTACAACCATATTAGATATCATACCCTCTCTATACCACACACTCCAACTACTTGACAGGAATCGAATTAAGATATAGTGGAATTTTTGTCTCCTCCAAGGTTGGAACACTATAGACATGTCTTGCCACAACAAGAATTCTTTTTTTTTCCCTTTGTCCAAAATGAATTCAAATATTATGGCTATGATTCTCTAAATAGCACAGACAATGAATGAAGAGAGATTGGTGATAGGAGTCTTAGCCATTACCACTTAGAAGATTTGTACAAAAGAATCTATGCCCAGCTTGTACATCCCATCACATAGAAATTGATATAGAGAGGAGTAATTCAAGAAGTTGGTTTTCTTGTATTAGTCCAGTCACCAAAGCTAATTATGGAATGTATTACAAGATTTGATCTCAACACCAAAAGATAAAGAAGCCAAACAATGAAGTTGTGATCACATTGGATAGAGGCACAAATTTGAATTATTTTGGGCTTCCAACAGAGTGGAATTTACAGATTGAAATTTCTCTCAAGCTACTTGAAATTGTGATAGAGGGGCATGATGTCAATAGTGTAGCTCTAGAGCAAGGGGTTTGCCATTCCAAGTTACATAAGACCTTTTATGGGACCAATCTAAAAAGGGAAATAGGAGATATCTTAGTTTTACTACACAAATTGAGGGAAAGCAAGGAAGCCCCAAATTTTGAGGAATGGTGGTATTTCATCATACTGACCATTTGTGTGAGGGATAGGTATGTTGATTGGGCATAATCACTTAGCGATCATTTTAAAGGATTACGACGACCAAGTACAAGTCCTCCTAAAGATGTGATAATCCAGATCATGAAAGGTCTCCTACCCCAAAGAAAATGAAGAAAATAATTATCTTGGCTGCTTTGGGGAAGGAACAACAAACATGGCATGTGATTGTAGAAGTAGCCTAGGTCAAGTCTCAAGACAAGATTTTTAAGTTGTCTCTTTCGGACTTTGAGTTGAATGGGGTTGATTTGGGCCCTCCTCATCATGAGATTGTAATGAAGACATGGGAATTCGTACATTAGAAGATTAGGGAGGAAGATGGGATGAAGGAAGATAAAACCAAGCTCAAGACCATGGTTACCCCTCTCTCTGACTACATTGAAAGGGCTCTCACTCCACTCTCCTCCCAACCTGATTTTTCCTAGTGGAGCATTTGACCTTCCAACTCAAATCAAGCTTTGGTTGCATAGTTGCAGGAGGACATGTGCATGAGGTGGATTAGGAAAGATTAGCTTAAAGACTTGAAATTTAGAGGCTGGCCAATCAAAGAATGTCTTGGCTCCTATTAATAACTTTATTTATAGTTCAAGGATGTTGTGATAATGGACATCAAACTAGGAGATGAAGACATATGAAAGAATTGATGGCATTAATAAAGGACCTAATGGGCATAAGTACATGGGATGCAGTCAGGTAGCTATCATGAAATCAATGGCTACAACCCTGTAGAAATGGATGTTCTCTTTAACATTTGAAAGTGACAGATTTACTAAGGCCCTTAAGAACTTAGAAAGGTTGGTGAGTGGACTTAAAGAAGATGTGGCTAGAAGAGAGAAGTGCTTCACAGACTTGGGATGGATTTTTCGTCATCGCCAATAGCAAGATTTGATTAACCTTTGAGGTAATGAAAGAGGCCTACTAGAAGAAAGTTGATAGCATCATCAATCCTATAGCCTATCATGGTGGAAATATCCAAAGGCTTACAACTGTTGATGCCTTATTGACCATTGTAGACTAGGAAGCTAAAAGCTTTTCAAGGATATTTTGGAGTTAAAGGAAAATAAAATCTATTAGATAGTCAATAATGACAACACTATTATTCCTGAGGAGCATCAAATGAATTGTACACTCATAGCTATGGGAAAGTACTAAAAGGCATAGGATGCAGGCAAATGGAATGTGAAGAAGATAGAAGTTGGAAAGGCTTCATAAGCTCTACTTGATTTTACTTTAAGCATAATCAATTGTTGTAATTGATACTTGTTGTATGTTTTCTTTTGTTTTTCAAGAATCTATCATTGTAACTGCCCGAGGCAAGTGAAAAGACTATATATAGTATTTCAGACTCTCTATAAAGGATCCATAATTTTGATGTCTATCTCCCCCCTATTACTGTAAGAATAGAGTGTGACTCAAAGGTCGAACTAGTATTGTTGTTCAAGTGTAAATTTCAAATTTATTGTTAACTAGATGAGTGATAAATGAAATTAGCTGATCTTGAATATTGAGTTATGTTCTTAGTATTTGTGATTACCAAATGGTCTATGAATCATTACTATTCTTCCTTTATCAAATTTAGTCTGTCTAATAGAATTAGTAATTCCTTTATATCTTTGTTGTGTGTATGGCCTTCATAGTTGTGAAAGTGTACATGCAAGGATCTTTATAGTAATCTGGTTGTGTTTTGCTTTCATAGTTGTGAGAAAGGACATAACTTGTTTGTGACATCATTTGGAACACATGCATGGGTATATCATAATAACGAGTACCCATTAGAAGCCTCTTCTTCTCTTTGGTTAAGAGAACACCCCCAATTTTAGGAAGTTAAGACATCCATTCATAGCATATCTATTTCAGGGAGCTCTACCTATCAATTAAAACATCAAACTTGTTTTTCAAATTGTTCAATTGTTGTTAATAGAAGAGGCCTTTGGCGGTGAGGATTTGAGTCAATATTATATGAAGGCCCACCCTGTTAACCAACAATGGGGAAGTGTGTTGTACAATCGTGTAGTGCCTACAATACATTACAATTTCTATGTCATTGCAACTGATTGGCTAGCCTCTCAACTAGAAGAGTTATGTTTTAGAGAGGTATTTAAATTGCATGGTCTACTGAAGACAGTTATTAGTGACATAGGTGATGCCCAATAAGGCAGATGGCCATATGGAGATCGTAAATCATTAAATGAAAGGTTATCTCTGTAATTTTATTTTAGGACAACAAAGAGAATGGATCAAGTAGCTATATTGTGGGGAGTATTGTTATAATTCTACATATCACATCACTATTGACATGCCACCATTTTGGTCTCTCTCCTTTTATCACCCTTTTTCTTTTCATTGATTTTGCTTTTGATGACAGCAAGACTATCCATGCCAAGAATTGGTTATAGGATCATCGAGATATTCTTAGGGCTCTTAGGGATAGTATTTGGTATGCACAAAACCAGCAAAAGATATATGCTAATTCCCACATGATGGAGAGTACTTGAGGTTGGAGATATAGATTTTCTACGCCTTTAGCCATATCGGTAGAGTTCATTCAAGAAGAGTGCTGCAAAAAAACTTAAACCTAGTTTTTATGGCTCGTCCAAGATAGTGAGGATTGGAGAAGTGTCTTATGAGCTTGAATTTCCATCAGATAGCTAGATTCATAATGTTTTTCATGTATCATTTCTTAAGAAGGCTATTGGACAACATGTTGTGCCCACTCCTAGTCTACTGGCCTTGGCTGAAGAAGGGAAGTTGATTTTGGAACTTGCAGAGGTATTGGAGGTGAGAGAGAATAAATTGAGATTTAGAGTGATCAAGGAATTTTCAGTGCATTGGACGAGTTTTCCACTTGAGAATGCAACTTGGATGGTGAAGACATTTTACGACATCCAACTTTGGAATTGCTCAAGGACAAGCTATCCCAACTTCTTCTTAGTAACTTCCCAGGTGTCTGGTTATCCTATTTTCTCATCCTAATTGGATAACAATCTATTGAAAAGTAATGCTTTTGTAGTCGCAGCTTTATTCAAGGAGAAACAGAGAAAAAATAAAGTATTGTTTAATGGGTTAATATAGCTGAAGTTACTTTATGTTTTAAAATGATATAAAATTTAAGTGAATTTATAAATTAAAAGTGACTTCCATCCCACATTGAATCCGTGGACTTAAGAGGCTATATATATATATATAAACTAGCATATTCTCAAATTTTGTACATGCTATTTGATTAGAATATTGAAGTTATTTCTCCATTGTTTCTGAGGTTTAATGCATGGGTTTTCAAGCATGAAACCCCTTGGAATTTGAAGGTTGGACAAACCGCAACTTTCGATGAGAGGTGAGCACTACTTAAGGTTTTGCTACTGAAATAAATAGCGGAAGTTTTGGTTTAAATAAGAAGCTATGATGCAGATAGAAGGTGACATGAATAGTATCATGAATAATGTTGTGAACATTGACACTACAGTATGATGAACAATGCCGCTACAACGCCATGGACAGTGCTGCTGCAGTGCACGATAGTATTGACAGCAGGTATTCCACATTTGTTGGAGCTGATTTTGTTTGCTTCATTACCATATGATCTTCTACATTCTTCAGCATATTTCCCTAAGGTTATGCATTATTCTGGGTATGTAATAGATCATTTTTTAATCAGCTGAGAAACAATGATATTAAATTATCACCATTGTGTCAATCTGAATTAGCATCTGAAATTTGATTCTTTCCCAATTTTTGAGAATTTTCTGGAAATAAAAGGTGTATAAAATAGTAACATATTTATCCTGTCATAGCTTTCTTTCCAAGTCCTTAAAGAAATCTTATCAATAAAAGTACTGAAATAGTATAAAAGAAAAATAACTGATCATTTTTTAGAATGATGTCTACCAAGTGCTTGTTAAAATGCTGATGCATAAAACTGGGTTATTTTGGTGAAGTTTTGTCAAAATATCAGATTCCTATTATCTTGCAGGTGTTTAATAGAACTCCTATGCAGTGAAAAATTGTGTTTGGTAATGTTTCTTTCAGACAAGAACTTAGAAGTTTTAGATCAAACCTTACATACAAATTTTTTGATGGATATGATACAAATATGAAAATTTAGGGACAGCAATTAGTTGAGGATCTTACAGGTCCTCTGGGCCTCCAACTTACTTTCTGCTATTTCATAAGCTCTCGTACTACTCTAAAGTGATGAGAAGATCCATAAAAGGCTCTCTCTTTGACCTTTCTATTGATGAGGCTTCTCTAATAACTTCTTGAAAATGTCTTGAATACTTTCCATATGTATTCAGTATGTTCAACTGCCTCCCAAGCTAATAGGATGTGTTTTCAAGGATTTGAGGGCGGGAAAAACCTCCTGGGCGGATGGAAACTTATATGGGCATTAAATGCCTCTTAAAATGCTTTAAATTGAGTAAGTTTTCCTTGTAATTGCCCTTTAATTGATGCCTAACCTGTGTTGGGTTTCTTAGTGAACTCTAGTTTCTGCATCTGCCTCAAAATTCCTCCTTTTTAGGCTCCGTTTCTATTATTTCATGAATTTCTTTCCTCTTTACAGCCTTATTTTGGCTATCATATGGACATCCATTTTACTGTATTATTAAGCTCTGGGAACAGAATTTCATATAGTTTTTTCCTCTTGGTTTCTGCAACCTTCAATCATGATATGACTGTCACAACTTTTGGTTATAGTATGCCTTTGTCACCTTGAAAGCCTGCCAATGTATCTCTGCCCAAGATTTTGAATTGCATGACTGCATTTGTAACAGCGAGAAGGGCTGCCTCATTAGCATTGCATACACACTTCCCCACCCTTGATCATGTTTTATGAGCATGTTTGATCTCTTGACAGAAAACTCTTCTGATTGTCAAGCCTCTTCTAGTTAAGAAACTCATTTTTGGACTATGTTATCTTCTATTTTAGATATCATATCCTTTCCTATGTTGAAGCACTGAATAAACCAATCGATCTGCTACACTAATATGTCTACAAACACTATTGTTCTTATGATTGTCAATATGAAAATGGATGGAAACAGTGCACGCTCTCAAAAGAATAGTGAATAGATGATCATAAAAATTCAATGCTTCCTCATAGCACTACATGAAACAGTCACATCTCTTTTGAAAATAGTAAATGGAGCCCATGACATTGAACAAACCTTCTCAGTCATCCATTTGCATAGTTAAACACACTAATCTCTAGAAATTATAGAATCAATTTCAACTATGTTTCTCTCGTTGTTATTTAATTTTCTTTGGATAATTTTCTGTAACAGAGCTATCAAGCTCCGGAATGGAAAAATGTGAAGATCCCATTACATACCTGCCAGATATTGGATTGAAAACTGAAGAATGGTGAAAATCTCACTATTGTCTCTTTTAAAACAATGATTCAAATAGTCTTGAATACCATAGAAAGGCACAGGAAATTTAGAACCTCAAATCGTCCCTATTGGGGAAACCTTGAATCGACTTAGTCAAAGCAATCTTCTTTAAATGAAAGTTATCCATCTAAAACCGTGTGTACTTGAAGAAGGACATTACAATGTGTAAAAAGAGATGGCTCTTGCAGACATGAGACATTATATGCTAATTAATATAATGAGATATATTACTTTTGCAAATTAGTCTAACAAGTATCAAGACCATTTTTTCGTGCAAAAATAAATACCCATTACAAAGGCCAAGGTGATTGTGAAGCCATTTAGTCCAGTGGAAGATATTTGATTGTCAAAAATAGTATTCTAACTCTCATGAATTTTATGGGGTTTTGATGCGGGAGCATCTTGGCTAGCTAGGACATATATAACAATATTTTCATAAAGTCTAGGTTCCTAGGTATGTTCCAAGTTTGTTTCACTCCATTCGTATGTAGTTCAAAATTCAAATTTGTGCAAATGTCATAGAGGAGGTATGCAAAGCATTGTAAAAAAGTCTTAGCTTGAGTGGTTGTAAACTATATAATGCCATAAAAGCATTTTCATCATTTGAATGATGTGAAAAGTGCATTAGACACTCATGCCACAATGATAGATGGCTAATTTTCCCTTTCTAGCTTGTTGTTGAGCCTCCAAAGGAATAGTTGAGTGATTGTGGGAGAGGATATAATGAACTACACATAGGGGAACAACCTCTTGTTTATGAATCCATGAGAATTCTATATTTACAGATGTTGTGTGCCAAGAATAATGCAACTGTGTAATGTTTGAAGTGATTTTATCAACTATTGATCATTCCTGACAACATGATTATCATGTTGTCATTGACATGACAATGAGCTTGGTTTTAACAACATCAATCTAGCAGAATCCCTTCACCTATTTGAAGGTATAGGCACTTGAACAAGGAAAAAAAAAGGCGAACATAAACTATTTGAGGCTTGGACACCCAATTTTGTGATTCTTTTACCTAATTTTTTCTTTTTGTTTCAAACTAGGGCAAGTGGTTACTTTATGACTCCTTTGGCCGAACTTATCAAAAGTTTGAATTCTTGATCCTTATAGATTTGCAGTTGAGTGTGCCATGTTTTGTGCCTAGTCCACAAGTGTAGGTGTCTTTTTTATGAAATCCTTTGTTTCCAAGCTTCTACATGGCACTTTGAATGTATTTTTTGAAATTTCCTGTATTTTATGTGCAATCGATGCAATTTGATTGTTTAGACATGTTAGAAATGTCCATTTACAACTTCATTATCAATTATAGGGCCTGATCAATTGATTTGATCTCTGCTGTTCTAAAACAGTCCAACAGACAAACCTAATTTGACTCTAAATAACAAGCTTTGGCTCATTTTGTACAACACAAGCATGCCTAATATTCAAATATGTTTAATAATAGATAATTGGATATCCAAATCATTTTTGAGACATAAATTACCAAGTGTATGAAGAAAGATATGACAAACAAATATTTGGAAAATGCTACAAGCACCTGGGTTACATATAAAGGAAATGAGCTCTAATAATGTGCTAAAATTTTGCTAATTTGTTTTAATGAATGGGTCAATGAAATATTTTAATAATGTCCATGAGGCCAAATAGTTTGATGAAGCCAAAAATAAAAGGCACCCAGTAATTTAATCTTTTTTCCTTCTATAGCTTGGATTTTATGTTGCATATCTTGGTTAGGAATCTGCAACCCTTATAATTTATCCAACTTAAATTAACTTACACAAGGTCTTCTATAATGTTTTCTACTTAAAATAACTTACTCAAGTTCTTCAATTTAGCTTTCGGTGTAACTTTCCTGAATATTTTTGTAGGCTAAGCAGTCTATGATGTAATGCCATTTTATCTTCTTATAATATTTTGATAATTTAGGTTAGATATGTGTATGATGCAAGTGTATTTAGTTAGCTTTTGTGAATGTCTTGTATAACAAATATTGTCATGTTTTAGGGATTTTTGTTCTTAGACTAGTCTAGACAAGAAAATGACCAATATTGAGTATGGGTTTCCTAAGTAAGCTTGGCATACCATTTCATGATTATGTTTTATTGGCCATTAAATTTAAAATATATATATATTTTTTGGTTAATAAATTTAAATATTGGTTATTCAAATAATCTATGAATTTGTATTTGTCACATACCATTGTGCTCAAGGGAAAAGTAACTAAAGGAAAGCACTCAAGGGAAACACCTATGGAAACTACCTAAGGGATGCACCCAAGGGAAATCACCTAAGGGAAGTATTCAAGGGAAAGCTCTTTGTTAGAATCTAAAAAGATTAATAACCCAGAAAACTAGTGCAAAGAATAAATATCTAAACTATGAATGCAAATGATACAAAATCAAAATAGCAACACAAAGTTAGTCTCCAAGAGAGTAATGCAAATGCTAGAAGCAAAATAGCATTAAGAGGATGCAAAAAACAAGAGATGCAAATACAAGCCAGGTAGCATGCTTATATAGGCTAGGAAGAGGGAGGAGGTAGCAACACCAACCAATGAGGAGAAACCATCTATCGGACTAAAGATAGAAAAGTATCTTCCCAAGATAGCTAATGGATGCTCACGTGTAGGAAGGTGAAACCTCACAACCATTCACCTAATAAGACATGCTTTATTAACCTAAGTGGAATTATTAAAAGTGTAGGAAAAACCTAGCAAAGTAGGAATAAAAAACTACACTAACACCCCCCCATAAGTGAAGCTTAGGTGGATGTAGAAATGGGTCCTGGCAAGTCAAGCCTGATGAGGTACCCATGTACATAAGGTTTCCCAAAAGAGAGAGAGAAAAGAGACCCCCCAAAAAAAGTCAGGACTCTGAGTGAGAGGAAGAGGCCCCCCCCCCCCCAAAAGATGAAACATCTCGCAACCCCAACAAAGCTCGCAAATGAAGGAACTTGCTCTCAGTGAAGGGTTTGGTGAAGATATTAGAAACTTTCTCGAAAGTCGAACAATAGCGAAGGTCAATGACATGACCATGGATGAGCTCCCGGATGTAGTGCATGTGGACCTCTATGTGTTTGGTCTACTGATGATGAACTAGATTTCGTGAGATCTGAATGACACTTTGGTTGTCACAAAATATGACTGATGGCCATCTAATCTAGATACCAAACTCAGTGAGAAGATGTTGAAGCCAAATGGCCTCACTGGCGGCATTTACAGCCCCCTGATACTCAACCTCAGTAGAAGATAGAGCAATAGTAGACTGCTTTTTGCTCGACCAACAAATAAGACCTGACCCAAGTGAGAAGCTATACCCTGAAGTAGACTTGCAATCCTCATACTCACCTACCCAATCTGAATCTTTGTAGCCCACCAAATCAAGCTCAATACCTGCTGCGTAGTGAATCCCACAATTATGAGAACCTTGAATGTAGTGAAGGATCCACTTGGCTACTTTCCAGTGCAACTCATGGGGCTTCTGCATGAATCGAGAGACCATGCCTACAACATAGGAGATGTCAAGTCTCCTATGAGTCAGATAAATGAGACTCCCAAAAAGTTGGTGATACAAAGTGCCATCAACAAGTGGAGAAGGACATTGAGCATCAAGTTTGATTCTAGAAAGGAAGGGAGTCGGAGCAAGCTTACAGTCAACCATATGAAACCTCGAGAGTAAATCTAGAGCATACTTGGACTATGTGATGGTGATCCCAAAAGGAGACTGAAGGATCTCAATCTTGAGAAAGTAATGCAACAAGCCCAAGTCAGTCATTAAAAAATTGTCCCGAAGGGCCACTTTGATAGCCTTAATGGTGGGTGAAGAACTTCTTGTGATCAGCAAGTCATCAACATACAAAACCAAAAATAGAAGTGAATCGCCATGTTGTAAAATTTAGAGATTAGGATCAGAATGGCACCGAGTGAACCCAACTAATAAAAGGAAGGAGTCCATCTTGGCATACCAGACTCAAGGAGCCTGTTTGAGGCTATAGAGAGACTTTCAAAGATGGCACACAAGTGAAGAATCCTGAAGGAAGCCCTATGGCTACTCCATGTAGATCTCCTCATGAAGGTCACCATGAAGAAAAGCACTCTTCACATCCATCTGATGTACTTCCCAACGATTAGCTACAGTAATGGCAAGAACAATTCGAATGGAATTCATTAAGGCAACTACCGCAAAAGTCTCAGAGTAGTCAATCCTAGGAACCTAGGAGAATCCTTTGGCAACCAAGCGAGCCTTGTGTTTATCAACTAATCCATCTGCTGCAAATTTTGTCTGATAGATCCACTTACATTGAACAAGTTTTCTTCCTTTAGGAAGAGGGACAAGATCCCAAGTGTGGTTCCTCATCAAGGAACTATACTCTTCCTACATATCTATATCCCACTCAGGAATACCAGAAACCTTGTGAAAGGACTATGGATTTGAGGTAGTAGAAATGAAGAGATGTGGAGCATCCTGGAATTGTGAACGAGTTTGCCTGGTGTCTGATGGATCCCCAACCCAATCACCTACAGACTGCAAGGTTTGTCTAGCCCAAAGTGGACAGGAAGATGGAGAATCTGGAGGGGAATCATTAACCTATGAATGATGACTAGGAGAGGAAGGAGGTGAGTTCTCTAAATCACTTTCTGCATCAAAAGTAGAGGTAGAAGACTGTTAAGGTGAATCTCACTCATCAGAAGATCTGTCATGTATTCCAAGTGACTCTAATATCAAGGTAGAAGGAGTTGAAGAAGTGATAGAAAGTGAGCTTGAAGATCCCTCCTCAAACTGAACACTCCTCTCAATGAATAACTCATGTGTAGTAGGGTGGAGCAATCGATAACCCTTCACACCATCAGGATAACCTACAAATATGCAAGGTCTACTTTGTGGATCCATGGCCTTACATTTCTTTGTAAGAATGTGGGCCCATGTAGGGGAGCCAAAAACTCGAAAGTGCTTAATCGATGGTTTTCAACCGCTCCAAGCTTCAAAAGGAGTAACTCCCTTCAAGGCTCGATGAGGAACACAGTTCTAGATATAACAAGCATAGTTAATGGCTTCTGCCCAGTACTGTGGTGAAAGAGATCTAGAGTGAATCATACAGTTTGCCATTTCCTTCAAGGATCTATTCTTCCATTCTACAACACCATTTTGTTAAGGATTGTATGGAACTGAATGTTGTAAATCAATCCCCTTTGAAGTGCAAAATCTTTCAAACCGATGGTTGACATACTCACCACCATTGTCTGTGCACAAAACCTAGATGGCTTTCCCAGATTGCTTTTCTACAAAAATTTTGAAGTCTTGAAGATGATCAAATACCTCTGACTTTATCTTGAGAAAGTACACCCATGTATATCGAGAAAGGTCATCAATGAATGTGAGGACATATTGGGCCTTGTTGAAAGAAGGATGTTGAAATGGACCAGACAAATCACTGTGAACTAACTCTAGTATTTGTGAAGCTCTCTATGCCTTACTTTTGTCAAACTTTTCCTTAGGATGCTTACCAAGAATGCAACCTTGGCAAACACCTCCTGAGAATTGAACCAAAGGCAACCCTGTGACCATGCTCTGCTGGTTGAGCTGATGCAAATAGCGGAAATTAAGATGGCCAAACTGCTCATGCCATAATTTACTCACATCATTAGAGTGAGTGAGAAAAACAAATGAAGGAGGATTAGGAACAAAGTGAGAAAATAGATAGAGTCGTGACTGATGATCTGCTCTCCCAACTACAACTACAAAATCACTATGCAACTCACGTATCTCCACTGAATCAGGAGTGAACTCAACTCGCTTTCTTGAACCTGTGTGAGTGATTTGGTATATTGATAGAAGATTGGTTGATAATGAAGGTACACAAAGAACATCATGGAATGTGCCATCCCCCACATCAACAGACCCTCTCCCACACACCTCAACAGGAGTGTCATCACCCATCAAAATAGAATGCATAGTACATGGCTCCAAGGATGCAAGTTCTTCCTTAGATGAAGCCATGTGGTGCAAAGCACCTGAATCAAGAACCCAAGTGGATGGTGAGGAAGCAACTGCAACAAGAGCCTTGCCCTTTCCTTTCCCTTTGTTGTTTTCTTTTGCCTTGTTAGAGTCTTCATTAGAACTTTGTTTGATAGACTCAAGAACACTAATATTATTCTTCTCAAGAATGTATGTCAAGTGATCAATTTGTTTCTTCAAACATTTATGTTCATCATGACCAGGTCTTTTACAATAGGCACATTTAACCTTTTCTTTCTTAGGCTTATCGCCCTTAGAGGATGAGGTATCAATAGTTTCTTTTGAAGCAATTGGTATCTGATCCTTCTTTTCCTTACTATTATTTTGTTTCTCATCCTTACTATTGTTGTTACTACTTTGTCCTTTTTGTTCTTTTGTGCCTTTGTTGGCTGCTAAGGCATGTGACTTAGAGGACTTAAGAGTGCTCATCTGGATTAGCTTGTCCTGTTCTCGAGTGAGATTGACAACAAAATCATCTAGAGATGGCATGGTGAATTGAGTACCAAGTGCACCCTTAGTAGCATAGAAGGTAGACACAAACACAGAATATTTTGAACTTAGCTTAGAGAGAATACTAAGAATCAATTGTTCATCTTTCTTTTCAATTCCACATTGTTTTAACTATAGCCTTAGTGATTTTAATTTTGTGAAGAAATCTTGGATTGTGTTGAAATTTCCTGGACTTAAACTAATTAATTCATTTTCCAACATATGATCTTCATTAAATCTTGTGTGCCGAATAGTGTTTATAGCTTTGTCCATACTTCATTTGGTGTATTCAAAGACTCAATGTAAAATAGAAAGTCAAGAGAAATAGACAAACACAATGTTCCATATGCCTCATCACATTTGTTAAACCACTTAGGCTTATCTTCATCTTTAGCAGGTTTAGTTAAAAGTCCCATAGTTATCCTATTTAATCCAGCTTTCCTTAAGTGAATTGTCATGCGTGATTTTCACTCAAAGTAATTGTATGGAGTTAGGATGGGCATATTTGTTTGATCCATGATGAAAAAATGCAGAGAAGAAATGCTAAAAAGAAGAGAACCCAGTCACGAAAATGCCCCCCCCCCCCCCCCTTTTTACTCAATCAAAGAACCCCTCCAAAGAAATATGATTTGGCACTTTATTTTAGTGCATTTACAACTACCACTAGAGAGAAATACTTAGTGGTCTTGATTTCAATGCATTACAAACCCTCATGAAGAGCATATGTTGTAAGTGAAACTTAGGCACGATAATCAAGGAAACAAATAGCACCACTCTGATCTACTCAAAAAATCATGCACTTTCAAAAAAAGAATTGCCTCGATACGAGGTCGTATGAGAAAGTTATGACCCTCTGAAGTTTCCAAAACGAGAACTGTGTACAGTTACGGCCAAGAATCTGCAATTTCTAAAAAATTTATGCATGAAAATCAAAAAACAACTCCACTAGTGGATAAAGCACAAAAAATAAGCCAAGGTCATAACAAGAATCATGAAAATTGGAGTCTGTATGAGCAAGAACGAGACATTTGAAAATTGCGTTCAAATTTGCGATTTCCAACGGAGAGGGGTACAGTTGTAGCTTTCCACACTCGGTCCTGCAAAACATAATATCCGTTGGACTTATAGGTCCAAAATGTGCTTTGAGTGACACAAGGAATATTGTCAAATGCTACATGTGCAACCTTCCCACTTGCTGGTCTAATGTTATCAGTCTGATATGTACTTACAAGTAACTATAGGTGGCTTCTAATGCTTGAGAATCAACACACCAAAATGTAAATTATGCTCTGATACCACTATAATGACCCTACTCAAATCTGATCCCAAAATGCTGATAAAGGTTCATAAAAACACTTTGCATACAAGGGTCATATGACTGATATAAAATTCAGTATTCTTTTATGGCTCTTTCCTTCACTTAGCATCAAAAAGAATGCTTGCAAGAAGATTCTGAATTGACTAAACAATGACCTGACATGAATGTGCAACTTATTCTGACAATATTCAATGCATATATGTGACTGAAACTACTTGCAATATGCAGCTATACCAACTAGTAATTTTGCAAATAGTTGGAATGCAAAATTATAAGATTATTTATGCCAAAAAGAGTTATTTATGCCAAAAAGAGAACCTACAGCGAATTGACATTTTTTCAAACAATTGGCATGTAAACTAATAAGCTGATCATGAATGAAATGAACACCTACAGCCAACTGGCATTTTTACAAACAGTTGGTATACAAACTAACTAGCTGATAAATAAAAATATTGAATTGCTCAAATGACACCAACAACTATTATCTCCTTAATTACAATGAAATTTCTAATACAATGCTCATGAAATATGGCCAAAACTTTTTGGCATTTACATGGATTACAAAAATGATAATGCTGGTATAATGCACACCTATAGCTAAAACTTATAACACCTAAAATGCAATGCAAACAAAGGAACCTAGTTGTAGATGGCTGTAATAATTTTCTTCAATGTTGCCCCTTCTGCTTTGCTTTTTTTTCGATCTGCTTTTTCATTTGCTTTTTCTAGATTTTCTTTTTTCGTTTTGCTTTTTCGGATCTTCTTTTTTGAACTGCTTTTTCAGATTGCTTTTTTCAGAGCTGCTTTTTTGGACTACTTTTTCAGCCTACTTTTTTGGGTCCGCTTTTTTTTATAAAAGAAATCAAACCCTCAATCAAATCTCTATCCAAACTAAATATACCAATGAAGAACAACATGAAATGGCTGAGTACCACTTCCAATGTGCAACCCTTCATAAAGTTTTTCACTTCCTTAGTTATGCAATCTCTTGAGAGGTATCATTCTCAAGGATTATGTTGAATATTTGCAAACCTGGATGGTGCCACAAAGGCTCAAAGAGAATGTAGTTGAATTATCAAATCCCGTCTGTCCAAATGAGAGGCCAAGCCCTCTATTTATTCACTTTTCTAAGAAGTTACTAAGAACTTCTAGAAGCATCCGTTATAAAATCCCATTACAATGCACTTTTATAATTAAATAATTTTATAAAATAAAAAGTGCAATCTCAATTTAAAATTATAACATGTAGGCTGTGTATAAAAAGTAATGATAAAATAATATCTCCAAGAGCATAATAAACCATCCAATCCTCAAATAAATGCTAGAATGACTCTCTCATCACACCCACCAGTCTACGAGAGTCCATGGTAGACTGATCCGGCTTGCAAAATGATGTCAGCTAAAATGGGGACATTACACAAAATATATAGATTGCATGCAAAATCTAAAAGATACCCAGATGGTTTTTCGGGGCTGCGAACAAAACTCTGAAAACATTTTTCTTGCTGATGTACAGAAGATGTTGTTGTAGTCTAAATCAAATGCCTAAAATGGCTCCAAAAATCAAGAAACGACCCCAACAACCAAAATACGACATAAAAATGATGGATCAGCTTTCTAAGTCCATCAATGGCATGTTGGAATCTACAATACTAATTGAAAACTCCAAATATGCAAGTTGGTTGTTAGATTTGAGATTGAAACCCCAAAAAAAAACCATTTTTGTCAAAACTTTTCTGATTCTCAAGATCATCCAAAGATGCAAGAGAAGAACATACTTTAGTTTTCAAAAAACTACAATAAAATTTATTAGCGCCCCCCCCCCCGAATCTCTCAAATAAAGAAACTAAAATCTACTCTTGCACATAGAAAAGCTCTGATATCATGTTAGAATCTGAAAAGATTAATAAACTAGAAAACTAGTGCAAAGAATAAATATCTAAACTATGAATGCAAATGATACAAAATCAAAATAGCAACACAGAGTTAGTCTCCAAGAGAGTAATGCAAATGCTAGAAGAAAAATAGCATTAAGAGGATGCAAAAAATAAGAGATGCAAATACAAGCCAGGTAGCATGCTTATATAGGCTAGGAAGAGGGAGGAGGGTGCAACACCAACCAATGAGGAGCAACCATATATTGGACTAAAGATAGAAAAGTATCTTCCCAAGATAGCTAATGGATGCTGACATGTAGGAAGGTGACACCTCACAACCATTCACCTAATAAGACATGCTTTATTAACCTAAGCGAGATTATTAAAAGTGTAGGAAAAACCTAGCAAAATAAGAATAAAAAACTACACTAACACTCTTGAGAAAAAGGAACCAAAGGGAGCACCTAAGAGAAAGCACTAAAGGAAAGAACGTGAGGGAAGCAGCTGAGGGAAATGACCTAAGGGAAGCACTCTAGGGAAAGAGCTTGTATAGTGTGGGAGAGTATGTTGTACTATAGGCAGGCAATGGTGCAGGTCTGTGGATTGCACTTTGTGCACGTGATTACGTATGGGGTCAATCCAAGATATATGATGAGTGAGAAGTTGTCCCTGCGATGACAAAGGGAAGCATGGGAAATTCAATCTTCTTCTAAGTATGTAGATTTATTTGTCATCAATACTAATAATGTATCTGTAGATGAGAAAATGGAGCAACATAGATTTTAATACTGACTAA
This sequence comes from Cupressus sempervirens, assembly GCA_028749045.1. Classification (NCBI taxonomy): domain Eukaryota; kingdom Viridiplantae; phylum Streptophyta; class Pinopsida; order Cupressales; family Cupressaceae; genus Cupressus; species Cupressus sempervirens. The sequence continues at coordinate 792,911,778 of CM053792.1, forward strand.
AGTATTATGCCAAGAGAATTCACCACTTACAAAACTTGAGATAATGATAGTGCTTCAAATTTTCCAGATAGTTGATCACCAAATATTAACAACACCAGAAGTATATTTAGATTCAAAACACAATTTCAGATTACATTGGCCTTAGACAAGATCTGAGCAAATACAAATCAGTCGTCAAATGATGATGATCAACAAACTTGGCATACCGGTGAAATATTAGAGTGATATATGCAACAACAAACTAGGGAGGACTTAGCATTCTAGCCATTGGTCTTAATTGCATTCACCAAATAGGGAGGACTTAACATTCTACCCATCGGTCTTAAATAGCTCAACAATGGAAAACTCCCAAGGTTCACAATGTGATATCCCCATGTTGCAAATATATATATATATATAATGAATAAATAATAAAATAGTTAAATAATGTTAAAAGACAAATTAAATAAATAATAAATAATAAAATATAAATATGATTTGTATAATGATCGAACTAAAATTAACAAACTAAAATTAACATATACAAAAGGATCTTTGTCTATGAATATAGCCATATTATAGGCAACAATCAATTATTAGATATAGCTTAAATAATTACTTTATATATATATAAGACACGGATTTGGGCATGAGATGTACATATAAGATACTGTGCATCGAAATAAAATTTCTTATAATGTTTACAGGCAACCATGGATTATTAATCATAGGTTGAATAGCAGCGTTAATTAATATAAATGTAAGATTGTGATAAAAGTCAGCGCCACAAGACAATGACTATCACAGATATGAAAGAAATAAGTATCTTGCCATTAGTATGGAAGATGTGATGTCTACAGTAAATAATACATAGCTATGGAGTTTTATATGGAAATAAGTTTTATAAGATAATCATTATAAATACAGTTCCAGCGATAGGTATATTCGAGGCTGCGAGAGACAAAGAATGGGGGAAAAAGATACATTTGGAAATATGAATATATCAAAGATAACATGAAGCCTAAGGGAGTGACATAACAGTCAATGGCAATTTCATGGAGCATCATGAAGTAGTGAACAACAATAAATTAAGATCCACACAAGTCTCAGAATCTGTAGTTCTTAAGACTGTCGGGCAGCCCGAGAACCATGATACGTACATATATTAAATACTGGCAATAAAAGATTGGACGTTGAATTACTGTTGAATACCTTTCTAGCATCACCCAACAATAGCATTCAGTGATAAATGTCAGATAAAAATAGGAATCACAAAAGCAAATATAAAGTATTTGATATTTGTTATACAGCAGCTATGGAATGATACACATAACATTGATATCCTCAGACTGATATATTTGTCAATAAACTAATAAAAAAATGATAGTTTGTGAAATCAAAACGAAATGCTATTAAAAGAAATTAACCAAAACAAAAGGTGCATTTCTCCATGTTGAAAAGACATGAATCCAAACAAAGTGAGATATAAATGAAAGATATTTTTCAATTATCAAAGGGGAGGAAAAAATCGGAAGAAAGCAGCACGAGTTGAAACAGGAAGAATATAACCTTCAGCAATTCTCATCAACACCAAGATTGCAATACGAACATCTCAGATTGGGTAACTCAGGCGTAATCACTAGATGGACTAAGGAACTCCATAAGAAACTGCAGAGGATTGAAATCACAGTCAGTATTATTAAAGATTTATTATTGGGGTTCGCCCTATCAGGAATCTATCCATTAAGCATATACATCAACATCAAATATTCTTTTCAGGACAGAATACTACAGATTATAAGGAACGATTAAAATTGCAATCTAAATTCTTACTTCCTTATTGGGAAAGTATACCTTGCTGAAAATCAATGTGGACTTGCTTTTTGAAAGAATTATCTAATCTGGCATAATTGATTGCACAAGAAAGGATAGACAATACTAGTGCCTGATTTTTGGAAACAATACCAACCTATCCACTATAACCTTCTATCTTCAAGCTATACAGAACAACTCCATCAATAATCATATTGGAGGCGACAACGTATATTACCCAAACAGGATCAGACTTTATTGTCATGTTTAATTGTCTCAAGTAGTACAAATCATATCAAATTCACTTCTAGACATATATTATTGATGATTAGAGGGTGGTACTCTATCATATAGTTCAGTTAGTAGATTTTGATATGGTGAATTAAAAGCTATTGCTCTAATATTCAAAGGATAACTTATTGTGGGACATTATACATAACTAGTGTGACACAACAACAAGCACTTATGACCGAAATAAAAGATAAACCTAAGATATACATAAATTAATTAGAACTACAAATACAAATATTTTATTTTGTTAATTTTGGTCTAGATATTAAATAAATTAAAGGTCTTCTATTATATAATTAAATTCTAGGACTATTTAAATTAATTACTACATTGAATTTGGGAACATGACAAATTCTCATCACCCAAAGATTACTTGCCCTCGAGCAATCCACCATCTGATCAATACCATCAGCTCCAGGATTCCAAACCAATTGCATAGGCTAACTAGGTTAGTTGACATCAAACTTCCATTGCAACACATAGTTTTCTAGCTTTCATAGTACCACTCTAATATAAACATTGTCATGCCCTTTACTAGGATCTCAATGGCAACAATTGGCATAATCCTTTATACAGACATAAACACTAACACAAAATTAGCTAGAGACACGACCACAACCATGAAGCAACAAACAAAACCTCAATGACAGACAACCTCATCAGACAAAACCTTGACATAAGATAGAGCCTCATTAGTGAGAAAAGCCTCAATGGATAGAACCTCAACAATGAGCATAGCCTTAGTGCATAGAATCTCAGTGGACAAACCTCAACAACAGGAAGAGCCTCAGTAGAGAGAACCTTAGCAATGGATAAGGCCTCAACAGAATACAAAACCTTGGCAGTCAAAATCTTAAGGGATATAACCTCAATGAAAGACAGAGCATCACTGACGAGCAAAGTCCCATCGAATTGAGCCTCAACAATAGTCAAAATCTTGACTAACAAAGCCTCAACAAATAGAGCCTCTGCAATGGGCAAAGCTTTGGCAAAGAGAACCTTGGTAGAAGATAGAGCCTCGACGACGGGCAAGGCCTCGACAAATAGAACCCCGATTGCAGACATAGACTCAAAAGATAGAACCTCGGCAAATAGAGCCTTGGCGAAGAATAGAGGCTCAACAAAGAGAACTTCAGTGGACAAAGCCTCAATGAGCAGACAAAAAGTGACAGGGAGAGCCTTGAGAGAGAGAGAGCCTTGGCAAAAATTGAAGGGCACAAACCAAGACAAAATGAACACAATAGGAAAAGGGAAATATTATTATAAGAAGTGATATGTTATTTCATTCAGTACAATGAAAGCAGACTCAATGACATGCCCTATAGCTTACAATGTTATTAGATTCTGGAGAAAATCCTTTCTCGCAAAACCTTCTCCCAAATTCCACCAAAAAACTATCTTTACAATACAATAAATGACTTTAAGTAGCCTGAATTAGGTTTAGGGTTAGGAATGCATTCTAGGATATGCCATTTGGCATCCACTGCCAAAATAGAAGGTTCTAGAAAACACGTCACAAGTTGGTGTAAAATTAGAAGAATCCAGAAATGGTAGTCCAACTTCTGGGAGGCATAACTTTTGATTTGAGACTCTGATTGACAAACCGTTTACATTTTTGGAAAGCTCTCCAAGTACTTTATAGCCCTATGGACTAGCTATGCTCATCTCCCATTTTTTAGGCCTGTATGAGGCCATTTAGTGCCTCAACTCTAACTTTGAAGCATTATTAGGAGGTCTCTAGGAAACTTAAAATTGCAATAATTTTGTTAAGTTTGTAATATTGAAAATAGGAAAAATGTGAATCCCATCTGGTAACTCCACCTCATATCCATTTCCTAAATCATGTTTCTTCAAAATTTTGTAGGGGCCAAATTTCTTCATCTTCAGCTTGTTGTAGGTACCCACTAAAAAATCGCCTATTCCTCAAGTATACCATAACCAAATCCCCAACTTGGAACTCCTTACGTTTCCTCTTTTTATTTTCTCTAGCCTTATACTGTAGGTTCATCATGGTAATATGTGCATATACCCCCTCATGTAGGTTCTTGACATGTTCAGTAAGGTCGTCTACCTCAGCACTTGTCCTCTCCCCTTGCTCCATCTTCCTCTACTCTGGTGCAGTCCTTGTACTACTCCCATACACAATTTGGAATGGTGATCTACTAGTACACCTATTCACACAATTATTGTAAACAAATTCTGCTTGTGGTAGAATCAAATCCCATCCCTTGGGCTTATTTCCTACTAAACACATTAGCAAATTGTTGAGACTTCTATTCACTACTTCTATTTGTTCATCAGTCTATAGATGATTGCAGAACTGAACTTCAATTCCATTTTCAACTTCTTCCACAAAGTCCTCCAAAAATGCTCAACGAATTTAGTATCTCTATCAAAAACAATACTTTCTGGGAGACCATGTAGCCTCACCACCTCTCTGAAAAAAAATTTTGCAATATGCACAGCATCATGAGTCTTGTGGCATGGAATGAAATGTTTCATTTTGGAGAACTTAACAACCACCACAAATACCGAGTCATTATCCCTTTGTGTCCTTGGCAATCCAAGAACAAAATCCATACTTATGTCCTTCCAAGGCTTTGATGGAACAAGCAATGGCTGATAGAGTCTAGTATTGTGACTAAACACTTTGGGTGTTTGACATACTCAACAGCTCTGCACAAACTTCACATCTTGTGATAATTGAGGCCAAAAATAATGTTCACTAATAATGGTAATGGTCTTATCTCAACCAAAGTGTCCTACCATCCCTCCACTATGTTTCTCCTTGATCAATTTCTCCCTCATGGAACTCCTTGGAATACATAATTGACTTCCATTGAACAACATACCATCCTGAATCATGTAATCTAACCACTTGGTCCTGTTTAGAGTAACAGGTTCTTTACAAGCCTTCCAAGCCTCTACAAAGTCAGGATCCTTAGGGTATAGATTCTTGAGTTCATCAAACCCAACCACTTCAACCTGAATTACTATCAGCTACAACTGTTTCCTACTTAATGCATCAGCAACCCTATTAGACCTTTTGCTTCTATGTTTCAATACAAATGTATAGCTTTGAATGAAATCTACCCATTTGAAATGTCTCTAATTCAATTTACCTTGGCCATTTAGGTACTGCAATGCCTAATGATCAATATGAAAAACTAATTCTTTTGGCAACAAACAATGCCTCCATTTCTTTAAGGCCTGAACTATTGCATAGAACTGTTGATCATAAACATAATATTTCTTCTTTGTATGATTCAAATTTTCACTAAAATAGGCAATAGTTTTACCTTCTTGGCTCAACACAGCCCCAATAGCACTACCATTTAAGCATCATAATCTAGCTGGAACACTTTGTTGAAATCAAGAAGTGCCAACATAGGTTGCTCTATCACCTTCTTCTTCAGCAATTGAAAACTCCTTGTAGGTGTTGTAATCTACTTGAACTCTTTTCTGTCCCCCCTCATTGTTTCAATTAGGGGTGCACATATACTACTGAAATTCCTGATGAACTTCCTGTAAAAACTAGCTAGACCATGGAATGACCTCACCTTAGTGGTAGACCTTGGATTAGACCATTCCAAGATGACCTTAACCTTCTTTGGGTCCATTTTGAGACCTTTAGTTGATACAACAAATCCCAAATAGACGAACTCCCTTTTTACAAAGCTACACTTCTTCAAATTAATCAACAATTACTCTTCCCTCAACCTTTCAAGGACACTATGAATGTGCAATATATGTTCATCCAAAGACTTACTAAAAATCAAAATATTGTCCAGATAGATAATAACAATTTTTTCCAAAAAATTCTTTAACACTTCATTGATAAGCTGCATGAAGGTGCTTGGCACATTGGTCAGTCCAAAGGGCATGACTAATCACTCATATAGATGCTCCTTGGTCTTGAATGCAGTCTTCCACTCATCTCCCTTTCATATCTGTATCTAGTGATAGGTGCTCTTGAGATCTATCTTTGTGAAGTATTGAGCTCCACTCAAGTAGTCCATAAGATCATCCATCCTTGGCAAAGGAAATCAATACTTGATGGTTATTTTATTTATATCTCGTGTGTCTGTACACATTCTCCACTCCATATCCTTCTTTAGTGCTAGCACTATAGGTATTGCACATGGAGTCAGGCTCTCTTGAATCAAATCTTTCCTCAATAACTCCTGAACTTGTATGTTTAGCTCCTCAGTCTTAGTAGCAGTCATCCTATGAGCAACCTTGTTAGGCAAACTTGCTCCAGGGACTGAATCTATTTGATGACTAATTTGCCTTATTGGGGCAACCCTTCTAGAACATTATCATAGATGATATCTCCATACTCACTTAATAGACCCAAAACTTCAAGTGGAACTTCATTACTACCTTCCTTATCCTTTGCAAGAATTAAAGCACAACACATATGCTGATGTTTCATGCCATCTAGAAATTTTCTTCCATTAACAAGACATACCATAGCACTATTGCATACCTTTTCACCCTCCTTTATCAAGGGTTTCAATTTATGGTGAACTCCATCCTTTGTCAGAGAGTATGTATTTTCATGACCACCATGTATAGCATGCCTATCAAACTGCCACGACCTTCCTAACAATAAATGGGAGACATCCATTGGGATGATGTCATAGAGGGCCTTGTCATGGTAACTCCCAATCTTGAACTTTACCAAACATTTCTCACTAACCAAGACCTTATGATCATCTTGCACCCAAGAAGTCTGATAGGGATGGGGGTGTTTCTCCCTCTTGAGCTTTAGCTTGGAGACCATCTCCTCTAGCACCAAGTTGTCAGTGCTCCCACCATGAAGAATCACATCACAATATTTACCCTCACACTTGCACTTAGTATGAAACAAACTCCTCCTTTGTCTAGGTTCAGTCTCACCACTCAACAAGACCCTTTCATTAACCAAAACCTTTCCTCTTTCTGCATCCTCTAAATGTGATGATTGTGCATCATCATCTAGATGAGCAACCCTTGCTTGACCATCAGCTCTTGTATGTCCTTCCTTGGCATTGAGGATATTCGTAGGTATGATGACCTTCTTCATTGAATAAAAAACAAGTACCATGAAAGCCTCCTCTTCTTGAACCTTGTCCACATCCTCTATCTCTTCTTCTCTGGTGTCTAAAGTTTTGATCATAGGACAAGTTGAAACCATCGTTCCTTTTTGGTTTCGGATGGTACCCACATCTTCATATTTCTTGTGGTTCTCATTTCAGCCTCTAAATGACCTGCCATCACCTCTTCCTCCTTGATTGCACCATCTTTGCCTTCCATCACTAGTACATTTGAAGTCATTTTTTGACTAATATTGGTTGAAATTTTGACCCAATTTTTTACCAAATTTCGACCAACCCATTGGTTGTAATTTTTGTCGTCCAAATTTTGACTAAAATCTAGTTGGTCAAAATTTTGACCAATGGGTTGGTTGAAAACTGTGTGTTGCCATGGTGCACTTTTCACCCAGATGTTGGTCTAAATTTCGACCAACACCTTATAGTTTTTGACCATCATTGGTCAAAATTTCAACCAATGATGGTCAAAAACTGGCAGGTGTTGGTCTAAATTTTGACCAACACCTGGGTGCAATTTTTTTTTTGACTGGCATGATATAAGCTTCTAGTATTGTATCCTAAAGATGATAATGGCAAGTTTACTAAAGAAACTGGGCAGCTTGCTAGTTTGGATGTCTTGGGTGATGGAAATGTGGCAATTGTCAAGAGCTTAGATGAACACTCATGTCTTATCATGGAAGAAGTGTACATGGATATTTATGTTTATACACTTCTTCCACGATAAGACATGAGTGTTCATCTAAGCTCTTGACAATTGCCACATTTCCATCACCCAAGACATCCAAACCAGCAAGCTGCCCAGTTTCTTCAGTAAACTTGCCATTATCATCTTTAGGATACAATACTAGAAGCTTATATTTCATGCAAGTCAAAAAATCTTCTTGGCCATGGCCTGGGGTAGTATGAACCAGCCAGATGAATGCCATATTCATCCAGCTCAGTACAATATCTCCTCTAAGAATTGAGTGAGGCAGGAGTCATAGAACACTAATAGAGGAATTGAATCATAATAGCCAACATGCTATAATTTACAAGCCATTGAGGCTAGTAAGCTTTGCTCCTACATTAAAGCCATAGAGAACTAATTCTTGGAAAATAGTTCTCTGATTCCTTGTCAGATGAATTCGAACCAATGGTATCATCTAAGGAACATCCAAAAAACTTCTAACAAACAAAAACCTTGATGATGGATCACAGCGTGTGATCCAAAATGTTGATGAAAAAAAGTTATACAATTAGATTAAAAAATCATAGTGATTGATTTCACAGATTGTCAAAATCTACTTACTCTTAAACAAAAATCTGCAATGTCTAAAGTATTTGGATCCTCCCTTGTTTCCATATTGAGAGGAAATAAAAATCTGCAGCATCTAAAGTATCTTGAATCTTTCTTGTTCCAATCCCATGCATGCTCAAAAAAGATTTGCATGGTATGGCTGAGTTAGTCTACGTTGAAGTGGAAAAAAAGACTAAGGCTAATGTTGTTATTTCTATTTGCCTGGTTATACTCTTGAAGAATTCAGTGGACCTATTTTTCTTGCATGGTTTGTAAAAATACAATGCAAGACCTGGATGAGAATATTTACATTCTGATTCATATTTTACATGTTGTGATGTCTGATCTAGTAGTTGTCCAACCACAATGAAAGACCCTTCTGTTACCAAGGCCAGTTGCTCTGCTTACAAACTAAGCTCTGTTATACTGTAGAAGCCATCCTGTGTAGATCAAAATGTGGTAGAAGTTAGTACTGAGAGATAAATGCTCCTGATTTGTTATGAAAAGAGAAACATATTTGAATATCTAGGTTTCTAGCACACCTAAATATCATACAATTAACTATATATTATTGTGCATAGCTTGTGGTATTTATTGTGTGAGTTTATTTGATCGACATTTGAGATCAAACATTTTTTTGTCTTGCTTCATTCTGCTAACGGATTATGTAGTTTTGAGCTCAAAGTTCTATAGTCCGTAGACCAAGAGGCAAGGAAAGAGGTCACTGTTATTGCATACAAGATCTCTAATAGAAATACTGATAAAGATACTTACAATCTTAGCTTTCTTGGTGCTGATGTATGGATCTTCAGATTTATTCTTCAATGGCAATTGCTAATAATGTGTATTCTGAACCTGCAGGTTAAATCGATCTTGGGACTGCAATATACATTTGTACTTGATATGTTGCATTGTCTCCAAGTTCGGTGAGCATATATAATACATGGAAGAGTCAAACATATGTTGAAAGGGGTTTTCTAATCAAATTTAGATCAAACATATGTATATATCAGCACTATTCTTCGTCAAAAAACTCTTGCATACTATAAAGATAGCCAAAATTTGCATTAACATATCTTTTCTATAAGATAGCTTTAAACCTATGTCTAAGTTAGATTAAATACATATATTAGTAGCAAATATATATTTGGATAAAAAGAAGTCTCTTACAATTTTAGAAATTAAGAAAAGCCCTACAAAATTTCATAAGGGGACATTACAACCAAATAATTACAGCATTACAAGCAAAGGAAATTTAAATGTCACTGACCTCTTCCAAAAATATGGTACCATAAGAACCAGAGCTGAAGTCTTTGACAACAACTTCAGTAGTCTTGGCTCTAATTGTCAAATCATTTTCAAGTGGCATAACAAATATGAAAAAATAAGGAATATATCAACTGCAATGATATTTGTAAGCACCTAAATTACATGTCCTGTTAATCAGGCATTATTTTCAAAATAAGTATATTAAATTTGAGAACAGAGCATTTACCTAGAGACAACTAGGAAATAGTGGCGATGCAGTGTTTCTATCTCCCACAATGAGCTCACTGTAAAGAGACATGGAGATACATAGTTGGATCCACAATAACTGATATTACATGTCATCAGTTTATATATAGTTGGAAGTTCAAATTACTTTGCATGAACTAATATCATTTTGTCGCATCAGTATATATTCAAACTCAACATTTAAATTACCAAGTAGTAAATTTATGTTAGCTTAAGTTGGTTTACCAACGATAGTCACTAAGTTGGATTCTCTTGACAAATGAACCCAAAATACAATTAATTGCATTGAATTTTAGCGTCTCTCTTTGAAGCATTTACTTGGAGACTTTGGGTTTCAAGTGTGGATTATTCTAGTGATCATCTGTAGATACTACTACAAAAGGTGTTAAAAACCTTTTTTTGAAAGCAGCCAACATATTGTTGTTGCAATAGATTTAGTTAGTACTCTACAATTGAAGTGGGCATTCCCTATTTTCTAAGGGATGGATGTGAAACAAATAGAAGTACTCTAAAATTGACCCACAACACAATGCATGTGAAACAAATAGAAGCACCTATGCATTATTTTTGGAGATACAATGTGTTCCTTACCTTACAATGTTAAGATTTTGAGATAACATCCTTAGAATGGATATCTCACGAAGGGTAGTAGTAGTAATTCCATCTTCATCATGCTCAAGCTTAGCTTTCTCAATTGCCACAATCAGAGCAATAGCTTGATAGTCACCTCAACTGTAGACTTCAACATCAAAATCCAAAAGTTATTTATAAATAGGAAGAAAATATGTGAACTTACAACATCTAGAAAGCATATACCTAAAGAAAAAGATTTATGATGACATTGTAGTCAACAAGACAACCCCCCTCCATTTGAGACATCATCAGTGCAAAATTAACAGCACCCTAGAAATAATTTTCAACAAATAAGACCTCTTTCTTTAAAACATCTTCATATTCACTATCAAAAAAATATTTTTATAAATTGATAATACCTAGGGATCAGAGCACAAAATTGTCTGAAGGAGAAACAAGTAATCTAGAGTGTACCCAACCTACAAAATTCATGAGTGCCCTATGTAATGCCTCATTCACAATCTGTAAAGCTATAAGCATTAAACACAACAAAGAGAATGTTGAACTAAAAGAAATAAATGCTTCCAAGAAAAATATATTTTTTCAGTTAGTTTAAACATAAACAAGCCCTATCTTCCATCATAAGTGACAAGTGAACAAATCCAAGGTGTACCTGTTTACAATAAATAAGTATTTTATCAAATTCCCTTCTTTCAACAAAAGTTGCTACAACTTTGGGGGTAGGCCTTGCTTTTGTGATTCCTTGGTATGTTAGTTTGAGCTTCACTTGTTTTGAAGAATACTATAATATTCTCTACTTAACAAGGCCAACCACGTGAAGGTGGAAGCTCATTTGGCCTCACCGCCCTCCCCTTAACATCAATCTAAATTTCCCATTAACATCTAATTACATACTTCATTCATTTCATTCATCCATTTATGAACTATAACATTCAATCAATACAACCACATAACATTCATTAATATGATATAAAATTCATTAATACGCAATAGTAATCAAGACTTTATATTATATTATCAAAAGATTTTACAAAAGTTTTGCCTTGTTCAATTGCAGGCACTGGGGGAAAAAGAACAAGGCAAAAAGAACCCCTGATATAGCCCGGGACCGAAGTCCTATATACATTACAGACGCCCTTTATAGAGGTCTTTAAGAAGGCGTACCTCCTTTTATACAAGGGGAGGATTTCTGATAGAAGAACCTCCAAAAACAAATACAAGGTTGGATCAAAATCCATCCTAGCCAGATTCCCTTCCCAACATATTGGAGATTACAAATAACAATGGCTGAAAGGATTACAAATATTAATGTTGGAGGAAATTGGAGAGACAAAATTTTGAGGAGATCTCTAGTCTGGTTAAAGAAATGGTGGACACTAGAGGTAAATGTTGCAATCCTTGAATAACCTACAATAAAAAAATAATATTCCATGGCAATGAAAAGAAGGGGGGTGAGGGGTGTTTGCAACAGTGCCAAATGTTTACCGCATAGAGTAAATGGATTAATCCACATAGATAATGAACAAGAATAGCAACAATAGTACTCCTTTATTCGCATATTGCAACAGATTACATGTAGAGCATAAAAAGATTTACAATGATCCCAGACGGGCGTAAATACTTTTCACCGAACCTTCCTAAAGGGGTTTGTCAGCTACATAACAATCCTAATCTACTCGTCGGCTACAAAATCTTTATCGACGACAACACCCTGTCGGCTACACAATTTCTACCAACGAAAAGGGGTTAATAGGTCTTACCCCCCTAAAACAAATATTCAACAAGTCACCTGTTCTCAAAATAGGAAACCGTAAAACAATTTAGCACCTTACGCTTCTAGCTTTGGTCACAAATAAAAATATACATATACAAAGGATAGCGTATGAATGATTCGGATCTGCATATGTATACATATTCAAGTGGATATATATATATATATATATATATAAGATTATTTGCCAATCATAAGTATATAAAAAAAGAACAGTCTCAATAAAATGACTGTTGGAGCATCATTTATAAAGATTGAGATTAATTGAATTGATTCATTTCAAATAGTTTATAGAATTGGCATTCATCTTGTCATTTTTAGGTGAAATAGCACACATGGTTTAATAAATGGGCCTTATAACCATCACAAAAGGTAGTCTTAGTGGTAAAGAAACATTTAATATTCATTGAATGTATCGACCAACTTACTCAATTGTCAATAGAAATTACCAAAGAATTCAATTGTGATAGAATGACTTCCCATCAACTACACTCTGATGCAACTTAAATCCTATTTAACTTAAAAGTCTTGTTTCCAGACCAGTAGTACTAATTGATGTACTCTTAAATAGAGAAACCTACCATCTATCTAAGCCTGGTGATAATATCTCTAGTATTCTTAAATATAGCAACCAACCATTGTAGCTTAAGAAAAGCGAGCTTACCTCACATGCTTGAGATGCCTTGCAAAAGCAAACAATTTTCCCTCCAGAGAGCAAGTAGAGGCTGTCAAAGAGTTCAAACACCTCATTGCTAGGTTGATGAACTGAAGCTATTACAATATGCCCATCCCTCGCCAAGCTTCTTAATGTTTGGATAACAAAAAATGCAGATGCATTGCAATTAACAATTCGCCACATATCAATACATGCAATTTTAAATTAGTCATAATCCCAAGTAGTCAACAGTCTATAGAATCACTAGTAGTTAGTATTCAATGGTCTACAAAGAACAATAAAAAATCATTAAAATCCTCTCTAATGCTATTCTGGATTCAGTATCTGCCACCAATTTAGAAAGATTCTTACCTATCTAAGCTATTTGTTGGTTCATTCAGAAACAACAACCTTCGCCTCCTTAGAATTTCTAAGGCAATGCTCACTCTTCTCTTTTCTCCACCATTGATTCCCCTCAAGTGCCAGTTTCCTATGGGAGTGTTGGCACATTCCTGAGGACCCATTTCCACAAGTGTAGACTCTACTAGTGCTGATTTCTCTGACCAGGGCATTTTATCAGGTAGCCTTACATGAGCAGAGTATGCTATGTTTTCTCTCACCATCAAGATCCCTGCAATTAGAGTATCATCTTGAGTTACATATGCCTAAAAGAAAAAAGAGGAGAGGAAAACAACACCCATGTAAGAATATAACACTAAACATCAACAATTCACCCAAAAAATACTTCTTTGATTAAATGATACATCAGTTCCAAAGGAAAGCTTTTTCTTTTGGCCATTCAACTTGATAGATCCAGACTGAAATGTATTAGCTACCAATCTACCTGATTTCCACAACACAAATCAAACATCTAAAAAGCTTCATGAATCACAAATCAAATATGAAATTCATCATCTACTTGATGGGAAATGGAAACCTAATTTATATTACCTGCAAAGGCATCCAAGAGAGTAGATTTTCTAAAGCCAGAGGGACCCATGAGAGCCATCAAGGTGCAAGGCTCTGCATATCCATTCAAACCCTAAAGAATAGTTTGAGTTTCACCACTGCCAACAGAAACAGTAACACTCAAATCTTGCCATGTAAGCCTTGCTAAAACATCTATGCCTTTTGTATCAGTTTTCTCCTTCCACAATGTCTCACTAAGTGGACTCAACCCCCCCACCATCGCTATCCCTTGAACCCTACTGTTTCCTTGCTCTGTTTCCACTACAGCATGGTTTTCACCACCATAATCTACCATTTTTATAACACCTGGATATTTTCTTTCTATTAAACAGATACAAAGCTTCAAACCCACAAGCTTATAGTCGTTGCCTTTGAATTGCTCATACTCTTCACAACTATATTGGATGGTTGTAGACCCAAAACAGATATTTATGTGATGATGGAAAAAGAATCTGTTAACTACTTAGAGAGAGCTCATGTGAAAATGAAGGTGGTATGAAACTTTCATGGTATGGACTGTAAGTTTGAATGGTTTGTGTGTTCATACAATTGGCCTCATGGCCTAATTGACCACAATATAAAATGTAAAGGACGAATTAAGAATGAAGAGCGATGTAAGTAATGCAGCCATGCAAGATGAACTTTGTTAGAAATATAAGGAAGCCATTTGTTGGGTATTTCATTTGGGCATGATTGATGCCTCATCTACTTAGCTCTTTTTACTTATTAAAAGAGGGAGGATTCTGGTGAACATTTAATGACGTTCCTTCAACAAGCACCACCTATGTCTCACATACACACACCCAATTCTTTTTGCAATTATGATTCTTCCTCAACCAACTTCATTTAGTACAAAGTAACACACAACTAGTAACACACAACCTATTTTTAAAAATGTGATTTTTTCATCATCAGCATTTAACTTCAACCAATTATTTGCCCTTTTTGTTTGTTCAAGCAACTCTTGTTGAGCTGTAGAACAATAGTGATAAAAGAATGAGAAGTATTCATGTAATTTTTAGTTTTTAGTTTTATATTCATGCTAAGCTTTCAACAAAAAGAGACTTGCAATGAGTCTGACAAAAATCTTTTACACAAGTTGCACTTGATGTAAAAGAAAAAACATTGAGTGCACTTTTACAGTACATTTTGTTAAATTCTAGATGAAATGTAGAAAGATCTTGTTGGAATATTGTCATGGACAAGATTATTGATCAGTGTGTTTGTCATTGATGTCACAATGATTTGATTATAAGTTTAAGGAAATGTCAGGGCAAGGTTGAAAGATAGAGCTGGTTGAAGACATCATAAAGATGAGTTAGGATGAGATAAGGTTGAATGCATACAAATAGTTGCAATAAAAATAGAGCTGATTCAATATGTAATTCTATTAAGTCATTACATCAAAATGGCCCTAAAACTAAATAGGAATTGGTATGAGTATGCTGATCTGAACATTAGCATATCTCCTTTTAAGTAGCAAAGAAACAGTTCATGAAATTGACATATCTCTAAAATCTAAGCAACAATGCAAGGGATAGTGACCCACAATAAAAATCTGAATGTACAAGCAAATATATACTTATTACAATTAGCTCACAATATCAAGATTTTGAAAAATATTTGGATGCAACTATATTTCGCTGGAAAAAGATGGCTGTAAACATGGCAATCCCAAAATAAATTTAATTATAACTAGAATTTAAAATTGAGTTCACTAATAAAAAGAGTATAAGATGTCACACATCTTGTAGCCTCATACAACCCTTCTTTAGATGAATTTGAAAGTCTTGGAAATTAATTTATTTTGTTTAATGTACAAATATTCAATAAAATGTTTATAGTTTAACTCCTTATGCTTAGTACTTTGGAAGGAGACAATGTAATTACTCCTGTTTCAATTATTAAAATTCCAAAAATTTTGGATTTCAATAGGCATGAGAAATAAAATCTCATACAACTTAAAGGTATCTCCAATGAACTATTTTGAGGTACATCACATTACAATCAATAATGCAAACCCAGGATTGTGCTTGATTTCTAATAGCATTTTTATTGCCTTCATCTTTTCCAGACAAAATATATGAATTATTATAATGGCATGTAGCCAAAGTTTGAAGGGTAAATTACCATCCGCAAGGATGAATTGCTAAAATACAAAAAAGAGGAATCTTGTATATCAATATCTCTAATGATATTGGAATACAAAATATTATTGATACACAGTGGAATCTAGGTATTTCCATGATTAGAAATATATAGGTTGATTAGTGTTGGATACAATTGATAATTGCATGATTGTCTTTGATGTTACACAAATGTCATATCAGTCATCAGACAGAGTCTACCGAGCTCAGAAGGTAAGTACAGTTGTTGACAGAATTTACCGAGCTTGCAAGGTAAACAAAGGAAGTTCAGTGTTTACCGAGCTCACTCGGTAATCAAAGGATTTGTTGCCGAAAGACAGTGTTAACCGAGCTCACTCGGTCATCGAAGAAAAGTAGCAGACAGTGTTAACCGAGCTCACTCGGTCATCGAAGAAAAGTAGCAGACAGTGTTAACCGAGCTCACTCGGTCATCAAAGAAAAGTAGCAGACAGTGTTAACTGAGCTCACTCGGTCATCGAAGAAAAGTAGCAGACAGTGTTAACCGAGCTCACTCGGTCATCAAAGGAAAATCGGAGAAATCGGTGTTTACCGAGTTCACTCGGCGACTGAAAGATTTCACGAAATTCTCTGTATTAACCGAGCTCAGTCGGTTAACACATGAATTATTTTCTGTGCAGTATTTACCGAGTTAAGTCGGCCAGCGAAGGATTTCTCGAAGGTTAAGTAATTAAAGTTAATTACTTTATGTAATGTATGAAGCCGACTTATAGCACAATTATTTATAATTGTAACTTGTATTTGAGCCGACTTGATAATCTGAAAGGTATATATGAAGGATCAAGTTGCGAATTCAAGTATGGGAGTATGAATGTGAAAAAGCTAGCAGATATGATTGAATATCTAATATGCGAATTATAAGGAAGGTCAGAGCAAATTTTTGAAGGATCAGAGATGCAGAGTTGCATTTGATCAGAGAGGATCTAGAGGAACAGAACAGAGATCTGTATCAGCAAAGATAAGTTGTATTTATTTCAGATCACTCATTGTTACTTTCTAACAATTGTAACAGTGTTTTCAAATCTCTTAACAGAGTGGGTTTAACAGCCTTTTGTAAAATCCTCTAACAAGGTGGCAATTCAGTTGAATTGATCTAAAGACCTCTAGCAAGGCCACTCCTAGCAGGGTGATTAAATCCTCTAACAAGGTCGCACCTAACAGTGTGTTTTGTAACCTTTAACAAGGTTGGCTCCTAACAGGGCTCACTTCAGAAGAGTGAAAAACAGTAACTAGTTACATTGGTGGTTTTTCCCATATTGGGTTTCCACGTTAAATCTGGTGTCTCTTGTCTCTTGTTTCTTGTGTTTTCAGTTTGATTATATGAGTATTTCCTTTGACATCTTAAGGGACTTGTGGGAAAAGTTTTTGTAGTAACTGATTCACCCCTCCCCTCTCAGTTACTCCATTCTCATTTCCAACAATTGGTATCAGAGCTTATTGGTGCTTGCAGGAAAAGATTTCAAGGATCTAAGCCAAAGATCAAGATGTCTTACAAGAGAGAAATACCAAGACTCAACAAAAATAACTTCTCTGCATGGCAAGGATTGATGAAACTTCATTTGGCTACTATTGGTGATACAGGACTGAAATATCTTGATGAAAAATACAAAGAACCTTCCGGCACATTATCTGTCAATGATATAGCTGAAAAGAAGACTCATAACAATATGATGATAGACATTGCATCTGCACTAAGCTATGAAGAATTTGATGATATCAAGGATTGCCAAACCGCTTTTGACATGTGGAACAAGCTGAAAGAAATCTATGGAGGAGATGACAATGTGAAAAGAGCAAAAGCAGAAAGTCTAAGAGGACAATTTGACCAAATGAAAATGAGAGAGGATGAAAACATTGCAAAATATGTTGATAGAATCAAAGCATGTGTCAGTGCAATCAGGGCATCTGGAGGTGATATCAAAGAAGAGACGGTTATAAGCAAAGTTCTCAGAACCTTGCTTCCCATCTATGCAATCAGAGTTTCTGCAATTCAAGAAAGAAGGTGTGAAGCAAATCATAATATCAATTTGGAGGCTATAGTTGGAAGACTAACCGCATTTGAACTAGACAATTTTGACAACTATGTTCCAGCTTCCAAAAACATTGAATCAGCATTTGAGGCCAAACTTTCACTCAAAGATAAAGGCAAAAAGAAATCAAAGTCAGAAAGTGATGATGAATCAGACCAAAGTTCAGACAGTGATCTTGAAGTAATTGAAGCTCTACTGGCAAAGAAATACTCCAGAGGCAGAGGAAAATATAAAGGTAAAGTTCCTCTAATCTGTTTTTCATGTGAAGAAATTGGTCATATTGCAGCTAGGTGCCCAAACAAGCAGAACAATGATGAAAAGAAGGGTCATAAATGGAATAGAAAGAAAGATTACAAATCATTCAAGAACAAAGATAAGAAATCATGTTTCATGGCTGAAAATTCTAAGGATTCTGATAATAGTGAAGATGAAATTGTTTATATTGCTGTGAAAGATGATTCTGATAGTGATGAGGAAGATAAAATGGCTCTTATCTCTCATATAAGTATGAATGATACATGGATTATAGACAGTGGTTGCTCTCATCATATGACTGGTGATAAAACTAAGTTTGATCAGTTTGAAGATTATGATGGTGGCAGTGTAAGGTTTGGTAATAATGAACCTCGTTTCATAAAAGGAAGAGGAAGAATCTCTCTAACCAAAGAACTTATATGCAACAATGCCTATTGGGTTGAAGGTCTTAAACATAACTTGCTAAGTGTGGCACAGTTACTCAATACTGGATTTAAGGTGGAATTCATGCATGGAAAGGCAAGACTGTTGAATGAGCAAGGAAAGCTGATAGGATCTGGCACACAAACTAAAGGTAACTTGTTCTACCTAGAACTTGGTGAATGCTCATGTTTTATTGCTCAAATTGAAGAAAGTTGGTTATGGCATAAGAGGTTGTG
The DNA here is from genome assembly GCA_028749045.1 of Cupressus sempervirens. NCBI lineage: Eukaryota > Viridiplantae > Streptophyta > Pinopsida > Cupressales > Cupressaceae > Cupressus > Cupressus sempervirens. The sequence goes on from CM053792.1 coordinate 792,930,845, forward strand.
TCATGTCAATTTTGATAATCTGGTGAAGATAAGCAAATTCAAAAAGGTAAGAGGCATTCCTAATATAAAGAAACCTGAGGTCGGTTTATGCAAGAATTGTCAGATTGGAAAAATGGGAAAGACTAGTTTTAAAAGTAAAAGCTATCAGTCTGAAGATATATTAGAAATTGTGCATACTGATTTATGTGGACCCATTGGAATTGAAAGTTATACTAGAGAAAAGTTCTTCATTCTTTTTGTTGATGATTACTCAAGAATGATGACTGTTATGTACCTAAGGAATAAATTAGAAGCTTTTGAGAAATTCAAATGGTACTTGGCAAGAGTAGAAAAAGAAACAGGGAAAAGATTGAAATGCTTAAGGTCAGACAGAGGTGGTGAATTCATTTCACATGAGTTCAATAACTTCTGCATTGAAAGAGGAATTAAAAGACAAGTTTCAGCACCAGGAACTCCAGAACAAAATGGGATAGCTGAAAGAAGAAATAGATCCATTATGGATTGTGCAAGGACCCTAATGATTGAAAAGAACATTGCTATCAAATATTGGAAGGAAGCTATCAGCACTGCAGTTCATACCTTGAACCGAGTACAACTGAAAAAGGACTCATTCAAAACTCCCTATGAATTATGGTATGGCTACAAACCCAATGTAAGTAATCTGAAAGTATTTGGAAGCAAATGTTATATTCTGAAAGAATCTAGAAAAGGTAAATTTCATGTAAAAGGAGATGAAGGAATATTTCTAGGTTACTCTTGTAAAAGCAAAGCATATAGATGTTTAAATCTATCTACTCACAAGGTCATAGAAAGTGCACATGTGAAAGTTGATGAGTTTGCAGAGAAATCAGAAGAAGAAAGCAAGAAGGTTCCTGAAGACTACAGAAGATTTATTTACATTGAACCTGATACTATACCAAGTACTCCAGTTAATCAGGAGTCCTCAACTCCCGAGTCATCAATGACCGAGTTGCAGGAAGTTCAAACCGAGACACAGGAAGTTTTTACCGAGCTAAAAGAATCCGAGTCACTTTCAGACTCTACCAAGCAAGTATCTACCGAGTCTGAATCTACCGAGCTAGAACAGCAAGAATCTGAAGTACAAAGGGACAACAATGAAACTCATTCAAGAAGTAAAGAACCTGTGTTAGCTAAATATGTCAGAAGGCATCATGCTCCAGATCAGATCATTGGAGACAAATCTGAAGGAACTCTGACAAGAAGTAAGTTAAAAGGCACTTGTTTACTTGCTGATTTTGAACCCAGAAATATCAAAGATGCATTGGCAAATGATAGTTGGATTGAGGCTATGAATGAAGAAATAGAACAGATAGAGAAAAACAAAACATGGACTCTTGTATCTAGACCCAAAGATAAGAATGTGATTGGAACAAAATGGGTATTCAGAAATAAACTAAATGAAGATGGCAAGGTATCAAGAAACAAAGCTAGACTAGTATGCAAAGGATATGCTCAAGAAGAAGGTATAGACTATGGAGAAACCTTTGCTCCTGTTGCAAGATTGGAAGGTGTAAGAACCTTACTTGCATATGCTGCTCACAAAGGATTCAAAGTTTATCAGATGGATGTCAAGTCAGCATTTCTCAATGGAATACTGGATGAAGAAGTTTACATTGAACAACCTAAAGGTTTTGTTGATCCAGATAAGAAGAACATGGTCTGCAAATTACACAAGGCGCTGTATGGTCTAAAACAAGCTCCTAGAGCATGGTATGAAAGATTGCATAACTATCTTATTCAGATTGGTTTTCAAAGGACTAATGATAACAGTAGCTTGTATATAAAAGAAGGTCCAGATAATAAGATTGTTTTGGCAGAAATATTTGTAGATGACACTGTTTTTACAGGCAATGATGATCTATGCAAAGAATTTTCAGAACAAATGAACAAGGAGTTTGAGATGTCTATGTTTGGTGAGATTAAATTCTTTGTAGGTCTTCAAATCCAACAAAGTAAGAATGGCATCTTCATCACACAGTCAAAATACATCAAGGAGATATTAAAAAAATTTGGTATGGAGGATTGTAAACCAGTTAGAACCCCTATGTGTACTGGATTGAAACTTACCAAGGAAGATGAATCCAAAGAAGTGGATCAAACACTGTATAGATCTATGATTGGAAAGTTGCAGTATGTAGTACATACTAGGCCAGATATTGCCCTTGCAGTCGGTATTGTAGCAAGATTTTCAGCAAAACCAAGAGAAACTCATATAATGGCAATCAAAAGAATAATGAGATATTTGAAAGGAACTGAAGATTATGGGCTATGGTACAAATTTGGAGGTAATTTGGATTTGAAAGTATTTACTGATGCTGATTGGGCAGGAAACCTTGATGACAGGAAAAGCACAAGTGGAGGAGCATTCTTTCTTGGAAAGAGATTGGTTTCTTGGACAAGCAAAAAGCAGAATTGTATATCCCAATCTACAGCAGAGGCAGAGTATGTTGCTGCAGCAGTAAATTGTTCAAATATTGTTTGGCTTAAGCAGTTATTGCAAGGAATGAGGATGGAAATCAAAGAACCAGTTGTTATGTTCTGTGACAATACTAGTGCAATCAATATATCAAAGAATCCAGTGATGCATTCTAAGACCAAGCATATTGCAATCAAATATCATTTTGTCAGAGAATTGGTACAAGACAAGGAGATCAAATTGGAATATGTCAATTCAAAGGAACAAATTGCTGACATATTCACAAAGCCACTACCTAAGGATGCATTCTTGTATCTCAGAGGTAAGTTAGGGGTTACACCCCTATCCGAAATTCACTAAAAACAAGTTTTAGTGATGCATCAACGCATACCAAAATGAAAATCTATCTGTTGATGCAGTCAAATCTGGAAGCTTTGCATATGAATCAGTACTAAAGGTACATTACAATTCATTTAAGTTCTATTGTCTTTGGCATTTGTTGTCAAAGAGGGAGAGATTTACTGTCATATCTTTCTGAAATTTGTGTGAAAAAGAAAGTTCTTATGTAATTCCTTCACAGAGGGAGATTACTGAAAGAGGGAGAGTCTATCATCTTAGAGGGAGAATTGTTTTGATGACACATTGTGCTGATAAGGACTTGTTTTCAAATTTCATTCTGCTATGACATGTTGTGTTGCCATCAATGCCAAAGAGGGAGATTGTTGGATACAATTGATAATTGCATGATTGTCTTTGATGTTACACAAATGTCATATCAGTCATCAGACAGAGTCTACCGAGCTCAGAAGGTAAGTACAGCTGTTGACAGAATTTACCGAGCTTGCAAGGTAAACAAAGGAAGTTCAGTGTTTACCGAGCTCACTCGGTAATCAAAGGATTTGTTGCCGAAAGACAGTGTTAACCGAGCTCACTCGGTCATCGAAGAAAAGTAGCAGACAGTGTTAACCGAGCTCACTCGGTCATCGAAGAAAAGTAGCAGACAGTGTTAACCGAGCTCACTCGGTCATCGAAGAAAAGTAGCAGACAGTGTTAACCGAGCTCACTCGGTCATCAAAGGAAAATCGGAGAAATCGGTGTTTACCGAGTTCACTCGGCGACTGAAGGATTTCACGAAATTCTCTGTATTAACCGAGCTCAGTCGGTTAACACAGGAATTATTTTCTGTGCAGTATTTACCGAGTTAAGTCGGCCAGCGAAGGATTTCTCGAAGGTTAAGTAATTAAAGTTAATTACTTTATGTAATGTATGAAGTCGACTTATAGCACAATTATTTATAATTGTAACTTGTATTTGAGCCGACTTGATAATCTGAAAGGTATATATGAAGGATCAAGTTGCGAATTCAAGTATGGGAGTATGAATGTGAAAAAGCTAGCAGATATGATTGAATATCTAATATGCGAATTATAAGGAAGGTCAGAGAAAATTTTTGAAGGATCAGAGATGCAGAGTTGCATTTGATCAGAGAGGATCTAGAGGAACAGAACAGAGATCTATATCAGCAAAGATAAGTTGTATTTATTTCAGATCACTCATTGTTACTTTCTAACAATTGTAACAATGTTTTCAAATCTCTTAACAGAGTGGGTTTAACAGCCTTTTGTAAAATCCTCTAACAAGGTGGCAATTCAGTTGAATTGATCTAAAGACCTCTAGCAAGGCCACTCCTAGCAGGGTGATTAAATCCTCTAACAAGGTCGCACCTAACAGTGTGTTTTGTAACCTTTAACAAGGTTGGCTCCTAACAGGGCTCACTTCAGAAGAGTGAAAAACAGTAACTAGTTACATTGGTGGTTTTTCCCTTATTGGGTTTCCACGTTAAATCTGGTGTCTCTTGTCTCTTGTTTCTTGTGTTTTCAGTTTGATTATATGAGTATTTCCTTTGACATCTTAAGGGACTTGTGGGAAAAGTTTTTGTAGTAACTGATTCACCCCTCCCCTCTCAGTTACTCCATTCTCATTTCCAACAGATTAGGTCACTTCTGCATAGCTCAAATTAAATATAAAAATAGAAACTTTCAGCCACTGCACCCTCATGAGGAGCATTGTATGGGAAAGAGAAATACAACTATTGAAATGAAATGTATAGCACAAGTCAAAAGAATTAGAGAATGTAACAAGAAATTAGATCATTGAGGAAGACCATCATCAATTATTGAGATGAAGTGAATGGAGCATGTGGTAAAATAGATTGAGTTAATCTCTCTTCATCTTCCAAAAGTTTATATGGGTCAATGTAGGTAGGAGCTGCCACTTGTTTGTTACTAGCATGTATGAAGGTTGGTCCAAAATACTGCATCAAGAGCATGTTCAGCATAGTTCCATTCATAAATGGATAATGAAATTGAACTTGCCAAGAATTTAAATAGGACTAGACATGAAATTGCTAAAAAGATTTAATTAAATTTGAAAAAGGAACTATTCCAAATACAGTGTGGAAAAAATAAACATGCTTGTCCTTTGAATAAAATTAAATAGAAAATAAATTCTTAAAACTGGAAACCTTTTCTTAAACACTAGTTGCTTCTACTAAAAGTGAATGCTCATTGAAGATAAAAAAATGTGGCTTTAATAGCTCAAGTAAATCATTATCTAATAATCAATGGCATGTGCTAGGATCCATGCATTCTACAAGTTTTGACTTTCAAAATTGTCTTACCAATAATTCAGTGACTATAAATGGAAAAGAACATGGTTTTAAAACAGAGTCTTGGGATATAATATTCTTTTAATGTAACAAGATGAAGCTAACTTACAAGAAGCTATATAATCATCAAAATACCATGGTAAAGCATCTGAGGCTACAATTACAATAATTGAGAGTATTTATAATGCCATATTCCAGTTATCATAATGCTCGCAGTAATAAATGAATACTCATTGAAGATGGAAAATGTGGCTTTAATAGCTGAAATAAATCATTAGCAAATAATCAATGGCATGAGCTACAATCCATGCATTCTACAAGTTTTTCCTTCCAAAATTGGCTTTACCAATAGTTCAGTGACTTTAAATTGAAAAGAACGCAGTTCTAAAACAAAATATTGAGATATAATATTCTTTTAATGTAACTTACAAGAAGCTATATAATCATCACAATACCATGGTAAAGCATTTGAGGCAACAATAACAATAGTTGAGAGTATATACAATGCCATCTTGTGGTCAGCATCACACCTTGTCTGTAATTTGTTATACCTCAAGATTTAGCTTGTTTGGGTACTAGTTTTGTTTCCTTTCAGCTTCTCTGTGCATAATATCTTGAGTTTTAATAGGCCTATTTCCTGATTTCTATGGGGTGTATTCCTTGTTATGATTTTTTTCTTCTACATAGAGAGTGATCATCATTCATTACATTATCTTTAGGCACTAATATTAAAGGACTGCTATTAAAGCCAGTTTTATTTGATGGTTGTAGGATGTTTCTCTATAAAAATGCATTGTACAAAATTATTGGTTGGCTTGAAATTCATAATAAATATGAGTGTAAATATATATATATATATATATACATATACATATATACATATCTCTCTCTCTCTCTCTCTCTCTCTCTCTCTCTCTCTCTCTCTCTATATATATATATATATATATATATATATATATATATATATATATGAGAGAGAGATTAACTTGCACCAGTGATTAACAGTGGTAAACAGAAGAAAAGAACGAACAACAATTTATTATTCTCCTTAGCAATGCAGAGATGTAAAACAATGAGTTCAATATCAAGTGTTGTCAAATTAATGGACGATCATATTCCTGATCAGAAGGAAAGCTATTAATGGTCACAGAGAATTTTGGAGTATTAATAAATTCCCATAGAATCTCTAGGACCTCAGAATCAAAGCCAAATTCTCTACATACATTCAAGAGGAAGTGCCAATTAACACCATACACTTTCTAAGGTCCAATTTAAGAAAAAGACTAGAATTTTTATTACATCCAAGAGAGTGAATATTCTCATGGACAATAGCAATAGAATCCAAATTTTGGTGCCCTGAAACAAAACAAGATTTTTGGGCCAACGTGATCTCTTGGGGACCTCTTGGATTCTTAGAGCTTTCAAAAAGATTTTATAAACTGAATTACAAAGACTTAAAAGATAACTTGTTAAAGGAATTAAGACCCAAGGTTTTTGGGATAAGTATAGTAAATATGGAACTATGCTCTTTCAGGACATGTCGACTACCAAAGAATTCCTTAATCATGTCTGAAATATTCCTGAGCATGATAACAAAAAGAGAAAATGATCGAGGCCACAAGATTTGTCACCTTCAAAGGAGAAAACAACTCTCTTAATCTCATTTTCCATAGGGATAGCAACCAATATTCTATTGCAGTTATCATCAACGAGCTTAGGAATAAAATTAAGAAAGCTCTTCTCACAACAGCATCTTGAAAACCTTCCTCCGAAAAAAGTTTAGAGAAGTCACAAGCCACCACAATAATTTATCCCTCTTTATCCAATAACTGACCATCCTTAAAGATTTTTGATATCTTATTAGAAGCTCTATGAAGGTAGAGAGATGAAAAAACATGGTATTTTAATCCACACACTACAATCAGATAGCTCATGACCTCTGCTTCCAGAATTCCTCCTCCTTTGAATAATGTTAAGTAAATGAGCAAGGAGACTATCCTCCTGGTCTTTGATCTAATCATTATAACCATTAGATTGGATGGAGCTTTGAACATTTTTTAGCACCTTCAGAAGAGAATCATTTTTCCCAAAAAAAATGTGATCAGAGGATGATTTATTCCATTTCTTCATGTTGGGTTTCCCAAAGCTAAGTTTCTTGACTAATCTATACATTGCAATATCATCAATATTGATGCTCCGGCTACCTTTAACCTATTTTTGCAATAAGGGAGCTTCAGCCACATCTTTTCAAAGTGGAAAGGGAAGCACTTTGACCTTCCCAAGATCTCCAACTAGAAAACAATGGGGAAGTGGTCAGAGTCAATGAGAGAGATAAAAGAGAGCACGCATTAGACATTAACCATTCAGGAGAAATAAAGCATGATCCAATCTAACTTAGATATGATTAGTTTCAACCCTTCTATTTGATAATGTCTAAGAGCCACCCTAAATGCCCAAATCCAAAAGAGCATGATCTTGAATGAAATCCATTAAATCAAAATGGCTATCAATTGGATCTGTGAACCTCTCATCTGTCCCATATCTTCCAATGGAATATTCAACTCTACAATAACCATCCAGCACACATCAGGTTTAGAAGATCTGAAACTAGAAAGTTTTGACCAAAGCCTTCATAGGGCAATCTTGATGTTTGAAACATAAATTTTCGATGCGATCCAAGAACAGGCATCATAGAATTGAATAAATTTGGTAGCAACATGATTCAAGTTTTCTATAAGGGGAGAATCCTTGAAAATTTAGTCTCCAGGAACTAGCAGTCCCATCCGAAGCACCATCAGCATTGGTACTTATGAATACCACAATCTTTGATAAAATAATTCTTCAATCATCCCAACTTTTCGTTCTGCATTTTTGTTTCTTGATTCATTTTTATCTAGTTTAGAATCTCCAATGAGATTTGACAAGATATCATGATTATTAATGAGGGTCACTCAACCATCGTATATTCTATGATATCATTTACATTTTATTTGAGGTGTACTCTTTAGGCACATCTTGGGAATGGTCTTTTTCATATCTTAAGCTATCTCCAGTTACTGAATTTCATTTTAATATGATTAGTTATTAAAATGCACTAAATTAATATTAAATGTATATTCAGAAGTTTCCAATCTCCATACCTTTGAATACTAAAATATGATAGAGTTCATATAAGGTAGATGAACATATCAAAAATAAAATTTGCTATCTAAAGAGTTATTGTCTACCCATTACTGCACATTAAATGAATTTAGTTAACATTCTAACAATTAGTAATGATACAACTTTGCATATTGTATTTAAGGCTAGAAGAATATTTATTATTAAGCTAGAAGCACCTTGTAGCTTATGATGGAAAAGTGTATGCTTGTTCATTTCTTCTGGACCTATGAGCTCATATCGAATTGGGAAAATGCTTACAATCTTATGGAGAGCAAAATAGTGAATATATAAAGTTTTCACCATTACCAAGGCTTCTGTGATAATAATTTCTCTTGCACTCAAGTAATCCAAAAAAAATCATATGCAAAATGCAAAATGGCTAATTTTAAAGGCTAATTCACGCAAAAGAAGAGAATGATTGAATTTAAGTAGCATTGAGACAATATGATATAAATAAAATTAAAAATAGGAAAAATACTAACCTCGCACCAAAACAAACCAAAATTCCTCAAGATTAGAGAATTTAAAAGATATTCTGAAAGCACTCTCTGATGGTACACCTCGGTATCTTTAAATCTAGCATCACATCCATCTCTACCATAACCATATCCTATTCATTTTTTGGTATGGAAAGGACAGCCACAATGATTTCTCGTATCGTCAATTTCAGAGATAGATTCTAATATGTAAAATCATCAAACTTTTGGACAAAGCCCTTTCTTTGAATAGTGGTGTCCTAGACAACCATGCTCCCCTAGTTGCACATGAATTGAACTTGGTTGATAGTGGAAAAGGAGTTTAACATTTTTTGGTTATTGAAAGAGCAGGTGTTATAGCAGGGGTTTAAGAAAAACAAGATGTACTATGGTAAAACAAAAAATTGACATGGTAAATTGCTTTCTCTATATTTCCCAGATATCCAGATGAGGGAGCAAGGATTCTAGTATTGGTGCTGACTAGGAATAGAGTGACACAGTGGTTAAGAGTTGGAAGAAAATTTACATGATTCTGGGATGGACCAAGGAAATTGTAGGCTGTGTGAGTACAATTTGATTGGAACTGTAAAAAAGAAGAAGAGCATAATAGTATCTTTTATGCAAACCCACAAATAATGACAAGACATAGCGCTAGCCAGATAGTTGTAGTTGAAGGAGAAGCTTTGGACAAACTCTAATCAGACATTTCTGGTATGACCCATAACTATTCTTACTGGAGATAACATGAATGAAGCTAGTGCAAAAGATTAACTAAACAGAAAAAACTAATTAGTAATTTGACTGCTGACCATGTTGTCCATGACTTGGAAACACCATAGCTGTGAGAAAATAGCAAGACTAGTGAGGATTTTTCTACTCATGAAGTTGGAAAGCATAACAATTTTGAATAGCTTACCTCTAGATCAGAGAAGGGATAGCAAGGGGTCAGGTGGGTCCTTAAAGTAGTTGGAAGAGATATTCAGCTCCATGATCTACCACCTACTGGCAAGCTCGTAGGGTGGATTGCTGATAATTATATAAAGAAAAGAAATATAAAACAAGCAACAGATGAGGAAGACCAATAAACATAGAACATCAAATTTACATGGTTTGCCATAATGGCTACATCCATTGGAAATACAAGGGAAGAATTTGATTATACAGTTATACCTACTATAGCAGCTTCCATCAGTAGCAATAACAATTATACATTATCCACAACCATTCGAATTCGAAGTCTTCAAGCAAAGACTAAGAGACAATCATGAGAAAGAAATTAAAAAGGAGTTGAATGGTCAATAACTATTGGGCTTGACAACATAACAAAAACTGCCAAATTCTCATGAGACAATGTATAGTAGGCCACAAAAAAATGCATATGCAAATTCCAAGCTTAATCCACCATACATTGAAGTGACCAAAAAACCCTCTCAAGATTTACACCTGACGAATCAGTGGATTGCAATAAAAAAAAACACTACTATGCTCCAATAAAACAAAACTAAGACCTCGATGAGACTTCTAAAGGATCCATCTACATATAAAATGTATAAAAAAAGTCCAAAATTCATCTCCTTGAGCTTCCTGTTCCAAAGCATTAAATATTCGTTCGACTAAAACCCATTTTTGCATAAATTGAATGGATCATTGCAAGATATAAAACCCATTTAAGCAAAAATTACAAGGATCATTGGAAATAACCCCATTTCTCACAAAAACCTTGTAATGGGCACCCCTGGATGTCCCAAAAAACTAAACCAAATTGCTGAAAGGAATTATGTCAAACAGTTTGCATTCAACTTCTTATTTCTCCGTTTAATGTTTTAAACCCCTTATAACTCCGAAAATCAAACGTTTATTGTCTGTTGTGTTTCGTGCATGGAATTAGTATCATACAACATAAACAAGAAAGAAACTACAATGATATGCAAAGTGGAAATGAACTGCTGCTAATAAAATGTTATTTTCAGAATTCATAAAACCAAATACATAGCAGATTTATCAACTCACTAATTACTTCAGCAGTATTGACATAATACTCCAGCCCATGCTTACGAACTTGCTGCTACAATACTTTGTCCTTCAATTAGTCCACTACCTTCATAATACCATTCCCTCCAAGCGGCATAAGCGTCGGACAAGTAGTGAATAAGATACGAGCAAAATACCAAATCTGCCTGTAGCCGGAAATGCAACTAAACTGCCTGATAATGAAGCCAATAACAAAGAATTCCAAAGGCCAAACCCCAAGGGAATGACGTCTAGAATGTTACAAGAGAGGATAGACATCCTCAAATGCCAAGAACGGAGTTGCAACTCACACACCAATTTCTTCTCATATTCAACCTGCCTAATGAAGCCACAAATGCTTCCTTTTATTCTATTTCCAAGGGTCCGCTCAACTCATATGGGCAATGTGGGATAAAAGATGTGTAATATATAAAACATATATTAAAATACCCGTTATGTCTCCCTTGGGTACACATCACCATAAAATAAATATTAAAGTAACGCTTTAATATTTTACAATTAAATTAGACGTTACTTTAATAAAACTTCAGGCATTAAAATGTATTAGCAATCGGACTCCAAATAATGTGAGTGATAGCTCATCAGAAAGCTCTCACTGAGGAGTATCGAATCCAGTCACCAAAATTGACCTGCACTGTGTCTTGCCGACTTACTAAAAATAGTAAGTATGCCTGAAACTGAGTAAATCAACTTCATTTTGGCCCAAATTGGAAATGACTTGGCCAAAACATTCCAGGATCCCATTAAACCCTTTGTTAGCCCTCGGGACCATGTAGAACAAGGCTAACGCACACACACTTGGTCAAATGCTAAAATGGGGACATTACAAACCTCATTAATGAGCGCCATTGCTTGACATGTGTCTAAGGCACCTGATTGAGCCCATCGATACCTCACTAACTTCCCTTCATTATTGTCACCCATAAACATCTTGGACATAAAAAATTAGAAAGCCCAGCACTAGCAATTCCAATGCTTCTCTTCCGTAAAACTATGTAATCTAAGGCTAAAATCCCTCCCCAAAATGAAAAGCTTGCAACCTACCCAAAAAATCCCAATGGCTGAGAATCCATATAGACCAACAACTTTTAATACAACTCCTCAATAGTGGGAAAATCCCACGGCCCCTTGCAACACTATCTTCTTTCAAATCTTCATGATTGAAAGCTAGAAAATTCTCATTCTGCAAATGTTGGTCTGCAAACACGCCACTCCTCTCACCACTCACTCCCTTTCATTTGCAAAACACCCTTCCACACATGATGGTCAAAGAGAAAAACCCCTTTACTTTTCCTGTGCATTATTATTTTAACATAATGAAGTCGTGTTGGTTGAAATTTTGACCAACACGGGCATGGATTTTTAAAAAAAGATGTCTTTCCTTGCATATTTCGATCAATTTGACCCCATTTTAATAGATGGTCAAAAATTTTGGTTTAAAAATGGGCTCAAATGTACTAGTGCATCAAACTTTTTGTTTAACTCCTCCTCAACTTGCAAGGCAAACTGGTATGCCTCTTCAATGCTAGTCATTCTAACCAGACTTAACTCCTCCTAAATGCTAGGTCTTAACCCATTAAGGTAATGGGCAACCTTCTCCTTGTCTGCTTCCACATGCTCCACCTTAATAAGAACTCTGTAAAACTCCTCTGTGTATTCCTAGACAAATTTTCCCGCTTGCTTAACCCTTGCATCTTCTTGAACAAATCAAGCTCATAATCAACAAGAATGAACTGCTTATTTAGTTTGCCCACTATGCGATCCCATCTTGTGATTTTCTCCTTTCCTCTTCTATTGCTTCCCAACTAAATCTCTTGCCACTAGATTTTGGCATGCCCTTTCATTTTGGCCTTCGCAAACCCTATCAGGGTCCCTAATATCCTCATACTCAAAATATTCCTCTAGCTCATTGATCCAGTCGATCAACTCATCCAGTTTAGATTTTTAAAAAACTTGTTGACATCAATTTTAGGTCTTTTTCTCAACTTTGCAATTGCCCTAAAATGATTCTCCTCTGCTTGTTTTAGGACTTCTCCATCTCCTTTCCTTTCTTGCACAATATTTCCTTCTTTATTTCCTCCTCACTTCCGTCACCTACAACAATATGCATCCCTCTATTGATCTCCTCTTGCAATGCATAAACTTGTCTCTAGAGGGCTCTAACCTTAGGAGGAACAACTTTGGCCCTTCCACCACGCTCCCATCATGGAGGCATCTTCTTGCTATATCAAAGCTCACACCTACACAGTCTTGGTGCAAACTACCTCGTAGTCGGCACTTTGTCTACACACTCAAGAAAACCTGCTCTGATACCACTTGTTGAAGGGGACAACCCAAGACAAAATGAAAAATTGATATGCTATTTCATTCAATACAATGAAAACATATTCAATGACATGCCCTATGGCTTACAATGTTATCAGATTTTGGAGAAAAGCCTTTCTCACAGTACCTTCTCCCAAACTTCACCAAAAAATTATGTTTACAATGCAATAATGACCTTAAGTAGCCTGAATTAGGTTTAGGGTTAGGAATACATTCTAGAATATGCCATTTGGCATCCATTGCCAAAATAGAAGGTTCTAGAAAATATGCTAGAAGTAGGTGTAAAATTAGAAGAATCCAAAAATGGTACTCCAACTTTCAGGAGGCATAACTTTTGATATGGGACTCCAATTGACAAACTATTTACATTTTTCAAAAGCTCTCCAAGCACTCTATAGCCTCATAGACTAGCTGTTCTCATCCCTCATTTTTTGAACCCGTACAAGGTCATCTAGTGCCTCAAATCTGACTTTGAAGCATTCTTAGGGGTCTCCTAGAAACTTAAAACTATAATAACTTTCAAATTGTAAAGTCTTTTGACCTGATTCTTTTTTTGGAGTACTTTAAATTACATGTATAATCATCCCTCCAACTTGCACCCTCTAACTCATCATAATTATGGCTCAATTACAAAATAACCTATTTTCTACACTAGTACATAACCCAAGGTGTTAAAAACTCTAAGCTAGAAAAATAATAGTGGAACTATGAGAGTTGGAATCTCTATTTGACCCAAATGGGTATCCATAAATAAATACATTTAACAAAGACTAACACTAAGTATATTTTTTGGGTGATACAAGATTTCCCTTACACCACATGATGCTCTGTGTAAAAAATAACCCCACCATTAGACATTGCCTCGACATAGAGAACCCCCCATGGAAGACATAGCCTCTATTATGTACAAGACTGGTAAATAAGGAAGGGCTCTATACTCAATGAACTTAAGGCCTTTCTTATGAAATAGAGTAGTAGTAGAGCTTGTGTCACCTTGATATGTTCATATTGTCTTTGAAAGATCCAGACAAGCAAGCTCTATAATGTTTTCATCATAAAAATAAACTATATATATTAGAACTAGTTTATGGGTTAATGGATTTAGGATATCTAAGACCCATTTTTATTTAATTATTTTCATAGGATTTTTTCATGTCTTTTGTTAGCACATAGTTTCTCCCTCGATGGGGTCTATATATTCATGATGTTAAGTTGTTTGGGTAGGCAATTTTGAATCATTTTATTGTATTGTGAATTCTCGTTCAAGTTTTCTTGTCTCTCAATTTTGAAAATGCAAGATCTTTCTAATTTTGCTCTCACAGTTTCAATGGGAGTCAACCCTTGCCCTATTTCTTTCTTTGTATTACTTTTCTTGGATCTGAAAAATCAGAGCACCATCTTTGTTTGACAATACAATTACTATATGGTAACAAGTTGCATTTATCTATTGGTGTCTCCAGTTTAGCAAGGTATTTGTGTTTAATACATATCATCTGCGATTCAATTGGCATCACCAAATTCCATCATTTATTCTCCACCCTCAGCCACATAGCATCTCTACACAATAAAACTATTATGTATGGTCCACTACCCCCTCTAGTACAATAGTGTCTTCCTACAAAGTCCAATAATATCCATCCATTGTACAAACTAGCTTTCTTGCCTTCCACTCGCTCAATCGTACAGTACTCTAGCTATCATACACCCTGAACTCCATCTTTTCCCTCACTATATGGTCAAACCCGTGCAAAAATCACCGTACTCTTCCAATATACATTTGATCTATATGACAATTGTCATACTCCATCATACATCTATCCCATATGACTATCCTCCTTATCACGTACTTCCATTTCATCGTGCATCACACCTTTCTTATATGTCATATGACCCAAACTAGTAGTCAAATATCTACAACGTACAATTCCACAAGGACCACATAATGTACACTAGCCTATGGAGAGTGAATCAAAATTTATAGCTGAAAATGAAAGAGATTACACTCAATTGATAGAATGGGAGAACCCACTCCTATTGAAGTCATGGCATTACTAAGGGATCTTTCATTGGGCACAAATGAATGACATTCCTTGGCTTATGAAAAACACTTTGCAAAAATTAGCTGAAAGTAAAATATATGACAAACAAAATGGTCACAACAATGATTATATTTCGAGAAGGGAAAATCCTTATTTGGCTTGCTCTCAACCTTCTATGACAACTTTCTCTCCATCAACAGAGGTGTTGCATAAAGTAAGGGAACCAACCTTTGAAGAATTTTAAGAAAAATTGGGAGAAGATTGGGAAAATGCAAACAAGGGAACATATCATACAAATATTATGTGGAACTAAGAATGAGATATTTTGTTGTTAGCAACCCAGGGTATTTCAATGGTGATCTTAAAAAGAAATTAAGTAAACCAAATTTATTTCCATTTGACAGATCGGGATCAATATGGCACATGCATGGGTAATTAAGGTAGATACCTACTTGTCATGTCCCCTATTCAAATATTTAAAAAAAAAATAAACTTTGTTAAGGTAGGCAGGCTCCAAAAAGGTGAAATTTTGGAAAAAGGGGCTAATCTTTGGAAACCAATGGACTAATAAATAAAAATTATTATTAAATTATATTTTATTAACCCCTCTTGGATGTGAGTTAGGGTTATGCCCTCTTTAAAAGGGGTTTGGAGGCATTTTGGGCTCATTCTACATCTTGATTCTTGCTAATTTTCTTGTTGTTCTTCAGAGGCTGCCAAACCTGTGGAGAAGGAGACCCAAGAACGGGAGTTTTCAGGTTTCCAGGAAGGCTAAGGATGGGAGTTTGAAGCCATTCCATGTGCATGCTCATACAGAGTTTGCCTTTGTGCTGAATAGTGTCGATTTGGGTGTTTTCGGGGTTGTTTTTTGTTTGAGTTTGGGTTTTCAGTTGAGTGTTTCATATTAGTTTGGTTTGCTGTTGTATTTCAAACTTTATGATATTAAAATAGAGCTGAATATATGTATTGGGTCGTGATTAAACTTCTGAGATAGTTTATGAGTGTTTTGTGGTGTTTCCGGGCATTTTTGTGTTAATTTCGGGAGCCCGATTGAGCATAGTTTTGCCCTACATTTGTGAGTTGTTGTGTAAAGGCTATACAAATCTGGAAATGTCATTTTGTAGGCTGTTATGATGCTGAAATTTCTGTAAAAATGTCCATTTTCAGATTTATTAATCATTTGTGAAGTTGTGAAGTTTTTGGCACTAATTTGGACATACCCGATTTGGGTTTTATTGGGAAATTGGCAGATCTTTTTAATATTGGTTGTTTGATTTTAAAGTTCTGATTTGAGGCTGGAAATATCATAAAAAAATCAGTAAAGGGACATTTCAGTGGTATCAGAGCCGTGACCTTGCCAGCCTGAGGGTTTGTAGAAGTTGCATGTCAGTTTTAACAACTACCCAGATCTTGCATGTCAAGTTTTGATAACTACCTAGATCTTGCATGTCATATTTTATGATTGCATGCAACTAAGTGAAAGAGAAAAAAGATATTTGCAGCGAGAAAAGAATAAAGAAATTTTGATCAAACCCCCAGTTGAAAGAAAAAGTACAAAATTCAAGGAAGAAAAAAGTATGGCTGATCCAGATGAGATGGCAAAGAAATTCTTCGAAGACATCCAAAATACTCAGAAGCAAATAGTGGATGGTTTGGCGGAAACTAGAGAGGCTTTGCGAATATTGACAGAAAATTTACAAGGTATTGCATCTATTAATGAGAAAGGGAGCACTTCAAAGGAGCCAAGAAATGGGAGATCCACACCATCTAAATCAACCAAATCTATTTTCTTGCCTGCAGATGAGCCACCAGTACCAAATCCAGCCATTAATCCAGTGGAAGAGGTTACAGGTAATTTGATTACATTAAGAGCTACTTACAATGGCTTAGATGATGACTTTCGTAGTTCAGTTCCTTTTAGAGAATATGTGGATATGATGAACGCTTTGATGCCCAAGAAAGAGAACAGGAGGGAGCATGACACAAGTGGAAGAGAGCTCAAAAATAAAATAAGCAAGTTTACAGCACCTACTTTTGATGGAACAAATAAAATTTCAGCTAGAGCATGGCTACAAAAATTACAAACTTTCTTCACACTTAACCCCATGAAAGAGAGTGATGCTATTCAATTTGCAAGTCTACACTTGGAAGATGCAGCCTATGATTGGTGGTATCATGGAATAACTACTCAAGGTCACGATCAGGTAACTACATTTGAAGATTTCAGTCAAAGGGTGATAGATAGATTTGACCTCAAGGATGATGAAGAGTACTTTAAAGAATTGTCAAAGTTGAAGCAAACCAAATCAGTTAATGAGTATATAGAAGAATTTCAAAAAGTGGCTGTTATGGTACCTGATATGAGTGAAAAGAGGATCGTTTATCTTTTTCTTGATGGTTTAGAAGATTCTGTTAAGGGTTTGGTTAAGGCTTTCTCACCCTCAACCTTACAGGAAGCTATCAAAAGAAGCTTGCAACTTGAAACTTGCGTGCCTATGAAATCAATCACTAATCAAAAACCCCCAAATCTTTGGCAACATAAGGGAAATTTTCAGAAAAAGACTTTCCCAACACTACCACCAAAAGATGTGACAAATGTGGCAAAAAAGAAGGTAGATGAAGAGACTAGGAGTGAATTACGAAGGAAAAAGCTTTGTTTTACTTGTAGAGAACCATGGGTTCCAGGACACAGATGTTTGGGGAAAGGTCAAGTGCACTATATTGAAGTTGCTTCAGAATCTGATTTAGATGAGCATGAGGAATTTCATGATACTAAGGAGGAGGTAGAAGAAGAGAAAGTAAAACAAATCAGCAAGGATGGCACTTTAGCAGCATTATCTGGAGTCCCAAGATACCATCCCTTCCGAATTCGAGGGGTACTAGCAGGGCAAAGGTTGACTGTTCTTCTTGATAGTGGGGCAACTCACAATTTTATTGATGAGGGATTTGTCATGAAAAGAGGGCTTAAAGCAGAAGATTTTGAGGGATTCAATGTTACTGTAGCTGATGGATTCACTATGCCTTGCACACGGGTGGTGAAAAAACTCAAGATGACCTTAGGAGATTATGAGTTATGTGATGACTTCTATGTGGTTGGTATTGGGGAGACAGATCTTGTATTGGGTGTTCAATGGTTGCACTCTATCGGAGGCTATTACATGAACCATCAAACTATGGAGTTTAAATTTCATTCCAATGGGAAAGAAGTCATATTGAGAGGGTTATCGAATGGAGCACCTAAGGCGGTCTCTGCAAAGAGGATGGAGAGGACTTTTCGAAGAGGACAAGTAACATGGGCAGCAGGAGTCATAATCCAACCAACAAGCTCTCCAAAGAATCAAGGTAATTTCCATTTTGAAATTCAAAATATTCTTGATAAGCATAGTATAGTTTTCAATGATTTGCCTCCAGGGTTACCACCAGATAGAGGTTTTGAGCATGTTATAGAGTTAGAATAGGGTGCCAAACCAGTTATAACAACCCCATACCGCCATCCAAGAGGTTATAAGGAAGAAATTGAAAAAACTATTAAAGAACTCCTGGACATGGGATTCATAAGGCCTAGCTCTAGTCCATTTGCATCATCTGTGGTACTTGTCAAGAAAAAGGATGGTACAATGAGAATGTGTATAGACTACAGGGCTCTAAACAAGAAGACCATAAAAAATAGGTATCCCATACCACGCATAGATGAACTCATTGATGAGTTACATGGTGTTGTATACTTCTCAAAAATTGACTTAAGATCAGGCTACCATCAAATCCGAATGAGGAGTGAAGATGTGGAAAAGACTGCTTTCAGATGTCACTATGGGCACTTTGAATTTCTTGTTATGCCATTTGGACTCACTAATGCACCTGCAACATTCCAATCTTGTATGAATAAGGTATTCAGTCAGCATCTTCGAAAATTTGTTTTGGTATTTTTTGATGATATCTTGATATACAGTAAAACATGGGAAGAGCATCTAAAGCACATAGACACTGTTTTGGGAATCTTGGAGCAGCAATCCTTCTATGCTAAGCTATCTAAATGTGAGTTTGGTTTGACAGAGATCCTATATTTGGGACATATTATAAGCTCTAAAGGAGTACAGGTTGATCAACAAAAAATCCAGGCAATTTTGGATTGGCCTCCACCCACTAATCTTACATAGTTGAGAGGTTTCTTCGGGTTGTGTAGCTACTATAGGAGATTTGCCAAGAGATTTTCTCAGCTTGCTGCCCCCTTGACTGATTTGACAAAGAAAGGAGCTTTTGTTTGGACAGAAGAGGCACAAAAAACATTTGATAAGCTTAAGGAGGTAATGAGTTCATGCCCTGTGCTTGCAATTCCAGATTTCTTTTTACCTTTTGTTGTTGAATGTGATGCTTCTGGAGAAGGTATAGGGGCTGTCCTAACTCAAAGGGGACATCCAATAGCATTTGAGAGTCAAAAAGTAAATCAATCAGAGAAAGGGTACTCCATCTATGATAAGGAAATGTTGGCAATCATGCATGCACTTCATAAGTTTAGAAAATATTTGGTATGTGGGAGATTCATTGTAAAGACAGACCATAATAGCCTCAGGTTCTTCTTGAACCAAAGGGATTTGAATGATCGTCAACAAAAATGGGTAAGCAAATTGCAAGCTTATGATTTTGATATTGAATACATGAAAGGAAAGAATAATGTGGTTGCTGATGCTCTCTCAAGAAAGCTCACTTTGTGTTCCTTATCATCTATCTCTGCTAATTGGAAAGTCTCCATAATTTTAGAGTATGCTAAAGATTCATTTGCCACCAAGATTTTGGATAAGTTAGTGGATGATAACAGGTACAAGGTTGTTGATGAATTGATTTATTAGGAGGATGTCCTTAAACACATTAAGGAATGTATGGTATGCCAACAAAGCAAGAGTGAGAAAAATTTTCCTGCAGGGTTGTTGCAGCCACTTCCTATTCCCGAACAAAAATGGGAAAGTATTTCCATGGATTTCATCACTGGTTTGCCCAAGGTTCAAGGTAAGGATTGCATATATGTGGTGGTAGATAGATTAACTAAGTATGCACATTTCTTTCCTATCACATCTGATTTCAAGGCATCACAAGTGGCCAAATTGTTCTTCAAGGAAATTTTTTAATTACATGGTTTGCCTAGAAACATTGTTAGTGACCAGGACAGTAGATTCCTCAGCTCTTTTTGGAAGGAGCTCTTTCATTTGGTAGGAACTGAACTCACTCCCAGTACTAGCTATCACCCTCAAACAGATGGACAAATAGAGATAGTTAATAAATGGATAGAAGGATATTTGAGGAACTATGTTTCAAATCAACAACATGCTTGGGTGAAATGGTTACACCTAGGGGAGTATTGTTACAATACATCTCATCACATGTCTATTGGTATGCCTCCTTTTCATGCTCTTTATGGTTATGATGCCCTTTCTTTTGTTGATCTAATACTTTCCGATAGCAGAGTACCCGCAGCAAGTGATTTCATCAAGCAAAGCCAAGACATAATAAGGTCCCTCAAGGATAATCTACAACATGCACAAAACCAACAAAAGATATATGCTGACAGGAAAAGGATTGAAAGATCTTTTGAGGTGGGAGATTTGGTATTTGTTAGGTTGCAGCCATATAAGAAAAGCACCTTGAAGAGAAGTGGGGCAGAGAAACTCAAGCCAAGGTTCTATGGGCCTTATAAAATCATCAAGAAGGTAGGAGAGGTAGCTTATGAATTGGAGCTCCCACCAAACAGCAAAATACATAATATTTTTCATGTATCTTGCTTAAAGAAGGTTCTAGGCCAGCAAACCATAGTATCTACAGAATTACCACCTCTTGATGATGAAGGGAAATTAGTTTTGATACCAGAAGAGATTTTGGATACAAGAGAGAAAAGGTTGAGAAATAGGAGCATCATAGAGCATTTGGTCAAATGGAAAAGATTACCACAAGAGGATGCAACTTGGGAAGGAGCACATATTCTTGAGAATTCCAACCTTCATTGCTTGAGGACAAGCAATATTTGGGAGGGGAGGACTTGTCATGTCCCCTATTCAAATAGTTAAAAAAAAAAAAAAACTTTGTTAAGGCAGGCAGGCTCCAAAAAGGTGAAATTTTGGAAAAAGGGGCTAATCTTTGGAAACCAATGGACTAATAAATAAAAATTATTATTAAATTATATTTTATTAACCCCTCTTGGATGTGATTTAGGGTTATGCCCTCTTTAAAAGGGGTTTGGAGGCATTTTGGGCTCATTCTACATCTTGATTCTTGCTAATTTTCTTGTTGTTCTTCAGAGGCTGCCAAACCTGTGGAGAAGGAGACCCAAGAACGGGAGTTTGCAGGTTTCCAGGAAGGCTAAGGATGGGAGTTTGAAGCCATTCCATGTGCATGCTCATACAGAGTTTGCCTTTGTGCTGAATAGTGCCGATTTGGGTGTTTTCGGGGTTGTTTTTTGTTTGAGTTTGGGTTTTCAGTTGAGTGTTTCATATCAGTTTGGTTTGCTGCTGTATTTCAGACTTTATGATGTTAAAATAGAGCTGAATATATGTATTGGGTCGTGATTAAACTTTTGAGATAGTTTATGAGTGTTTTGTGGTGTTTCCGGGCATTTTTGTGTTAATTTCGAGAGCCCAATTGAGCATAGTTTTGCCCTACATTTGTGAGCTGTTGTGTAAAGGCTATACAAATCTGGAAATGTCATTTTGTAGGCTGTTATGATGCTGAAATTTCTGTAAAAATGTCCATTTTCAGATTTATTAATAATTTGTGAAGTTGTGAAGTTTTTGGCACTAATTTGGACATACCCGATTTGGGTTTTATTGGGAAATTGGCAGATCTTTGTAATATTGGTTGTTTAATTTTAAAGTTCTGATTTGAGGCTGGAAATATCATAAAAAAATCAGTAAAGGGACATTTCACTACTTCCATCAACCCAATATGAGAAGAGGAGTTAATTAAATTTTCCACACTCCACCTAGAGGGAGTAGTGCAAGAACTTTTTAGGATTAGAGAGACCAAATAACAATTAAATGTGAATATAACGAATATCAAAAAAGATCACACATAAAATAACAAAAGAAACAATGATTTAAATGGTTCACCCAACAACTTGAGCTGTATCCACCACACATCAAGTTCACTATTATTATCTAGTAATTTTATCATGATTACAGTTTGCAATCCCTTGCAACTCAATACTGCCACAAGAAACTACATCATAAAATCCCTAACCCTAAGTCATTTTATACAAGACTTATGTCACTTATAAAATTAGGGTCCAAATAAGTCATCTAATAGAAAGAAAAAAATTAACTCCTGGCTCCTTGACCCTAGCATGGGGGTGCAACCCCCTAACCCCCGTAAGAAAAACTAGGGGGAAGTTGTGCCAAAAATAAAGTGAAGAAAAATAAACCTCTAAGTTTGATAAGGCTCCAAATAAAAACAATATTCCACTTAGAGATTACATAAAGTCTACAACAAGAACCTCCCACTTGGAAACTGATCATAGCATTTGTAAACCGATAGCTCCCATTGGAATGTAAAAGCACTCTAGATTTTGTTGTTCTTTTATTATGTTCACTCTAGAAGAACAACTGAAGTTGAATATGTGTTCAACTTCTCCCTTATCATTGCCTTTGTAAATATATATGTTGGATTATCATCTATATTTATCTTTTCTAGCTTTAAATGTCCATTCAAAAATTGCTTAATGAAATGGTAGTCCAGTTGTATATGTTTCATTTTTTTATGTAGAGTATAATTCTTGGCAAGATGAATATCACTTTAGTTATCTATAAATAGATAATTGTCCATCTATGGCTACCCCAACTATTCAATGAAAATTTGAAACCATATCAACTCCTTGGTTGCCTCTATAGTAAGAACATACTTTGTCTTTGTAGTTGATAAAACATTCACCTTTTGTAACTAAGAAATCTAACTCACTGCTACCCCACCAACAACAAATACATGTCCTATATTACTCATCCTACTATCTAGATCACCTACCAAATTTGGTCAACATAGCCTTGTAAATTAGTAATAGAGCCCCCCAAAATGTAAACATTTACTAGATGTATATCTCAAATATCTGAGAATTCATTTTACTACATTATAATGCTCAATCCGAGAATGACTCATATACATGTTAATGACTTGCACAACAAGTGCAATATCTGGTCAAGTACAACACATAGCATGCATCAAACTACCTAAAGTTGAAGCATAAGGTACATCAGACATTTTATACTCCTCTTGTATTTTTGGACAAATTTCCTTAGTCAATTGTAAGTGACCAGACAAAGGTATGCTAACAGCTTTGGCATTCTCCATATGAAAATTTTGTGATACCTTCTCAATATAAGAAGCCTAAGATAGAGTTAATTTTTTGCTTTTCCTATCTTTGCAAATTTTTGGACCAAGGATTTATTTTTCCACCCCCAAATCCTTCATAGCAAATGAATGTGCTAACTTTTGTTTCAATTCCTTGATGTGATCCATGTTAGACATAACTACAAGCATATCATCAACATATGAACATAGAAAAATGTAGCTATCATCATCCAACCTCTTAAATAAACACAATGGTCTGAATTGCATTGAGTGTATTTATGCTCATTCATAAAATTGTCAAATTTAACATACCATTGCCAAGATGTTTGTTTCAAGCCATATAAATATTTCTTCAATTCACACATTAAATTTTCTTTACATTTGACCCCAAATCATTGTGGTTGTTCCATATATACTTCTTCATCCAAATCAACATAAAGAAAAATGGTTTTAACATCAAGTCTTTCCAAATGCAAAACTTCAGCAACCATAATGCTTAAAATAGTATGAATAGAAGTCATTTTAACAACTTAATAAAAGATCTAATCAAAATCAATACCCTTTTTTTGTGTAAATCCCTTGACAACTAACTTGACTTTAAATCTTTTCTTACATCCATCCTCTTCTTTTAGCCTGTAAACCCTTTTAATCTATAAATCCCTTTTCCTGTGGGTAACTTATATAAATCCCAAGTCTAGCTTCTAAGCAAGGAGTCCATTTCTTCTGTCATTGCAGACTCCTAAAGAATCTTTTTATCCACCTATATAGCTTCATCATTTCATTCTGGCTCACCAACATCTATTAATAAAATAGAGTGAAAAGAAAAAATCTTTCTAGAGGTCTACTTATCCTTGTTGATGGTCTAACATTCACTGAGGTTTGTGGTATTTGTTGTTGTTGTTGTTGTTGTTGTGGAGCATGAAGGATTCTTGAAACATCATCCTTATGAGTATAATGATATAATCCATCATTACATGACTATTTTCTTTCTTCTTATGCTATTGCAACAAATCTTTGTACAACACTTTCTCATAGAATATGGCATCCTTGCTTCTTACAATTTTATAATTTTCAAAATCTAAAAGTTTATAGTCAAATTCATCAATTCCATATCCAAAAAATTGACATTTCTTATATGTAGGTTCTAGCTTGGTTCTATTTTCATGATTTGCATGTGCAAATACTTTACTAATAAAGGTTCTTAGAAAATAATAAGTCACTTCCTTACCTGTTTATGCTTCCTCTGAAATACCATAACCTAAAGGAGTAGAGGGACATATATTGATTAAATATACAACAATATATACAACTTTTGCCACATATTTAAGGGTATCTCAACACACTATCTGTGATGACACTTTTCTCCATCCATGTTTGATAACATAAGTTTCAGTCCATAATCATATATTTTGTTCTATTTTTTCAATATCCCCTCAATCCTTATCATAATTCTTATTTTATATGGAAGAACAGACCTTCCAAAAGCCACGACTCTTCAAAATCATGACTATTTATTAAAAACACAAATATAATTTATATATTAATATATCGAATACTACTTATTATTGCATATGAAAATATAATAATATTATAACTATAATTAATATTATTAATGTTATGGTTAGTTTTTATTTATTAAATATTAATCTTTAATATTATTATTATTATTT
Organism: Cupressus sempervirens; assembly: GCA_028749045.1. Classification (NCBI taxonomy): domain Eukaryota; kingdom Viridiplantae; phylum Streptophyta; class Pinopsida; order Cupressales; family Cupressaceae; genus Cupressus; species Cupressus sempervirens. The sequence goes on from CM053792.1 coordinate 792,955,978, forward strand.
ATTAATAAAAATTATATGATTAATACTTAATATACTAAGACCTAATTAAGATGCATGTATGTATTGTAGTACATGATGATATTTATTTTATAATATATAATGAATTATATTAGTATTATTTATTTGTATATGTACTATTTATTCTTTTAATATCATTAACTTTATATAATTATTTATTATTAAATCTTATCTCAAAGTGGTAATATCACTATCCTCCCCTCTCAAATTTGCTTGTCCTCAAGCAATTGATTTGATCCTCATTAATTCATAGTCTGGATTCATTATCTTTCTTCCATATTTGTTAGGCATTTGTAAAGTAGACATGTTAGTATATAATATCATGTACAAGAACATATGAATGAAGACACAAGATAGACACATAAATGCTTGAAGACACGATGCAAACATGAGGTAGACACACGAATGCATGAAGACATGAAGAAGACACAAAGAAAGCATATTAATGCATGAAGACATGATGTAGATACATAGTATACATGTTATATTCCTACTTACAATTGAAAATAATAAAAAGGTAAGGAAATGTTTTACCACTTTGATCATGAATGTCATGCTCCTTCCTCCTATCTTGAAATCAAAAGTTCTTGAAGATGTATTTTTTAAACAACTTTTCTATAGCTAGTAATATAATAGGGTGTATAATTTCATAGTGGATGGTAGATTTATTATTGCTCAAGTTTGGACACATTGAGCTTGGGGCTTCCTTAGATTTTTAATCGATATTGGGATTCTCTTGCCCCAACGCTACTGATTTACTCCTCCCCTTGTGCACACTCCATACTCACTAGGAACGTGTTTTATTTTGATGTGGATGGTATATTTACTACTTCTTGAGGTTGAACACACTCAGCTTGGGGCTCCCTTAGATCTTTAATCCATATTGGGATTCTCTTGCCCCAACACGACCGATTTACACTTCCCTCTGTGCACACTCCCTATCCACTGGTAATGACCTCAATAGGGTCTTACTTAAATCCTCACAATATTTGTAATTAGGGTTTAGATCATTTTTTTTTCATGATCAAATAATCTTTAAAAATATATATATATATTATTAGTGTCATTAAATGAGGTTATTTCTTCTTATAGATGGTAGAGTCTATAACATAATCGTATTTATATATTTGAATGCAACTATATTCTTATAATGTTAGAAATTGTATTTCAAAATGCTATTAAAATTATAATAATATTTGAAGTTGGCTCTTTTCCAAAGACAATAGTAGTTTCCATAAAATATGAACATAGTATCATTTAAGTGTTGACCATTTTTGAAACATATATCTAATGTTTGAAATTATTTAAATTATTATCATATTTAAATTTCATAAATATACATTTCTTTATATAAATGAAAGAAAAAATGTGAATAAAGCATACCTTATGCATTGTCCTTTGACATACCTTCCTAAGCTCATGAGGTGTCCCCAATCATAAAATAAATGCATAGGCCATTCACATAGCCGTGTATATCTTCTCAATCTCGTAACAAATCAGATCCGACCTTTTATGGGTTTGTTTGTAGACCAATGGAATCAGTCTTCCTCCACTTAGATTGCTGGGCTATTCCATTTGTCCTTTTCCAAAGTTCACCGTGGCCCATTGTCATTGGTATTTGCCATCATTATGTTACGTGACCATCTTACTTTTGTCATGTGACTTCTGCAATTGTCTTCCTTGTTATACCTAAAGTTCCTTTTATTCATATCTTTTTCCAACCATTTCAGTGCTTATAGTTTAAATAATCTCCACTTCATCAACGTCACCCAAGATCCTCAGTACAAATTGTGTTTTTGTCTTTGATGCCTTCTTAATAATAATGAATTGTTTTCCTCCATGTATCTGATGTCTACCTTTTGAAGGGCTTTATTGTTGATTTCCTAGTTTAATGTTGATTATCCGCTGCCTTTCTTATGCCTCACTGGCCACCTCTCTTTTCAAATATCAAAATGCATGGGATTAAATGATGGGGTCAATTTACCTGCATGCTTCACCCTTTTAAATGTTTGTCTTAGATGATTTTCAGTAGAAGATGTCATTCTCCCCATTGCACTTCATGCCATGCTGACGTGCCTTCTTAGAAGTCAAAATTGGTTAAAATTCCTTTTCATTTCTTCCATCTCCTCCATTGATCGATGTCCATGTAGGTATTCATTCATGTGAAAGATAATATAGTGGATTATTTATTCATCATATAACTCTATGTTTTCTCCTTCGCTGGGTATTTTTACTTGTGGCAGAGATAAATTGATTTCTCTTATATTAATTATCCCTCAACCATGTCCAAGTTTTGATCCCATTATTTAATGTGCTCTTTTTTAAATCTTTAGTTTCGATTGTTTACATTCTCTAATTCATCTAGCGATGATTAGTCTTTATTGATTCGATACCTTGTACTTCTCGAATATTACACAGTTATTCCTCCAAACGTAAATGGTGGATTTGACAAGTCCTCCTATTATCATTTACAGGATGGCACGAAAACCTACTCTGATACCAATTGTGATGACTCTTTTCTCCATCCACGTTTGTAACATAAATTTTGAGTCCAGAATCATATATTTTGTTCTATTTTTTCCCATATCCCCTCAATCCATATCATAATGCTTATTTTATATGGAAGAAGAGACCTTCCAAAAACCATAACTCTTCAAAGTCGTGACTATTTATTAAAAACACAAATATAATTTATATATTAATATATTGAATACGACTTATTATTGCATATGAAAATGTAATAATATTATAACTATAATTAATATTATTATTAATGTTATGGTTAGTCTTTATTTATTAAATATTAATCTTTATTATAATTATTATTTATTTATTTATTAATAATAATGTATATACTTAATATACTAAGATTGGAGTACCGACAAATAATAATTTTATTAGCAAAAGTACTAGTAAATCACCATTCCAGATTGTATATGAGAGTTGTCTTAGAAATGATTTTGAATTGAGACATTTGGATAAAGGAGAGATAAGTAGTGTTGAAGTAGAGGATTTTGTTGAACATTTGAAGAACATCCATGAGGAGGTGAGGAAGCACATTACCAAGATGAATACACACTACAAGGTTAAGGCAAATGTGAAAATGAGGTATAAGGAATTTTAGATTAGAGATGAACTCATGATTCATTTAAGGAATGAGAGATTTCAAATGAGTACATATAATAAGCTAAAAATGAAGAAGTTTGCACCATGCAAAATACTAAAAAGACATGATTTTTGAAATGCCTATGAAGTATAGTTGCTTGTTAAACTAAATATTTGGCTAGTATTTAACATTTGTGTTTTGACAAAATATTATGGAGGTGACGAAGGTAAAGTTGCAAAAGCATGGTAGAGTATTCCAGAAGCTACTTCATCTATAAAGGAGATTGAGGAGATATTGGACAACCGTGTTGGAAGAAGCACACAAAACAAAACATATGAAGAGTATCTGGTCAAATGGAAAGGGAGGCCACTGGAGGATTCATCATGGCTAGCAAGGTTGGAGGTTGATAGTCTTGGTTTTTCTCTAACTACTTGAGACGTGGTGTGGTCAATTCTCAAATTATTGTGGGTGTCTGAGACTCTTATGCAGGAGCATCCTGGGTGTACGAGCAGCCTTGCATCAACCAAAAACATTGCCTTTGTGTTTATGGAATAAAGGTTATCTCAATGTAGTGTTTTTTTTTTTCTAGAGGCTTACTACTTAGTAAGTCAATCATTCAAGCTCAGAATGTCCTAATTTTAGAGATGGAGGTTGAACTTTGATATATCAACCTATCAATTGAAGCTTAGAAGCATATCATGAGTATTCATAAAGTTATTGAGGGATTATGATGTGTAATTTTGGTAGACAAACATCAGCCTCAGTTTTGAAATCCTTAGAGGCTGCTCGAATGGAGCTTATGCTAGTTATGCCTTGTAGATCAAAAGCTGAGGATTCTAAAATGGGGTTATAATAGCCAATTAGAGTAGTTGTTCGCAAGTTACGATATGCCAAAGTTGGGCGAACCTAAATTTTCAAAATAAATACCATAATTATATTGGATAGACACTATAGGTATTTTTAGGGTTGGTCAGCCTCAAGGGTTAGGGTTTGATGCCTAAAAACTTCTCAGGTGACATAAAAATGTCTATATAAGTAAGACCTGTATATTGTTTAAGACAACTCTAGTGATAGTTTATAGCTTTGCCTTGCAAATTATTGTAAGGAAGGTGCCTATGTGGGTTTGCATATTGTATTTCAAAATTCAATAATTTTGCATTTGCGGTGATAATAAGAAGCACATATTTTGTTCTCGCAAATTGATGGTATTTCTTTGTTTATGCTATGTGTTTGTGGTACTAAAAGGAGCACCCTCCATCAAATTGTATCGGATCAGGAGTTCTTGATTGTGTAAATAGATCATTGATAGTGAGGGAGTTACACCAGGATTATGATTTGGGCTAAGCATGTAGATAGATCAGCAATCGTGAGGAAGTTTGCACTATGGTTTCAATGAAAGCACAAAAAATGTGTCCGCAAAGAGAGTGTGGTGGAAGAGTTGTAGGTGTTAAAGCTGAGGGTTTTAGAGCTCTTTGAAGGTAGATATAAGCATTAGAAGAACAAATGACTAGAGGAATAAATCTTGTTGTAAGAGATGAAAATGAGGATGAATGAGAAGAAGATGAAAATGTTGAAGAAGATGTGGTTCTAGACCTTGAAGAAGAAAGAATTTTTAGGGCCATCTTCAAGATTGGAAAAAGACCTAAGTCTGAAGATTCCACGTATTTGGGAAATCTTAATCCCAAGGAGTTCATGAATTGGATCAATGAACTGGAGGAATACTTTGAGTATGAAGATGTCAAGGATCGTTATAGGATCAAGCTTGTGAGGGACAAATTAAAGGTTCATCCAAAGATCTGGTGGCAAGAGATTTAGTTGGAGTGAAATTTAAGATGGAAAGACAAAATGACAAGATGAGACTGGATGATAGCTAAATTGAATTGATAATTCATTCTCGTAGATTATGAGCTTGATTTGCTGAAGAAAATGCAAGGGTTGAAGCAAGCAAGAAGATCTTTTCAAGAGTATACCGAGGAGCTCCAAACCAAGTTCTCATTAAAGAAAGCCATGCAAAAGTCGACAAGGAAAAAGTTGTTCATTACCTAAATGGGTTGATGCCAAGTATTCAAGAGGAATTGAGCTTGGTCTGAATGAATAGTATTGAAGAGACATACCAACTTTCCCCAAGAGTTGAGGAAAAGATGAAAAGAAGTTTGATAATAGAAATACTGGTAGAAGTTGTGGTGGAAGATCTTGAGGACAATCTTATGGAAGCCAAAATGAAAATTAAAAGAAGGATGAGGCTAGCAGTAGCAATTAGAATCAGAGGTGAAATAATCATTTTCATGATCAGAATAATAGAGATCAAAGATGAAGAGAAAAAGGCCAAGAATTTGGAAGAGAAGGTTTTTGTGGAACATATTTTCACTGTGCAGAAGATGGGTATAGAGTGTTTGCATGTCCTCAGTGCCAAGGAAATACATATAAGAGAAATGAAGGCCAGGTCAATGTTGCACATGATGATTATGATGTCTTTTCATCACATTCTAATGATGTTAAAAGAGGACAAGTGCTTGTTGATAGAAGAGTCTTGGTGAGTGGTGAGAATTCAAATGTGATCAAAGGAGGAGCTTGTTTCACACAAGGTGAAAATGTGAAGATAAGTGTTGTGATGTGATCATTGATGTCAATAGTACTGACAATCTGGTGCCAAAAAAGATGGTCACAAAGTTAAAGCTCAAGATGATGCAAAAACACCCACATCCATACCATATTGCCTAGGTGTGGGATGACCATAAGGTCATGGTTAATGAACAATTCCTAGTAAAATTCAAGGTTGGAAACTACTAGGATGAGGTCCTATGTGATATCATCTCTATGGACATATGTCATATGTTGTTAGGTAGGTCGTGGGGGTTTGAAAAACATGTTGTACGTGATAGGTTTGCAAAAGATGTAGTGAAACATAAGATGAAGTAATTAAAGGATACTGATGAAAAGGTATGTTGTGCTTCTAGATTATTTTTTTATGGAAAGTAGTTCCTAGAAGGTATGAGATGAGAAAACATGTATTTTTCCATAATTCCAAAAGGTGGTAAAGAAGTATAAGAGTTACCTGCAGAAGTTGCAAATTTGTTGGAAGAGATTCTTGTTATTGTGTCTGATAATGTACTTGATGGATTACCGCCAGTAATGAAGATTAGTCATCGAATGGACTTTATTCTAGGATCTAGTTTGCCAAACAAGGCAATGCCCAAAATGACACCAGCGGAAAGTGAGGAGTTAAATAGAAAAGTGCATGAGTTGTTATAAAAGGGGTTGATTCGAGAGAGTCTGAGTCCATCTGTTGTACCAGGATTATTAGCACCAATGAAGAATGCAAAATGAAGGATGTGCATAGATTAATGGGATATCATTAAGATCACAATCAAATATAGATTTTAATTGTCGTGGATGAATGGTATTATGGACTATTTGAGCAAAAGTATGCATTTTGCAAAGATAGATCTAAGAGTGGGTAACATCAAATTTTCATTAGAGAAGAAGATGAGTGGAATACTACCTTCAAGACAAGGGAAGGATTGTATGAGTGGTTAGTCATGCCTTATGGGCTATCCAATTCACCGAGCACTTTTATATGCGGCTCATGTCTGAGGTACTAAAGGAGTTTTGGGGTAAGTTTGTCATTGTTTTCCCACATGCTATTTTGATCTTTAGTAAGACATTGGAAGAGCATTTGATGCATATTCATAAGGTGTTTGATAAGTTGAGTGAAGAAAGTTTTTGATAAGATTGTACTAATAGAATTAGGGAGGTAGGTATTGTATGTGCATGGAAGACAATCTGCATCTCATAAGATCGGATTTGAAATCTACACTAAGGATCCCTTGGTAATTGGTAGGTATTTTCTTACTTCTTTTATGAAGGCTAAGGCAATGGAAATTGAGTTTCAAGAGATTAAACTTCAAAATTTTGAAGTCAAAGGTGATTTTGACTATCGAGGCACGAAGGATAAAAATAGGTAATCTTTAACTCATGTCCATCATATTGACGATGTGTGGATAGATCTTTGTATAGATAATGACATCAAAAGGATGGACTATTGCAATTTATCCCTAAATTAGATCACTAGTATGGAACTTGTTGACTTTCCAAAAAGAATGAAAGATGACAGAGATATTAGATCTAAAGTATGAAGTGGAATAGTTATGGTATTAAGATGAGAATATTTATTCCATAACTGATAGGTTCCAATCAATCATGGCTAACATCCATGCTTGTCTTAAGCGTTATGGTATTAAGATGAGAATATTTATTTTAGGGATAAATAATGATACAATCAAACCTATGAGACAAAAATCAAAGGTAAGAGGTAAGAACAATGATAATGTTGCCTTGATGAATGAGCATCCAATAGTGTAAGGGAAATCTGCTATCACCCAAAATAATGCTTAGTGGTAGTCTTTATTTAACATGTTTGAATTTTTGGATATCCTTTTGAGCGAAATAGAGATTCCAACTCTCATAATTCCTTTATTACTTTTCAGGGTTAGTGTATATGTGCACCTCAGGATATGTGTAAATGCAAAAATTAGATTTTTTTGCTATAGAGAGAAAATTATGAACAGTTGGTGTAAGTTGGAAGAAGGGTTGAATTGTAATTTCAGGCACTCTAGAAAAATAATCAGGTCAAAAGGTTTCACAGTTTGAAAGTTATTGTAGTTTTAAGTTGCTTGAAGACCTCCTAAGAATTCTTTGGAGTCCAATTTGATGCATTAAATGTCCTTGTATGACCCCAAAAAATGAGGAGTGGACAAAGTTTTCCACTAAGCATATAGAGATCTCAAAGACCTTTCTGAAAATGTAAACAGTTCATGAATCGGAGTCCAAGATCAAAAGTTATGCCTCCTGAAAGTTGGACTACCATTTCTGGAATCTTCTAATTTTGTACTAACTTCTAATGCGACGTCGAGAATCTTTTTTTGCAGTGGCCTCCAAATGAAAAAATGTAAAATTTTTTCCTAACCCTAAACCTAGAACAGGTTACTTAAGGCTCATTCTTGTGATGTAAAGACAATTTTTGGGGGAGTTCAGGAGAAGCTACTATACTACTATGTGAAGGGTTTTTCTCCAAAAATGATAATATTGTAAGTCCATAGGGAATGTAGCTGGGTCTATTTTTGTTGTAATGCATGTAATAACTTATTATTTCAGATAATAAAAGTCTTAGTTCTCGTTGTGCTTATTTTGGTCTTAAGTTGGGTCCTTATCAAGTGGTATGAGAGTAGGAGTTTCTAAGTATGTAAATAGATCACCAACTATGAGAAAGTTTGCACCAGGACTCTGTGGTTGTGGATTGTGAGAGAAAGAGAAAATGCCTCCACAAAGAAAACGTGGTGGAAGAGTTGGAGGTGTGCCCCTTAATGTTAGAGCCCTCCAAGGCAAGTGCAAGCATTGTAAGAGGAGATCTAAAGAGGATGAACCTTGCAGTAAGGGATTAAAGTGAAAGGGAAAATGAAGAAGGAAATTTTTTACAAAAAGGAGAAGGAAAAGTCATGACTTGAGAGGAGGAAAATATTTTTTAGACCATTTCCAGGTTGGCAAAAGACCTAAACTTGAGGTCTCCATGTTGTTGGAAAATCTTACAGAGAGGAGTTGATCGATTAGATCAATGAATTGGAAGAATATTTTGAGTATAAGGATATTGAGGACCTTGATAGGGTTAAGTTTGCAAAGGCCAAACTAGAGGGTCATGCCAAAATCTGATGGCAAGAAATTTAGTTAGAGAGGAATAGAAGAGGAAAGGAGAAAATCACAAGATGTGATCTCATGGTGGAAAAACTAAAAAATAATTTCATTCATGTTGACTACAAGCTTGATTTGTTAAAAAAGATGCAAGCATTAAAGCAAGCGGGTGAATCTATCTAGGAATACACAGAGTAGTTCTATCGAGTACTTATCAGGACAAGACATGTAGAAGCTAGCAAGGAGAAGGTATTATTTGTTGCCAAAATATTTTTTTTGTATATTGATCACAAAGTATTATTGTACCTAAATAGCCAAGGTAAATTTAATCAGAGATATTTGAAATGGATAGAGTTCTTGCATAGATACGCATTTGTATTGAAACATAGGAGTGGAAGATCTGATAGGGTTGTAGATGCATTAAGTAGGAGACAATTATTATTGATAGAAATGTAGGTTGAAGTTGTTGGGTTTAGTGAACTCAAGACTCTGTACCCGAAGGATCCTAATTTTGTAGAAGCTTGGAAAGCTTACAAGGAACCTGTTACCCTAGATAGGACAAGGTGATTGGACTACATGATCCAAGATGATATGTTGTTAAAAAAGAATCAATTGTGCATCCCCAAAAGTTCCATGAGGGAGAACTTGATCAAGGAGAAACACAGTGGAGGAATGACAAGACACTTTGGTTGAGACAACACCATTTCCATTATTAGTGAACATTATTTTTGGACTCAATTGTCACAACATGTGAAGAAGTTTGTGCAAAATTGTCAAGTGTGTTAAACAACTAAGGGAGTTAGTCAAAATATTGCACTCTATCAACCATTGCATGTTCCATCAATTCCTTGGGAAGACATCAAGATTTTGTTCTTGGGTTGCCAAGGACACAAAGTGGTAATTATTTAGTATTCATGGTGGTTGACGCATTTTCAAAGATGGCTCATTTAATTATTTGTCACAAGACCCATGATGTGGTTCATATTGCATATTTGTTTTTTAGAAAGGTGGTATTACTTTAGCCAGAGATACAAAGTTTGTTGGGTATTTCTGGAGGACTATGTAGAAGAAGTTGAAGACAAAGTTGAAGTTTAGTTCTACACTTAACCTGTAGCTTGATAGAAAAAATGAAGTTGTGAATAGAAGTAAGGGTAATTTTTTGAGGTGTTTAGTAGGGGATATGCCCAAGGGATGGGAGATTCTACCACGGGTAGAATTTTCTTACAATAATTTTGTGAATAGGAGTATTGGTCGATCACCATTCCAAATTGTGTATGGGAGAATTCCAAGGACTACACCAGAGTTGAGGAAGATGGAGCAAGGAGGGAGGACTAGTGCTGAGGTAGAAGAATTTGCTAAACATGTCAAGAACCGACATGATGAAGTACTTGAGCATATTTCCAAGATGAAACTGCAATATAAGGCTATAGAAGATCCAAACAAGAGACATAAGGAGTTCCAAGTTCAGGGTATGGTTATGGTGTACTTGAGAAAGGATTTATATCCAGTGGGCACCTACAATAAGCTTAAGATGGAAAAATTTGGTCCCTACAAGATTTTGAAGAGATGTAATTCAGGGAATGCATATGAGGTGGATTTGCCATATGGAATCTATATTTCTTGTATTTTCAATTTATTGTGGCCTTAATAGAATATCATGGAGATGGTGTAGAGTGTATACATGGATAATGTCTAATCCCTACTTATGCAAAGTAGGAGATTGAAGAAATCCTGAATAGTTGTATAGGTAGGAGTACTAGAAACAGGCACTATGATGAGTATGTTGTGAAGTGGAAAGGAGGACCTATGTAATACTTAACCTAGATATCTAAGGCACAAGTTAACTATTTGGGTTTTCCTCAACCAGCTAAGAAGTGACAAGGTCACTTTTCAAATTGCACTGGGTGTCTGATGTAGGATCATTCGATGGTGTAAGGCAATCCTATATTGCCCATGGATATGCTTAATGGTAGTTTTGGTTAAATGTGTTTGTATTTTTCAGATACCCATTTGGGCCAAATAGAGACTCAAACTCTCATATTTCCTTTATTACCTTTTTGGGTTAGTGTTTTTGTGCATCTTGGTATACTTGCAAATGTAGAAAGTGGGTTCTTTTTCTATAGAGACAAAATTATGAAGAGTTAGAGGGTGTAAGTTGGAGGGAAGGTTGTAATTGTAATTTCAAGAACTCTTAAAAAAGAATTAGTTCAAAAAGTTTCATGGTTTGAAAGTTCTTGTAGTTTTAAGTTGCCTAGAGACCTCCTAAGAATGCTTTGGAACCCAGTATGAGGCACTAAAATGGTGTCGTATGATCCCTAAAAATGGAGGGTGCACTTCACATGGGCTTATACAAAGCTTTGAGAATTTTCCAAAAATTTATGCCTCCTAAAAGTTGGACTGCCATTTCTAGAATCTTCTAATTTTGCATCGACTTCTAATGTGACTTGTAGAACCTTCTATTTTGGTAATCGCTGCCAGATGGTACAATGTAAAATGTATTCATAACCTTAAATCCAAAATTTGATAATATTGTAAGCCCATGGGACATGTAGTTGGCTCTATTTTTTCTATAATGTGTGTAATAGCTTATCATTTCAAATAATAAAAGTCTCCTTGCCTGTAGTGTTCATTTTGGTCTTGAGTTATGCCCTTACCATTCCTCCTCTAGGAACATAGTAAAGTTGAAGTTCAAATCAAAGGAAAAGGAATAGGTGGTTCAAGAAAATAGAAGATGATCAATAAGAAGAGGAAGTATATGTACTTCTAGAGGTTCCAGTCACACAATCTACCCCTATTGAAACTACACAAGAATTCATTCTTGCTTATCTATTTGATTTGATGATTGATGCTAATATTGACTCGCTTCCAGTAGTCCTAACAACTACAACACCTCTTTCATCTTTTCAAACTATTGAATCTATTAAGGATACACCTTGTGAGAATTTGATTGTTATTTTCTCCTATAATTTTTGTCTATGTTCACCCTCGATTCCTTTTGGGGAAAGCTATTCTACACTTAGTAATTTTGAAATGCTCATGACATAATCAATGTTCCATGTTACTACAAGGGCAACCCATACTACTATCTAAACTGAAAAACCAACTATTGTTTCTACCTTACTATGTTCTCAATCTAGCTCATCATAGGTCACAGTTGAAGATCACATTGTTTCCTTATCTGACCCTCCTTAGCTTAATGTTTTTTTTTCTAAGAGAAAAAAATAGGAAGTCTTGCCAAATGACTTTGACCTTGAGTAATTGAATCAAGTTAAGACAAAGGGGGCCAAAAGAGCTAAAAAGAATTCAAGGGTTCAGATGGATAAAGATAGAACCAAATAGGTGGAGATAGTGAAACTCCATACAGAGAAGCCTCATGATGAGATACAACTAGCTGATTTCAAAATCACCAGGATAGATTCGGGCAAAAAGACAAATGTCGGTCTAATCAATGATGCTCAAGTTTCTGTTTCACTTCGATCACAAGAGTGTGATGAGATTAAAAAGTAGAGAAACCTATTTGAGGAACAAAATGACTTGCTCATTGCAATAATTTGAAAGATTGCTAGATTTTCAGAATAAGTTGATCCATTAACATCCTCTATTGTAGAGGAGTTTGTTAGGAAAGTTGAAAAGGATGGAGAAATGGTTACAGCCATTAACACATGGGTGGATCAAATAATGGCATAGAGGATAGTGTTGATAAAGAAAGAACTCTAGGGTCTGACATATGCAAGAAAGGTGGTGTCCCAATTAAATGGAGTTTTAGAGAATTTTAATCGAAACTTGGAATCACTTGGAAAAGACTTTGAGATCTCGAATAAATTTTCACACCTTAAACTAGAATTATTGTGCAAGAATGGGGTAATACCTTCTCATGGAAACTACATTAAACTAAAGAGCTATTTTTGAATAGATATCAAGTCATTGAAGACCTAATTACATATTTAAAGGTAAAGAGAGAGAGATCAAAATCTAGTTTATAAAGACATCATGTAAATTTGTAAGTGACAACCAAAATGTAAGGGCAGAAGATACTATGGTCTTAGAATTCTTGCTAATAGTTGATCTGTATCTTGAGGCAGAGCGCTTCACACTGGCTTCAATTCACAAGCTTTTATATTATCAAATATCACTCAATCTACTTTGAATTTTTCTTAAGGAGAGTGATGCTATGATTTCACAATGATCAGATACAATCATCAAGACAACCGTTGTTGCAAACAACACTATTGTGCCAAATCTAGATGAAATATAAGAGAGTGTTCGCAATTTTCAGATTTTCATGGTGCAAGATGAAGAAGAGTGATAAGTTCTTTCAGGCACTCAAATAAAAAACTTCATTGCTTTCTAGAATTTTAGATTTTCATTTTCGTTTTCATCTCTGAAAAGTTACGTGTAAAGTATAAAATTATAATTACATATGTAATTCTCATGTGAAGTAAAAATTTGCAATTACACTTCTTGCTAGATGTAATCACATTATAGAGGACTGTAGTGTGCTATAAGTTAAATCTAGGTAGTTAGTTTTCCATGTTTTTCTCATAGCCTCTCTCCTATAAATACAAGAGGTCTCATTGTAGATTTTTTCCTTTAAGAATTGCAAGAAAACTTTGGTAAAATTATTTAAGTTCAATTTTTTTAAAAAATTTGTCCAAGTTTATATTTGAGTGTATAAAAAGTGAGTATTTTTAATCTTTAGGTTGAGAAGACTTCTGGAATTCTTTGTGTTTTTATAGTCTTGAATTTGATTTTATATCCTTGTGCTATAATTGTCAAATTGAGTTAGTTAAAAGTGAAAGCATAGACTTTGAGTTGTGGATCATACTGATTTTAGAAGTTGAAATGAAGTTTCATGTATTCAAGTCTTTGTGCTTATCATATTGCAGCTTCATAGTTTTTTTCAGAATAGTGTGTAAGTCTATGAGCTTATATATATTTCTTAGTCTATAGACAATTAGTACACTTAACAATTAATTTTTTGGTTTATTTTGAGTTTATTAGTATTATTGGTCAAGCTAGAACTTAAAGGTTAAATTGTAAAAGGTCATCAATTTACAGATGTATTGTCCCCATTTTTAGCAAGCTCTTGTAGTTGGCTTGATTAATTCATCATCACGACACTCGTGAGATGACAGTAGGATTTGAGGGTTTCAGTTGTGGTGTTATATAGCAACCTATGGTCTATTTTGGATCCGTTTGAAGGACTTACTATTTATAATAATCCAAACTATTGGTTCCAATGAGGTCAGTAAAGTTGGAGGAGTTGAGTGATGCTCTCCATTTTTATTTTGGGCTGCAAGAATCTTCAAGGGAGTGTCTATTTATAGTAAGTCACCCCGTCAGGTTCATTCATTGTCTTTCTTCATCAGATCACTCTCATGTTTAGATTGTGATTTTGATGCTTCTTCTGTTATTTTCACAAGACAGTGAATTATTAGTATTATTCATCTAAATATGTTGGTGTTGTATGTTGGTCATTGTAAAAACCCCAACTAGTCCCAAAGTGTAATGTTGCACAAATTGATTCCTTTTTGTATTTTCAAGGTTTGTTTCTTTTTTTGTATTTTTTGGAAAAAATCTCTTAAAATTCTTTTCAAAAATATATGAATGACAAGGGACTTTATTTCAAGATGACACACTCTCATAATTCTCCAACATTTATTTGCTAGAAAAGAAATAACAAATTGAACAATGTCTCCACAACTGAAATGAACTTTAACAACTAAAGAACCTGATTGTAATTTGATTGCTCCCGGTATGAGCCATATGGAAAATGCAAACTCTAGATTGAATTTTTAAGTTTGAAATTTAATGTGGCCCTTCCAATTCAGACACTCATCTAGGCGGCTATGATTTTCCATCTTCTTAATTATGACTGTCGATTAGAATCATGACTCCAATGTATAATAGAGATGTAGACGTGAACCAATTCATAGACCATAAATGCAAATGCTAGACATGTAAGTGTAGCAGCTAAGTTTCAGATCAAATACAATGGTGATAATTAATGTCAAGATTTGCCAATTGTTGATGTTGGACTCAAAATTTCCTCACATGGACCAAAATTAACAAGGAATGAACCCGTCCTCTATGAAATGTGGCCTCCAATAATGAACTACTTCCCTGACTTTAATGTCAAACTTAGGCAATTCTAATTTTTTTCTCCAAATTGAAATCATGGTTCCAACAAAATAATTCACCAACTAATAACATTAGAAAATAAACCTCTACTCTAGACACAACAAGAAATAGGAGGAGATTATACAAATTGTCATACAACAACAACAATTTGCAATATTGCTTCTAGAAATTCTCAAAAAACCCCAGCAAAATTATCAATGAGAGAATAAAATATTCAATGTTATTTTCTTTGGCCATAGAAAATATAGTAGGAGACATTAGCCAATTGTATACTTCAGAACAATTGCCAAGAACTTCTCAAAACCTCAGACTCAACCCTTATACTTCAGCAAGGGCCACAAAATATCAGAACTCAGAAAGGCCACTAATATTTTTTCCAATGAAATGAGCTCTTATTTATAATCCTTTATTGGCCAATGTTTCCTAAAAAACTCCACTTCAGAAATTGTAGAAGTTTCTTAAAAGAACTGAACACTTGAAACTTCCATCACACTTTTTAGAAATATCTCTTAATATCACTCTTATTATAACATAAGCATTTTTATAATAATGCAACTAAATAATTGTTAACTTTATATGGTCAATTTTTACAAATGTAATAACACTTCTAATTGTTTATCTCTATTTCAAATGCAACTTCATCTCACATTTATATTGAGCATAGGACATAAATAGACATGTCCATTTATAAGACATGTCTATTCGATAATTATATACTTAATATTATTAATAATACATTCATTTATATATGCACACACACACACACACACACACACACACACACACACACACACACACACACACACACACACACACACTATATATATATATATATATATTTCTCTCAAATAATAATAAACTTACATATATAAATTATATCTAAGAAATGATTAACACAATTATATAAAGGATAAAGGCATCTAAATTGACTAAACTTTAACAATAATTAATAAATAAATAAGAGCTCATGCAAATTCTAACCTTATTTACTGCAAGTGATGACCAACTGTCAAAGCCATCCACTGCATTGCCAAAAATAGCAACTACCAAATATAAAATTACTAAAAATAGTAAGTCCACAACTAGGACCCCCAAAACACCTTGTCAGCTCACGAAGGTCACTATGATGAACTAACGCCATCAATAGCACATACTTGCCAAAAACGGGGACATTACAATCACCTAAATATCATAGCTCGTTGGAACCAAGTTGAAAAGTTTTAAATCATGGACATAAGAAAAAGTGGCCTTGTGTGTCATAATATTATGTTATGATGGAAAAGGTTATTTTTGAGAGGCAAAAGTAATTAATAAATTATATTATAATATTATTTTATTAAATTTTAATGGTGTGACGAGGAAGCTTCTTAAGTGGAGTTCATTTGAGAAACTTGTGTCATTTCAAGACTTTAAATATGAGTTCATTTGATAGGAAAAGCATCTAATTATTTGATTATCTTATTTTGCTTTGTCATCTTTTTGACATTTTTGAGTTAGATGAATTTTGTGCTGAAGTATGAAGGTTTGTTCCTAAGAAGTTCAGAGTAATTATGTTGGCTAAAAAATTTGTACGTCACTAACTACAACTTACAAAATTATGATTTTAGGCAACATTTTATGAGATTTCTCTCTTCTATCAACAATAGAGGAGGCTCTCTTCTTACCGTAGGTGGCTTCAATAGGAACTTAATTGAAATTACAAAAATGATGATTCTCTTGATCAATTTTTCTTTTTTCAGGAATGATTGGCATACAACTCTAACTTTCCAACTTTAAAAAAAAGTTCCTTATTGCTATGATAATAATGGTGACCCTAGAATTGACATAAGAACAATGCTAGGTGAAGTAGTTTACTTTTAATATTTTGTGAAACAAAAATAGGAACCCAAAATCTTTTGCACTTATCTCGAATCAAGATTCAAGTAGAATAACTAGTAAGGCACAAATTCTCTTACTAGATACCCTCAAATTCAATAACAACTCTTACAATTGAAGCCCAAATTCTTCACATTTCAGTGATAAGAACCACTACTATCTATTACAATTTGTTCTCCTGCAACACAAAGTCTTCAAAAGTTCAAATTAGCTCTTAATGCAATAGAGCAGCTCAAAGTTTGCACTATTAAATTCAAATCTATCTTTATCAAAGCTCCAAAATTTACAATCAATATCCAAAAAATGTTGTCACATAACACCTTGAATCAACACAAAGTTTGAAAATGAGTTGTCTCTTTTATTGATAGCAATTTAGATATACAACCAAACACAAAGTCTTAGAGTGCACATATAAACTGACAGAATTTTCTTGCCTTTCCAAAAGATGATTATTTACAATGACCTCCCTCCTTTGTAGAAAGAGAGAGAGAGAGAGAGAGAGAGAGAGAGAGAGAGAGAGAGAGAGAGAGAGAGAGAGAGAGGAAAAATTGGAACAACCTCAACCACCTTGACTTATCTCTAGCTAACTACTTTGACTTTATTCAAAGTTACATGCCTAATGCAATTCCAACTTAACTACACGAGTTGGTTGTACAGGTGCATGATATTGTGTACTTACGACATATATTCTCTTTACATGTAACTTTCCTACTATTATTCTAGTTAAAGCATATGGAAATCTAATTTGAAGTATTCACATAGTATCAACCAACTCTCCAAACTTCTGCAAGGACTTATGTACAATTGCAACATTTGGTTCACCGGTGTGTTGCAAGATCATTATAACCTTCCTGAGTATGCTTGTTTCTACAAATATCTCCTTGTTACAAATTCGTATTTGATTTTGGAGATTTTTCAATGATACTTCCAACTTGCATATGTATCCATTACATTGATCTTGAAGTCATCTACTTCAAGTTGTAAGTGGATGGCCTCTTTGAACTCTATGAGAACATCTTCTCTATTCTTAAGTCTATTGTCTTCAGTGATGATTTCACATGATAGCCCTCTGGATGCCCCTCTAGTCATGCTTTCTTGGTTAGTTATCTTGGCTACTACTACCTTTGCATCTTTTACAAGTCCTTGTAGAACTTTCTCTTTGTTGGTCATCATATGTGTGTAATCATGATACATCTCAATAGATGTAATAACTTCATACTTACACAAGACATCCAAATCAATCTCCATCATGTTTTTCCAAGCACCAAGATTTTGTTTAGAAACTTGAGTTGATGATTGAGTGACTTGAGAATGTCATTCAATCCAGTAGTATGGGTAGGGAAAGGACAAATTGAGTGACTTGAGAATGATTGAGTGACTTGAGTGTATGAACATCATCATATGAAGGGTCCATAGAAAACCAAGGTGTGTAAAAACATAGATTAGAAAAAGGTATGTGTACGGAAAGTAATAGAATAATTAGGGAAAGCGAATGAGCAAATGGGTCAATCTCAAAATGACTCAAAAATGACTAGAATAACCAAAAATAATTTTTTTTGGAGTGGATTGCATATGTGGACAGCCAACTTTTAAATGTGTTATAGTGTAATTAAATGGAAACATTGCATACTTTAATAGTTTTAAGTTGTACTATGTATCCAACAAGCATGTGGGAAATTCTTCTTCATCCATAGGATAACCATATGGAGGCTCACAGAATGTGTATTGGTGGGACTTGCACTTACATTCTCATGCGGGGAAAGAGGGACTTGCTTCTATATTAGAACAAGATTTTGAACCTGACTGCATATGCAAGTAAGATGAGACCTTGCATATACAACTTTGGAGAAGAAAATAGAAGATAAAAGAAACAATTTCATATACACAAAAGACATACAAATTTGAAAATGGAAATGACAAAGATTTGCAAGAACTTTCAAGACAAATATATAAGAATGCCTTAGAAAAATAACTAGGGCAATCTTACCTCAACTCCACCAAAAATGAGAAAGACAAAAACCTTGTCCAAATCTTGAGCAAATATGAAAAAATTCAAGAGATGTTTGGATTTTAGATTTTTCCAAAACCAAGACTTAGATAGATTTTGAAATCCTCATAACATGGTTCAAATTTGAACATGTGGACATAGTAAGAGAAGAGCGATGCACAAAAAGTGGAACAAGATTTGACTTATCAACTCCAAATGCAAAGACATATAAAAATGATGTCTAGGGAAAGAAAATAGCTTGCAAAGTGATGAAGAACAAGTTGTAAATTGAAATACTTACCCTAAAATGCTTCCTGAAGTGATTGGAAAACATCATCCATGAAGAAATGCAAAGTTTTGACCAAAAATGTGCCCTAGACAGGTTGTTTTCTATCAAACACATATATTAAAACACATATATTTCCTTCAAAAAATGCCACTTTTCAAAAAACCTCTAAAAACACCTTAACTTTGACTAAAAAGGGTCTTTTGTGGCAAATGCATATGCCAATATGTTGTTGATACTAAAACATACTTTTGAAGACCCAATACATACCACAATATGCCCAAAAACTTTCTCAAAGGATGTTGAAAGTTAAAATGCATTTTTTGAGTGCAAACGCATATGCCAAAAACTTGTAATAGCATCAAAAAATCAACATCATATGTAGACCTATTCAAACATTGCCTTCAAACCTATTTTTAGGGAGCAAAAACATGCATGCAATAGCATTAAAAATCGTCACTTTTTCCCTTCTAGTTAATAACGCACTTTTGGAATTGATTAACATGCCTTAATATGTATGCAAAATCTTTGGAAATTGCCACTTTTTCTCTTTGAAGAGGAAAATACATTTTATAATTAAAGCATATGTATTTGAGACCAAAATCACCACTTTAAATTAAAATGAATAAAGAACTCATTTCAATTTAACATTTATTTGTAAATGGGTTTCAAAAACTGATTTTAAATGATGATTAAAAAACACATGCATTTAATTATAAAAATGGACTTAAAACACAATCACATATGCAATCGCATATACAAGGCACACTTTTAATGATGTTGGAACTCATAATTTATTGAAAGTGGATTTCCATGGAGTATTTTGCATGTGTATACATGTAATTTGAATTAAAAATCCCACTTATGCATTCAAGACATCACATGTGATAATATTTAATATTTAACTATAGATTTAATAAAGTAACATGAAAAATAACCTTAAAATAAGCCATTTTCATAAAAACATAAAAAAAAACTATGGTCAAATCAACTCAAAATGAGTTGAAATTTTAAAATGGACCACAAAATCCACTTTAAATATCAAATATAACTTTGTATCATGTAATTTTCAATCAAACACTCACTTTTATGAGGTTTTTAATATAAATATGCAATTGACCTTAAAAACCCAACTTTTTCCCTTATAGCTTGAGCTAGACAAGTTCATTTTGGACCTAACTTAGCTTGAATCGAGTAGAATTCCAAGGGTTATTCACCTAAGGAAAAAAAAAAAAGCAAAAGCTATTTACAATATAAAGACAAATTTAAAAGAAGATGAGAAAGTTAACCAAAAATCAAGGGTTTGTGGTGTGAGAAGGAAAACTCTTACGTACAAACAATTGGGGATAATCTTGACAGAAAACCTTCAAAAGAACACATAGACAAAACTACACAAATAATAATTCAGAGATAATGAATTATTTTTATGATGCCTCATCAATGCATAAAAAAAAGAGGATGCTGATGCAGGAGCATCCTGGGTTTCCTTGTTATCCTACTCATTTTTGCTCTTTTTGCAGTTGGTGTTGAGTTACTGTAGCACTCTTCAAGTGCCGAGTTTTTGTCGCACTCTTTAGGTGCCGACTTACTCTTCAAGTGCCGAGCTCCTGTCGCACTCTTTAGGTGCCAAGTTACTAAAGCCCTCTTCAGGTGCCGAGTTACTCTTCAGGTGCCGAGCTCCTGTCGCACTCTTGAGGTGCTGAGTTACTAAAGCCCTCTTCAGGTGCCGAGTTCCTATCGCACTCTTTAGGTGTCGAGTTACTCTTTAGGTGTCGAGCTCCTGTCACACTCTTCAGGTGCCGAGTTACTATAGCCCTCTTCAGGTGCCAAGTTACTATAGCCCTCTTCAGGTGCCAAGTTCCTATCACACTCTTTAGGTGCCGAGTTACTCTTCAAGTGCTGAGTTACTGTAGCACTCTTTAGGTGCCGAGTTACTATAGCATTCCTTCAAGTGTCGAGTTACCCAGTGTATGCCAAGTGCTAGTATTTGGACGTGATTTCTGCAAGCTGACTTGCGGTAATTATTTCATTTGCGACATTTAATTTAAGATCTTTTCTTGGGATGAGTCCAGACTGTTGTTGGGTCGGCCCTCCTCTTATGTAATGTTCTAGAATTTTCTGTAAGCCATTTTGGCAAGTATAAATAGAGAGTTTAGGCTTAGAGCTAGGTAAATTTTTAGTAGAGAAGAAGTTTTAGAAGAAGAAAATTTTTGAGGGAGCAAAACTGAAAGTATGAATTTGTTGTTAGATCATTGAATGTGAATGTATGGTAATTGGCCGGCATGTATAAAGATATTTTGATGAATCAATAGAAGTATTTCCCTCTTCTCCTCCTTTGGTTGTTGTCCACTTGTGTTTGCTTTCGTTGTGTTAACTCTTTCAGGGTGGTTTGGATAGCTGGGTGAGCCTTTGGCCCTAGTTATTCACCTTTTCCTGCGCCAGATGGTATCAGAGCTTGAGGTTTGTCCTTGTGGAGATTGGATCGTGTAGAACCCTGATTTGGATTTAGTTGTAGGGTGGTAGATCTGCAGATTTGACCTATAACTTGCAGAGGGTTACGATCTTGCAGGAACCTGATTTGTAAAGATGGTTCATGGTAGAGGAAATAATATTGATAATGCTATATTGGATCAGTGGAGACAGATTGCAGCCAGATTAGATGCTGTGGAGACAGCCCAGAGGAGAGGAGCACATCTTGATGATGTAAGTGGTGATGAAGCAGTTTCACCAAACCATAATCCTGAACCTAAAGAAGACCAAGATGAAGTAAGATTGTTGAGAATATTGTCTAAAGTGAATTCAAAGCCTGCTATAGAAGTTGTTCCTTATGATGGAAAATTGGACACCAATGTTGTGCTAGATTGGATCTTGTTAGGATAAACCATGGACAGAAATAAAAACTACATGCAAATATAACCAATAACAAAAAATAATAGAACACACAAAAATGAACACAAGGCACCAAGATTTAACGTCTTTCACCCAATCCCTGGGCTACGTCCACCAAACAACAAGTCCAATATTATTACAATCCAGTGATTACAACCCGATTACAATCTGTAATCCCTTACAGCTCAATACCGCCGCAAGAACCAATTTCGTATCACAACATTATGAAAAATACACAACCCTAAGCCCTTTTATACAAGTATTAAATCGCTTTAGGGTTATAACATGTCGGCCATATGTCGTCCATAATATGTCGACTACTGCCCAAAAAAAAAATTCCCACTATTTATGAAGTATGTACAGTACTTTCCTGATCAGTCACCACAATCTAACAGATCTTTGATATGGAGAAGTTCTTTGAGTATGAAAATACTCCTGATAATAGAAAGGTGAAGATTGCAGTCACTAGGTTGAAAGGTCATGCATCATTATGGTGGGAACACTTGCAAACTGATAGACAAAGGAGAGGAAAGGAGAAGATCAGAACTTGGCCAAAGATGGTGAACAAGGTAAAGAACAAATTCCTTCCTGCTGATTACCAAGTTAGCTTGTTAAGAAAGATGAAAAATTTGAAACAAAAAGACATGACTGTGAAAGAGTATATTGAGGAATTCTATAGACTGGACATCAGATCTGGACATGTGCATGATGATGTTGAGAAAATTACAAGGTACATTAATGGATTGAGATCTAGAATACAAGATGAAATAAGTTTTGTGAAGCTGGAAAGTGTAGAAGAAGCATATCAATATGCCTTGAAAGCTGAGGAGATCTTGACAAAGAAGCATGAACAAAGACAGAGAGGCAGAGGTGGTAGATTCCAGAGAGGCAGAGGTAGATCTTACGGAGAAAGTGGTAGATCTGAAAGTTTTGTGAAGGATAAAGGCAGATCTAAATGGAAGAATGATGACAAAGGAAAGACTGAATGGAAAAGTTGTAATTCTTACCGAGAAGACAGTAATTCTTACCAAGGAAGAGGTAATTCTTATTCTAGAGGTGGATTTCATGGTAATTGTTTTAGATGTGGCAAAGAAGGGCATAGATCATTTTAATGTAGATCTTTTGAAGGTGGGTAGAATAATAGAAATGTTGTGATTCAAGAAGAGGATGAGGGTTCACCAAGTGGACCTGAGGCTGGAGAAAATTTGATGGTGAGAAGAACCTTATGCAATAAGGGAAGTGATGAGGAACCTATTTTGAAGAGAAGTCTTTTCAAGACAAGATGTAAGATGGCTGGAAAATGTTGTAAAGTGATCATTGACAGTGGAAGTTCTACAAATCTGGCATCAAAAGAGCTGGTTACAAAGTTGCAGTTGTAGAGGCTGAAACATCCCAAACCTTATCATGTTTCATGGATCAAAGATGAGCATAAGATATTGGTAAGTGAGCAATGCCTTGTGAAGTTCAAAATTAGACATTACTTTGATGAAGTTTTGTGTGATATTATGCCCATGGATTGTTGTCATATTTTGTTGGGTAGACCTTGGCAATATGATAGATATGTTGTACATGATGGAAGATTGAATCAATATACTCTTTGGGTAAATGGGAAGAAACAAACATTGTTTCCTTTGATTGAAGTTCCAGATGAGGTTAATTGTACTGCTATAAAAATTTGCATGGTTAATGCGAAACAATTTGAAAAAGAAGTGAAAAAGAATCAAGTTTGTTTTTCTATAATTCCAAGAAAATCGAGTTTTTTCAATGGAGACCAAGTGCCAGAAAACAATGTTAACCAAGTGCCAGCTAGTGGTGACAGAGTGACAAATGGTAGTATTGACCAAGTGCCAGGAGAAATTGCAGAGTTGCTGAATGAGTATAAAGACATTATTGCTGAAGATATTCCTAATGGTTTACCTCCAGTAAGAAGTATAAGTCATTGTATGGACCTGATCCATAGGGCTAGTTTGCCAAACAAAGCACCATATAGATTGACACTTGCAGAGAATGAAGAACTTAACAGACAAGTGCATGAACTGTTGCAGAAAGGTTTGATCAAAGAAAGCTTGAGTCCATGTGTTGTACCTACTGTATTAGCACCTAAAAAGAATGGAGAATGGAGAATGTGTACTAATTCCAGAGCCATTAACAAGATAACAGTGAAATATAGGTTTCCTATGCCAAGAATGGATGACATAATGGATTGTTTGAGTGGAGCAAAGTATTTTACCAAGATTGATTTGAAGAGTGGCTATCATCAGATTAGAATCAGAGAAGGTGATGAATGGAAGACTGCTTTCAAGACAAAAGATGGTTTGTATGAATGGTTGGTTATGCCTTTTTGTCTAACTAATGCACCTAGTACTTTCATGAGGTTGATGAATGAAGTTCTGAAAAGATTCTTGGGTAAGTTTGTGATTTTTTATTTGGATGATATTCTTATATTCAGCAAGACTAAGGAAGAACATCTTGAGCATATTAGGCAAGTATTGCAGAGGTTGAAAGAGGAAAAGTTATTGATTAATCTGAAAAAATGTTCTTTTATGCAAGAAGAGATTGTGTATTTGGGGTTTATGATTTCAGCTGATGGTTTGAAGATGGATCCTGAAAAGGTTAAAGCAATTTTGGAATGGCCTACACCTGAGAATGTAAGTGAGGTAAGATCATTTCATGGTTTGGCTAGTTTTTACAGAAACTTTATAAAGAATTTCAGTGTTGTTTGTAATGCTATGACTGAAACAATGAGGGGAGATAAAAAGGAATTCAAGTGGACGCATGGAGCTGATAAGAGTTTTGAGACTTTGAAACAAAAGGTTGTTGAATTACCTGTATTGGCTTTACCTGATTTCAACAAAGTATTTCAAGTTGAATGTGATGCAAGTGGTAACGCAGTAGGAGCTGTATTAAGTCAAGAAGGTAAGCCTGTTGCTTTCTTTAGTGAAAAGTTGAATGATGCTAAAAGGAAATATTCTGTGTATGATCAAGAATTCTATGCCATTGTTCAAGCATTGAAGAAATGGAGACATTATTTAATGCCTAAGGAGTTTGTGTTGTATACTGATCATAAAGCTTTACAATACTTGGGAAGTCAACATAAATTGAATCAAAGACATATGAAGTGGGTTGAGTATTTGCAGAGTTTTACATTTGTGATCAAGCATAAGAGTGGAGTTACTAACAAAGTTGTTGATGCATTGAGTAGAAGACGTTCTTTGTTGACTGAAATGAAGGTTGAAGTTCTTGGTTTTGATGAGATGAAAGAGTTATATGATGTTGATCCTGATTTTTTTGAGGTGTGGAGAGAGTGCAGAGCGCCAAATCTGATAGATCACATAAGTAAGTATGATGAGTATTTCATTCAAGAAGGTATGTTGTTCAAAGGTATTCAGTTATGTATTCCTAGAAGTCCTATGAGGTTGAATTTGATTAAGGAAAAACATAGTGGTGGATTAGCTGGACATTTTGGAATTGATAAAACATTGAGTTTGCTGAAAGAGAAATATTATTGGCGACAAATGTATAAGGATGTTCAGAAATTTGTAAAGAGCTGTGGAGTTTGTCAAGTTGCAAAGGGAGTGAGTCAAAATACTAGTTTGTATACACCTATTACTATTCCTAAGAAACCTTGGACTGATTTTAGTATGGATTTTGTTCTTGGATTGCCTAAAATAGTGAAAGCGTATGATTCCATATTTGTTGTAGTGGATAGATTTTCTAAGATGGCTCATTTCATACCATGTAAGAAGACATCATATGCAGAGCATGTTGCTGAACTTTTCTTTAAAGAGATTGTGAGATTGCATGGATTACCAAGAAGCATTATTTCAGATAGAGACAGTAAGTTCGTTGGTTATTTTTGGAAGACTTTGTGGAAGAAGATGGGTACTGAATTGAAGTTTAGTTCTACATTCCATCCACAAATAGATGGACAGAAAGAGATTGTGAATAGAAGCTTGGGTAATTTGTTGAGGTGTTTAGTTGGGAATAAGCCAAGTATTTGGGAGATGGTATTGGCACAAGCTGAATTTGCATTTAATAATTTTGTGAATAGGAGTACAAGGAAAACACCTTTTGAGATTGTTATTGGAATGCATCCTAGAGGTATATCAGATTTTAGAGATATTGTTGGTGAAGAAAAGAAAAGCATTGTAGGAGAAGAATTTTCTAACTTTATGGAGTCCTTGCATAAAGAAGTGAAGTTGAGGTTGGAACAAAGTAATCAGAAGTATAAGGAGAATGCTGATCAATCTAGAAGACACCATGATTTTCGGGTTGGTGATGAGGTGATGGTTCATCTAAAGAAAGGAAGATTCCCAGTTGGAACATATAGCAAGCTGAAGATGAAGAAATTTGGACCATGTAAGATTGTGAAGAAGTTTGATAGTGGTAATGCTTATGAAGTTGAGTTACCTGATGACATGGATATATCTCCTATATTTAACATTGTTGATTTGTATAAGTATCATAAGTCAGAGGATGAAGTTGTTATACTAGATGATTATCCTAAGAAACAGGTTGAGGAAGTTGAACAGATATTGGATCAGAGAGTTGGCAAGAGTACAAGAGGAAAAGATTACTATGAATATTTTGTGAAGTGGAAGAATAGACCTATTGAAGATGCTTCATGGATCTCTCAATTTGAGTTGGATTTAGCTCAGGTTGGGACATCTCAATGATTCAGGAGAATCATTTCTTCCAACCCCGGTTGTCTGATGTAGGAGCATCCTGGGTTGCCTTGTTATCCTCCTCATTTTTGCTCATTTTGCAGTTGGTGCCGAGTTACTTTAGCACTCTTCAGGTGCCGAGTTCCTGTCGCACTCTTTAGGTGTTGAGTTACTCTTCAGGTGTCGAGCTCCTATCACACTCTTCAAGTGCCGAGTTATTGAAGCCCTCTTTAGGTGTCGAGTTACTCTTCAGGTGTTGAGCTCCTGTCGCACTCTTCAGGTGCCGAGTTACTAAAGCCCTCTTCAGGTGCCGAGTTTCTGTCACACTCTTTAGGTGTCGAGCTCCTATCGCACTCTTCAGGTGTCGAGTTACTATAGCCCTCTTCAGGTGTTGAGTTCCTGTCACACTCTTTAGGTGTCGAGTTACTCTTCAGGTGCTGAGTTACTGTAGCACTCTTCAAGTGCCGAGTTACTATAGCATTCCTTCAGGTGTCGAGTTACACAGTGTATGTCGAGTGCCAGTATTTGGATGTGATTTCTGCGAGCCAATTTGCAGGAATTATTTCATTTGCGACATTTAATTTAAGATCTTTTCTTGGGATGAGTCCAAACCGTTGTTGGGTCGGCCCTCCTCTTATGTAATGTTCTAGAATGTTCTGTAAGCCATTTTGGCAAGTATAAATAGAGAGTTTAGGCTTAGAGCTAGGTAAGTTTTTAGTAGAGAAGAAGTTTTAGAAGAAGAAAATTTTTGAGGGAGTAGAACTGAAAGTATGAATTTGTTGTTGGATCATTGAATGCGAATGTATGGTAATTGGCCGGCATGTATGAAGATATTTTGATGAATCAATAGAAGTATTTCCCTCTTCTCCTCCTTTGGTTGCTTTCCACTTGTGTTTGCTTCTGTTGTGTTAACTCTTGCAGGGTGGTTTGGATAGCTAGGTGAGCCTTTGGCCCTAGTTATTCACCTTTTCCTGCACCAGATGCACCTACAAATCGATGACAAAATTCTGTAGGGTTGCCTCAATTTTGTGAAGTCAAAATTGAGGACAACAAATTCATAGCTAAGGTATCAAGTGGATTTTATTTTTTAAGATTTTTTCTTTATCGTCAGTTTTGTATACACTATGTTGTTGGGAATTTGGATTTTGGTGTCTTCTCCTACTGTTATTACTATTGTTGAGAAGAAGTTGTTTCCTAGATAATTTGGAGTTGGTTGAGAAAACATTTATATCTTCTATTTGGTGTTAGTTTCTATCTGCACTTTGGGAGCAATTTTTTCTATCTCTCTAGTTCCATTTGTTGGTCGAATAATTCTTTTGTTGTTGCTAGTCTTCATTTAAGAGGGTTTCAAGGTATGTCTTACTTGTAAGTTCATGGATTTTAACTTCTAAATTTTCTAGGTATTGTTGATTTAGATAAGAGAGGATATTTAATCAACTAGATTTTTGGTATTTTGTGAAAATAGTCATTATCCAAGTTGATATTAAAATATAGAATTTTCAATTGTATATTCCCTATATAATATTATAATATTTGAGTTGAAATTGTTATTGTGATATCTCTTATTTTGCTTCTATATTCTTGTATTGAAAATTGTAAAACCTCAACAAGAAAACAAGAAATCAATTCTTCAACATAGTTTTTTTGAGAGCCAGTAGGGCTCATTACAATGGCATCAGAGTAGTTTCTTGCCATCCTGTGGGGTAGGAAAGTTATTTCTATTTTAGATTTGTTGTTATTTTGGGAGTGACTACACTCTAACTTTTTTCAGCTATGGACATATACAAGAGGCCTAGTAGTTCCGAGAGCTGGGGGTGTAGTGAAGAAAATAATAGGAATATAAATTCCTTGAGAGAGAGCATGGAGAAACTTAAGCTTCATCAATAGAGGTTGGTAGAGAGAATGTTAGTGGTGCAGGAGCACCTAAAGCACAAGAACATGAGAAGGTTAAGATTCCTTATTTGATATATTTAAATCCATTTGAGCCATTTATGTTGTATTTGGGTCAAGATATAAAGGCTATGAAGCAATTTTGTCATAAATTGTAAAAGTTGTCAATTTGCACTAGTTGTCTTAGTAAGGCCATGAATTGGTCAAGAGGTCAATTTTTTTTTGTAAACCCAAGGGTAAAAGTATTGTAAATGGTGATTAAATATCCCATTATGACATGTTTGTAAGGTTGGAACAAAGTTGTGAGGTAAAAATTTCTAAAATGTAAAAGTTGCTTAAATGTTGCAACTTTAAAACTTTGCAAAAAGTGTAGAAAAGGGTTAAAGAATGTAATAAGTTGGTTCAAAAGTTGTTTGGGAAGTTCTCAACTATCAAAATTCCTATAAAAGAATTGTAATGGTCATTCTAAATAAATTAATGAGAATAAGGAGAAGAAACAATCATTTTGGAGCAATTTTGGTGTTTTCTACTATTGCTATTTTGATTTATTTTTATTTGTGTTGGTTTCTGGGCTTTGTACAGCTTAGAAACCCTATACAATCTGCATATTTTGATATTTTTATGAATTATCTTTCTTCTCTCTTTGGTTTGGAGTATTTTTATTCAATTTTGATGAAGTTATGATCATTTTGGTGAAAGTTACTATTTTTCAGATTTGAGAACTCTTACAAACAATCATGTTGCATCATTTGGTATGGACACATATGGATGGTTAAAGAACTCTAAATGGATTCATTGGAATAATATGTGAATACCTTCCATTTCCTCTTTTTTTGAGATGTTTTTATGCAGGTTTGTGAAAGTTATGAAGATTTGAGTGAAAACTAGTTTTTAGATGCCTTCAATGGTGTTGTGGGCAAAGATTTGTGCTTATAGAATGATTTATGTATTAGAAAAATTAATGGCTTACATATTTGGAAACTATACTCACAAATGGATAATGTGGAATTGGTTTGGTCTCATTTGAAGTTGGTTTCTAAAAGATATTAGATGCCCTAGGCAGGGTTACATATTTTACTTTTGGTTTTTTACAGATAAAATGGGTCTCGGTGCAGACAACATAATTTGTAATTGGTGTATTTAATTGTACTAATATTTGGATATGTTTGAAGAGGTCCAATTTGGAACAATTCAAGTAGAGGGTTTTGCAAGAAGATTTTTAGAACAAATGTTATGAATAATAGAATCAGATATAGAAATTAGGATATGCAAATGGAGAAAGGTTGATATTTTTGTGTTAAAACATGTGTTTTACCTCGCAAGATGCCTCTATATAATGAAATTATTGAGTTGATGATGAAATGATCAGAAAGGATCCTATTATGTATTTAGTTTGTAGGATGCTCTACATTAGTCAGATCTGGCAGTGGTAGATATGGCAACAAGGTATATATGGTTTTTGCCTTTAGAAGACTAGCATCAAGGATGCAGGGAAGAATATTTGAGTTCTCACCAGTTGGCATTTAGGAGGAAAAAGTACCTGTGTTAAATAAGACAGCCACTAATACTATCATTAGTTCTGATGATAGACTTTCTACATAGAGACATATGGGTGTGTCAGTTCCATTGGTGGACAATAGCATTAAGCTTCAATGGGTCAAGGATTCCAGAGTTGTTACAAATAGTGCATGTGCTATTGGGGCGATAGTTACTGTTGATTATTCTCACTCTCTGAAGGTGGGGATTGTTATTGGAGATTTGTATGTCATTTTCCACAATGTTTCTCCTTTGCGGGAAGAAATTGCTCCCTCAAGTGGGATTGATGCATAGAGTATTAACATATATGATGATCCATTTGATGATGCTATGAGTTGCACTAGGTATGATATCCCTTCCCAATTGTTGGATGATGACTCCGAGGAGGTTTTGGATGGGTCCTAGGATCATGATTTATAGGGACATTCTATTGAGGGAAAAATAGAGTCAGACAAGGAGTATGATTCAGTGAGGGCTTCAACTTCTTTAGATGAGGACTTAGAAGAGGTACTAAGTAGTTGTATCTCATTTGCAAATGTATGTGAGGGAAAGAGCACACACAAGGTGAGTAGTCTTATGGTGAGAAATTCTAATTTAGTTTCCTATCAAAGTGCAGTTAGTGAGGCAAAGAGCTTGCATAAGAGGCAGGGGTTACATAGGCATCATGTGGCTAGTCAACTAAGGGTGATTAATGGTGCCATCTCTTTGGCTCTTGAATATTATTATGCTATTGGTTAGATAATGGCCACATCTAATTGAGGTGTTCCTATGTCAGATGAGAATAGTAATAGTAGACTTTCCCTAGTAGAGGTTCATCAGCTTTGACAGGCTATCATGATTTTGAAGCATAATTATTCACAGTTAGTTGCTAATATGGATCACCTTATGGGATGGGGTAGCACCTGTTATGAGGTATTGTTAGGAAAAGAAGAGGAAGTGAATGAGCTCACTCGAGATTTTGAGGTGATTGTGGACTCTCTACAATGTACTCAATTGGATCTATACGAGTCACATTTACATCTAGATGAGGTGGTCGTGGAGTTCGAGCATGTCTAATCCATACCAGCTACGTATCCAGTATAGTTGCATATTGTGGTGGTTAGTGGTGAGCTTTCTTCCACAATTGGGGATGACATCTATCTAAGATATGGGTGTAGTAGGTACAGTGGAGGTGAGAGAATTAGTGGAGACAAGCTCTCATAGTGATTTTCTTACTTCTATTGGAAGTGTATCTATTTCTTCTTTTCATACAACTAGTAGCATTGGACAGTTGGTAGTGTCACGTTTCTAGTCATCCATGGAGTATTTTCTTGGGAGCTCAAATTTGTAGGAGGGTTCATATAGAGTATCTGAGGGTACTCTCATTTAGAGCTCTCATGCTATATGGTGATTGGTGGGGAAGGTTCTAGAGACCTTTGCTACAATTCTTCCCAATGGGGATTTTGTGGTTGGGCTTGCTAAGAGGGTTGCCAAGGATCCTAACCAGTCAATAGTTCAGAGTTAGAGTGGGAGTAGTCTCCTAATTCCTAGTTTTATAGCGATGAGCACTTGTTAGAGAAAGGGACCTTTTATCGGTATTCCATTATGACGAATACTTATCACTTCTCTTGACCCACAGGTAGAGGATTGGGGTTCATGTCATAGTGGGTTGGCTCTAGCATCATACCATACATTATGGGACATGTTAGCACCATCTTTTGTAGATGGGATTGACAATTGCAAGTTAGCCCACTTATAGTATCCACACATCCAAGATAGTTAATCAGAGGTTGAAGTTGGTGATAGTAATTTAGGTACTTATGGTCATTATCATGTCCATAGTGCAATTGGGTGTGAGTGTTAGTTTGATTGGGATTCAGATGTTGACGAAGTTGGTATTTCAATTAGATTTAGTTTCGATGAGGTGTTACCACCATCAACTCTTATAGTCAATTTCTAGAATATTCTTTCATTGCTATCAGTTATTTGGGTGTTGTTTCTACATGAGTTGCTTGTACACTTCAAGGATAGTATGCACTTCTACCCTTGGGATTTGGGTGGACTATGATGTTCATTTTTCTTCGAGATTACTTGGGGACAAGCAATCTTAGGGAGGGAGGATTATATCCCCATTTTTAGTAAGCTCCTATAGTTGGCTTGGTCAATTCACCATCCCAACCCTTATGAGTTGATGATGAGATTTGAGGGTCTTAGTTGTGGGATTATATAATAGCCTATAGTGTGTTTTGGCTCTTTTTGAGGGACTTACTATTTATAGTAAATCAAACTATTGGTTTGATGAGATTAGCAAAGTTAGAGGAGTTGAGTGATGTTCTCTTTTTTTATTTTTGGCATCCGGTTTGGGCTCCAAGAATCTTGGAGGGTGTGTCAATTAATAGTAAGTCACCTTGTTAGGTTCATTTGTCGTCTATCTTCATTGGGATTACTTTGGTGTTATAATATTTTGGTTTGGGTGCTTCTACGGTTGTTTTTGTAAGACTGTGAATTATTATTATTAATCATCTAATATGCTAAGGTTTTTTTTTTTTTTTGAGTTGTAATTTGGTCACCTCAGTATCATAGCTCATTGGAAATGGGATGAAAAGTTTTAAATTGTGGGCATTTGAAATAGTATCCTTGTGTGTCAAAATATTATTTTTTGGTGGAAAAGCTCATATTTGGGAGCTTGATGCAATCAATAAATTATATTATAATAGCATTTTATCATATTTTGATGTTGCGATGAGGAATCTTCTTAAGTGGAGTTCATCTAGAAATATTGTGTCATTTGGAGATTATAAATATAAGACCATTTGATGAGAAGAGCATCTAATTATTTGATTATCTTATTTTGCTTTGTTGTCTTTGTTATTTTTCTAAGTTAGATGAGTTTTATGACCTTGCTAATGTATAAAGATTTGTTCCTGAGAAGTTCATAGTAATTCACAACTGAGGTATTGTCAATTAGTTTTTTCTAAGAATTATTCTTTATCTCCATTGTTGTATACATTGCGGTTGGGAGATATTATGGTGTTGGGAATCTATATTTTAATATCTTCTCATAGTATTACTAATGTTGTTTTAAAGAAGTTGTGTGTTGGTTAATTTGGAGTTCGTTGAGAGCCCATTTATATCTGTTATTGGGCATTAGTTTCTATTTGCACTTTGAGAGCAATATTGTCCATATCTAGAATGGCATTTGTTTGTTGAAGAATTATATTGTTATTGGCAGTCTTCATTTCAAAGCGTTTCAAGACTTGTCTTACGTATAAGTTCATGGATTGTAACTTCTAGTTTTTTCGGGTATTGTTGATTTAGATAAGAGAGAATATTTTATGAGCTAGGTTGTTGGTATTTTGGTGAAAATACTTAGTTTAGTTGTATACACTGCAATTGGTGGATAGATCAAATGCTTCATCTATAATCAGTTTGGGCATTACACCAATAGATGTTTGGAAAAGGCAGGACCCAATGGCCAAGGAGAAAAGAGGACCTAACTAATCCAAGAAGACACACAAAGTGTCAAGGATCTTGATCCTGATGAAGGAGTCTTCTTAATGATGAGGCAAATGATGTTGCAAGTCCCAACAAACCAAGAACCACCTCAAAGGAAGAACTTATTCAAAATAAGTTATAAATGTCAAGGAAATATATGCATACTCCTCATAGACTCTAGTTCAATAGATAACTTGGTTTCTATTGAGATGGTAAAGAAGTTAAAATTGCACACAAGTCCTCACCCCTACCCATACCATGTGTCATGGCTCACAAGAGGGCAACAAATACTAGTTAAGGAACAATCTTGGGTAGAATTCTCTATAGGGGACTACAAGGACAACTTCCTATGTGATGTGGTAGAAATGGATGCATGTCAATTACTACTAGGAAGACCATGGCAGTATGAAACCCCTACTAGATCAAAAGGAAAATAAAGAACCCACTATCATAATTACCTAAAATTTTAAGGAGTCAAATGAGGTAGGGTATGCCTTAGTCATTAAACCCAAGGATGAGGTAGGGTATGACCTAGTCATGAATCCCAAGGATGAGACCCTAGGCAATTCTTGCACTTGTCTCTAGAAGGATCTGATCTTAGCCGAGCACCTCCATCTTTTTCATTATGTTCTCTTTGTGAAGGCTTTTTCTCACTCTCTCACATTCCACAACAATAATCTTGGTGCAAACTGCCTCGTAGCCGATGATTTGTCTACACACTCAGGAACTCTTACTCCGATACCACTTGATGAGGGCACAACTTGAGATAAAAAATGAACACAATAGAAAAGGGAACTTTATATCATTTGAAATAAGAAGCTACTTGTCACACCCCTTTTTTATTGGCACTTTTATATTTATGCATTTAAAATGGTTTTGTTTACAATGGTATGATTGCCCTAATTGGTTTTGTTTACAATGGTATTGTTGCCTAAATGGTTTTTTTTACAATGGTATCATTGCCTAAATGGTTCTGTTTACAATGATATCATTGCCCTAAATGGTTTTGTTTTGAATAGTATTGTTTTCTTAAATGGATTTTGCATACTGTGGTATTGTTATAATTTGTGCCTAGGCTATTATATAGACTAACCATAATTTTGGCAAACTAAACCCTAGATAGTAATTATGATTTCAGAAGGTAAGATATCTTTAACTCAAGACTTGTAATTTGTTAAGGGGTTATAACTAATAATCGAACGAGAATTATTAATTACTAGAAAAGTTGTTTATATTTATAAAGACAATGTTGTGTTTAATTTTTTAAAATCCTTATAATAGCTAGTTATTAAGGTTTAACCACCTGACTAGATTGGATGCAGGACGAACGTGACACAAACCCAAAGGGGGAGGAGGTATCACTAGTAAAAGGGGATGTGAGATGATCAAGTTCAAATCTTGGGAAATGGGATGACCTGCCAGTTTCACCTAGATGGCCAAGTAACCTTAACCCATGAATGTCATCATTTCTATTGCTTGATCTAAGACTTCTAATCTTTTGACAATATTCAATCAATTTGAGAACATTTAGATCCTAATGTCCCTACTCCATTTTAACCCTTGACAACCTTTCACCAAGAGAATATTCTTACTTAAAACAATTTTCATATTTTATTTAAACAAGTCCATTATGGGGGTGAAGGCATGAAGATAACATATTACCACC
Source organism: Cupressus sempervirens (assembly GCA_028749045.1). Lineage (NCBI taxonomy): Eukaryota > Viridiplantae > Streptophyta > Pinopsida > Cupressales > Cupressaceae > Cupressus > Cupressus sempervirens. Next base: position 792,991,195 of record CM053792.1, read on the forward strand.
TCATAGGTTTTAGACCCTCTTTTCATTGCTAAATTTCATTATACTCCAGCGCCATCATTTTTTTTTACGAAACATTATATTTATATTAATAATAACTGATTCAAAAAAGCTCCCAAAAAAAACAACCAGAAAAGAGTGCCATCTTCTTCCTCGGCCACTTTTATGTTTTTAATTAAATAAATCCAAATTCTTATTGAAATATCGACTTTAACATCCACCGATTTGCCTCCTTTAAAATCACATTTGATCATGCTTCACATATTTTTTTAATCTGCATGGTGGAAGCAATTTGGTTGCTGGATGAAGTGGCCAGAGATGGAGCGACGTGAGCGATCATGTGGTTGAGAGTTTAGTGATTCTTAGCGTGAGTGACAAGTGCGGATGCAGGTATGTATATAATCGGAGATTTTTGGGAGCTAAGACGACCACCCTCACAACGGAAAGAGAAGAGAGAACAGTTATCGTATTTTCTTGCATTTGGAACATAAAATAGGCGTGGATAGGAGAGTCAGCTCATGGTAAAAGGGACGAGGAAACCAGAGCTACCAACGAGCATGAGAAATATTCAGGAAAGTGTCGTCCATCCATAGTGGTGATGTATGTTTCAAGAGAGTTTAATACAGCTCGTTTCAGCTCCATCTTGTTTGGGGATTAGACTTCTACGTTCAATCCTTATCTTAAGTTTTACTTCTTAGTTATCTGAAAACAAGAATCGAATGATCAGTTCTTGGATAGAAGAATCGTTCATTTGGGATTATAGAGTTTGGATTCTCTGATTTTCTAATACATGAACCGATTGTTTCAGTTCTTAAATTAAATAAGAGACGTTTCTTGATGAATAGGAAAATTAGTTTCTGTATTATAGAAAAACTTGATTCGGCTGTAACAGTTTATTGTAGGAAAACTATTTTTTTTTAAATAGGAGAACATCTTTGAGTATAGTTACTTAATCTATAGCTACCTCTAAAACCTTGTTCCCAGAAGTTTCGTGAACATCTACTATGAACTGACTGTTGCCACAATCCAATCTGTGTATAAAGATCTTAGAACTTGAAATTCAACAATTGTCTTGTAACGAAAAGTCCTAGGGAATCGTTAAAACAAGACCTGAAACTTGTTTATAACCTTCGAAGGGAAACCACATAAAGATGTAAATATCCGAATGAGATTGAAATTATTTCCCTTAACCGTTCATAAGTATAGCCAGGAAGCAATATGTAGAATCACGTGTTTTGTTGTAAGTGACAGTATTCTACATGAGAAATCAGAACAATGTACCGTGCCAATCTCGTCACAACTATGCATACCAACTCTTACAGTCCATATGATGAAGGGAGCACCCTTTTGCTCTTGCAAATTTCTATTGTTATCTATTGTTTCTTTATTTTTGTTATTTTTGTTATGTGTTTATAATATTAATAGGAGCACCTTTTATCAAGTGGTATCAAATTACCCTGATGCAGGAGCACCCTTCATCACCATAACTTTTCTAAACTAAACCGATTTAACCAAAACTAGAATAATCTGCAGATGGTGAGTTAAACTTGAAAGTTCGTGAAGGACTTTCTAAGGTAAAACGGAAACAATCGACACTAATCACTTACATCTTAGATGCAACCTTCTCATTAGAAAGTTATTGGGAACGTGAGACGATGGCGCCATAATCCTTGGCCAAGGTGAAACCTATGGACGTCAGAATAAAATTATTAGATACATCTTTGACAGAGGTCACATTAGATAGACAGGAGCTTTAGACAATGACTGATCACGATGTAGATAACTCTACCACCAGATTCCCAAGAACATGTCTTGATTATCCACCACCCCTCACGGAGGACCGGGTCTACTTGAATTTCTCAAGAAACCTAGGAAGGATCTCTAACGATCCATAGTTTGGTTAAACGCACCGATGATGCCTTCTCCCTCAAACAGAGATTCCGGTCAAAGACACAATACCTTTCTCTTCACACTTCTTTCTTGATGGATCATCCCTTGAGAACCGTTGGTGAGTCTTCATATATGATTCGTTAGTTGTTATTACTATAAATAACAGTTTAGGTAGGAATTAAACAACAGATGTAAATTAGTTATTTCCATTTTAATTGAACGATCAATATCTTTTTTGTTCATAAAGGTGTAAAATATATATGTGAGATATTTCTTTACTTTGTTTTTCTTAACAAGTGGAAAGATTGGGTATTCTTAATTATAGTTTTCTTTATTTTATTGTCCAAGTACTTGTGGAAAAGTTAGTAGTAGATAGAAACTCTTAAATTCATTTTTTCTTAAAATATATATGCATTAATATGTTTGTTGTAGTTCAGACCTATGCAACAACAAACAAAACATAATAAAATCAATTTTGTAAACTAATAAGAAAAAATTAGTCATGAACTTTACCTTGTTACTCTACTACATACAGTACAATAAATATAGACCCAACTACATGTTCTATGGGCAACAATATTATTAGATTTTGGAGAAAACCTTTCTCACAGCACCTTCTCTGAAATTCCACCAAAATTGGCCTTTGCACCACAAGGATGGACCTTAAATAGCATGTCTTAGGTTTAGGGTTTGAAAAACAATTTATATTTTGACATTTGGTGACCAACGCAAAACTAGAGATTCTACAATTCAAGTTAGAAGTTGGGGTAACACTAGAAGGTTCTAGAAGAAGTAGTCTGACTTCCATGACCATAACTTTTGATTTGAGACTCTGATTGACTTAACCATTTATATTTCGAGAAAGCTCCCGAAGTGCTCTATAGCATTATGGACTTTCTGTGATTGTCCCCCATTTTTGGGGTTCATACAAGGTTGTTTAGTGCCTCAAATCTGACTTTGAAGTATTTCTAGAAGGTCTCTACGCAACTTAAAATTGTAATAGTTGTCAAACCAAGAAACCTTTTGACTTGATCCTTTTTTCGGGAGTGCTTGAAATTTCAATTAGAACCTTCCCTCCAACTCACACTTCTAATTATTAATAACTATGGCTCGCCATCAAAATGACTCATTTTTTGTTCTTCATGAACATTTCCCAAGGTGTGCTAAAATACCGACCTATAAAAGTAACAATAGAAATTTGAGAGTTAGAATTTGTATCTTGCCCAAATGGGTATCCAAAAATGCAAATATGTCAAACAAAAGCTATCTCTAAACATATTTTTGGGTGATACATGATTTCCTTTACATTGTCAGATGCTCTTGCATCAATTTTTTTTTTAATCACTGTTCATCTTCAAACTAAAAACTTTGTTATTTTATTATTTATATCATTGTACTTGTGATTTTCATCATAGTGTTGAGGCATTGTATGGATACATACTTCATGGTTTTAATAAACCACGACTTCTAATATTCTATACTCTAATTTTGTTGTGGTCTCTTTTCTATTATGAATTTATCTTTTAACTTATTGATACTTTTAGTGCACCCTCTTGTTCACTCTAAATTCTTCTCTGTTAATATTTTTTGTTTCTACAATTATGATGAAGAGAGTCTCATTGTTAATGTTATCCATTTAATAGTTTTCAACTCAATCAAGTGGAGTTGGTTAAATTTTATAATTTTAAGGATGCAAGTCTATTATTAATGAATGTTTTTCTAAGACAAAAATATCATTAAAGAATTATAGATAGATGCAATTGTTTATAGTCAAAAATAATTATACAACATTGAGTATTGAAAAGCGTATTTTCTTTATTCATAAATAACAAATGAAATTGGGTCCACACAAGCTAGGGGAATGATTGGTACAATGCATTATGAAACTAAACACTTCATATAAAAAATAAAAGCATAGACAAAGAAAAGGGATCTACTAGTTTTTTTGTAATGTCAAACCCCCATGTTTGAGAAACTTCCTCTTCAACTTTGCCATAAAAGTCATCTTGCTACTCTAGATGCGTGAAAAGAGCTAGGAATAGTTTGTGTTAAAGCTTGGGATACCAAATCCTTACATATACATTATCATTACATCCACAATTTTCTTTTATAACACATCATGTCAAATCGCAATTATCATCTATATCAGAGGAAAGAAAAGGACAAATTTAAAGCTCATGATTTTCTTTAATGAATTTGTTTGATCTATAGAGATGTAGATAAAATATCATTATTGATCAATTGATTCAAAATCATGCATGTAGGATGCAATGGGCTCCCAAAAGGGGATGCTTAGCATGCTAGTCAATAAGGACATAATGATATGCATTTACATTTAAAATAAAAAAATACAAGGAATCCCAGAATTGATAATTGTGAAACAACAAGGTTGTTGGGATCAAAATAGAGAGTATAACTCTTTGACCAACAACATAAATAATCCAGGATAATGTGGTCATCGGGACAATCACTCAATGTATTGAAATATAAAGATACAAATAATTAATGGCATAGTGTATGATTGAAGAAATAATCACAAGTATATAATGAGCAAGGAAAAGAGTTATATATGCTACGAATATGGGTCAAAACATGGGGGGGGGGAGATGTAGTCATGATTGACACAATACAATTATGGTATGAACTCGTAATAAAAAGAATAGTTTTTTAAAAATGAGGCATTGACATGTGTTGTGATAGATGATATGTGAGGCACTATAATAGGCTAGTGGACGGAAATGAAAAAACACAAGTTAATAAAGAAGATTAGCCATGCATAAGGTAGTTGCATGTGTGATTGTGTTTCAAAATGCCATAGAAAATACACTTAAGTGATCAGGACAATGATTATTTATGTCATCAAGTGAAAAAGGCCTAAGTCCTCATACGAACAAAAGAGTTTGTCTACTTATTAAAGACCAATGAAGTCAAAATGTAAATGAGATCAAAGCAATGAGATATTGGTTTGAATGTAAATGTAAAACATCAAAATGGAGTCATTATCAGCTCCTTCCAATGCAAGCAACTTTTTCCAAGGGTAAACCATAAATAGTGATTAATAAATCCATTCACAACCCATCAAACTACTTTATTTTCCTTTGCTAGATTTATTCTCAAAGTTTCTTAAGAAAAAGATAATTGAGCTTTAGTTGCCTGCTGGCACATTCTAAAGTAAAGGCTTCATAGGTTTCCATGCAAGAGAATGAATATATCTTAAAATGTTGGGGCTACCAATGTTGCTCAAGGTGTTGGAGTTGATGTTTTTGTAGGCTACCTTAATAGTTGGCATGTTTGGAAGAATGATAGGAAACTGTTTTACATTACAATGCAAGAGAAGGTGAATACATCGAGGTCTTGGTAAGCGAGTTGTAGGATTGGTTTTTTCTTAGGGATGAATATTGTAGATTTCTAATACTCCTTTGTACATCTCACTACACACTGCTCTACCCTAGCCTAGATATTGTGGTAAAAAATGAAGGACAATTGGATGAATTTCAAAAGACAATTAGTTTTCCTCTTCCAAGTGTTGGACATGCAAACAATTTCTATGTTGAAGGTGTTTTTCAAATTAGACATATATATATTTCTTATTTGATGGTCTATTCATCTAATATTATTGCCTTTCATCCAAATCCCATAAGAATCTCTCTCCAAAATTATTTTAAGTTGAAACTATATGTTTTCATATTATGCCTTACAATTAGGATATCTTTCTTTCATTACATATTCTCTTGGTGGCAGAAGGGGAGAGAACAAAAGCAAGTAGATTTCCAACCAAGAAATCGCCCTTCTTCTTGTGATTTATTCTCTTTCAATAAAAGCTCAAATTCCTCCATTCCTAGTTTCATACTTCTGGTACAGCCTATGTTAAGATGTGTTATAATGTTTTGTTTGGCTTTTGTACTTGGTTAAAACTAACTTAAAAGTCGTTGCTCTAGTTGAACCTTCATGTGTTTGAATGTGGGAATTTTTCATGCTGAGAAACCATATTATGTATCTTTGATCACCAAAACTATTGTAGTTGGATGTAATCAATAAATTCAACATTAAATGTATTCCATAAACTAGCATTAACCATGCTTAGTAATGAAAAATTAAAACCTTTTGAAGAATGCAAAGATATTGTCCGTGACCAATTCTCTAATACTTTTCTTTTCTATTGAGTCCACTCAATTTGATTTGTCTTCCTTTATGTTGGAATAGAATAGAGTCATGTCAATTATAACTGTGAGATTTATTTAATATTTTAACATAATTTTAATTAGCAATACAAAATTAATTTAAAAAATTGTGCATATAATCATAAATTTATTGAAGGTTCAAAAATAGAGGGGATGATTTTGCCTTCCTATCATAAAGATGTTCAGACAATGCTATTATCCACCACTTTTCTTAATCTATGTTTTGAATAATTCTATACTTTTCCTGGTATCGTGTGAGGAATATTGGTGTGATAATAAGAAAACATGGGTAACTTATTGGTAGAATATTCCATTTTTGTAGTAATGAATATATTATGTGATTGTTAATTTGGGAATTATAAAGAGTGATGCCTTTTGTCTTTTAATGAAATTTTTCTCAACTGTCTGTATGCTAGGATATGTGAATTTAAAGTTCCAAACTAAGTTTTATTTTCTAAATTAAAGTCTAGATGAGAAACATAGTCAGAATAGTTGAGACTTTTAAAACATGCATGACTTACCAAAAAGAATGAAGATGATAAGTAATTTTTAGTTTACATGTTCTGTAACATGAGATTTGTATTGAAGAGTTGTACCCAAATTGTAAAGCCATGTCTCAATTTTTATTATTGGTGGTAGCTAACATCCATCCAGATAATACCAAAGTATTCCATAACTTGGATAGTAGTTATGTAATTTCTACTGATCAACAACATTGTTATTAGACAAGGGAGGAAAATCGAGCTTCCAACCTCACAAAAATAAACTCCAACCAACCCTATCTATTACCAAATATTTGTATTTCAAAAAATTAGTGTATTAAAGAATTTGTATTGTCCATAATATGAAATTTTTGCAACAGTTTAAAATATCAGCAACGACATGTTTGTAAAGTTGCCTATGTGGATTGCAAAAAGGGATGGGAGCTACACTGATGATGATTCCTCCATATTTCTTGTTCCCAATATTGGTCGATAAGGGTAGTGGCTATCCAACTACGGTATCATTTTTTTCTAAATTAAAGCTACCATTAACCATTAGTATTGATGCAAACACACATTTTGGTCATAACTATAGTTTTGGAGCATTTCCAAGTGCCATTCTTGAAATGTGAAGCAAATCATAGAGAATTCATTTGTATACAATTTATTTATAGTTGATATGTAAAAAAACTCTTAAATCGTTAGGGTTTTCTATGGCTAGTAAGTGACCTAGATTTAATACAATTTAAAACTAATGCCCAAACCAAAAACCAATAATTAAAAACTCTAGTCTTTTGTGGGATGACTAAAGGTTCTAGCCTTCTATGGGAATATTGTAGAGGACAGATTCTAGTTTCTTGTGGGAATAATGTAGAGAGCATTTTTTCTTACTATTTTTAAAAACTAGTTATTTACAAATATGAGAATCTTGAATGATTAGGTTTTGGTTTGGGAATTCATTTTGGTGCTTCTTCTTTTTTTTTAACTGAAAGAGGGGTAAAACTTTTATTGAATATCAAAGAGAGCTTAACAACACAAGAAACAAAGAGAATTACATAGCTTTATCTTGGTCCACAAGTTGATCCAGCATCGGAGATAAATCAAGGGGAAGCATCCTAGGATCAAGAATGTTCCAAGCCGGCCCTTGCTCAGAGGCCCATTTAACTAGACAATCAGCCACACCATTCCACTCATGAGGGATATGTATAAAGGACACAGAATCTAGAGAATTGCATAACTGAATGATTTGCTGAATAACCAAAGCCAAATGCAAATCCACATACACAAGGTTCCTATTATGAAATAATTTCACAACCACCTACGAGTCAGTCTCACAGATGATTCTTTTCTAGCCACGTAGACAACACTGTTCCACTGCAACCAAGATAGCCAGGGCTTCAATGAGGTTATTAGTATGGTAACCCTTGTATATAGAAAACAGAAACTGGATATCACTAGAACTATCACACCCAACTCCCCCAATACCAGGGGAACCAAAATTTCCCTGAGAAGAACCATCAATGTTGATTTTAAGAGTGCCCACCTCAGGAGGAGACCAACGCCCCTGACAATTAACTCGCTGAGGGTGTTGCTTAGCTCTATTCCCAAAGCAGGTGTGGGGGATCGAGGGAGAGCAACCCTGAAGAGGAAAGGAGAGGCGAGAGTAAATACCAACATCAATAGGATCCAAACCCCCACTGATGTCATATTTAGCAAGGAGTGTTTCCTGAAGAGAATTAACAATTCTCCCCCACAGATGCTTGATCTCAAACTGTAAATCATGAAATATCCTTCTATTCCTCTCAAGCCAAACATGCCATAAAATAAGGGAAGGGTTGATAGTCCAAGCAACTTGAAGAAAAGAAGTCTTGGAAGGGGAATGGCCCAAACAGTCCCAAAATTCAAACAAAGAGGACACATGCCAGCACGTGCATCCTCACACACTCCACCAGAGGTGCCAAATTTGTTTGGCAAAGGGGCACTGGAAAAAAAGGTGAGATACAGTCTCTTCACTATTGCAGCAGGGAACACGGATGGAAGGCCCCTGGAAGCCTCGCTTGCAGAGATTATCCCAAGTGAGACAACGATTGTAAACCAAAATCCAGAGGAAAAAGTTACACTTAGGCCATGAAAAATTATTCCAAACTTTCTTCCACCAAGAGACCTCCACCTCACCAAAAGGTTGCTTTGTCAGTGCAAGGTACCCAGAAGAAACAAAATACTTGCCAAAAGAAGCACCTCCCCAAGCCAAAACATCAGGTTCCTGCAATGAGCTGCACTCCATAGAAGCCAATATCTGAGATAGTTCCAGCCAATCTCCCAGTGAGCCACCTAGAGGCCAATCAAAAGAATTCTTCCATCTATAACCCACAGCAAGCCCAAGTTAAAAGCCTGCTTATAATGAGCCACCTTATTCCATCTAGTAGAAAGGAAAGAATCACAAAGAGCCTGCAAGTGAGGATGGGAGGAAAGGAGAGGAGGATGTCCATTCCAAGAATCACTCCAAAATAGAGCCTCAATGCCTCTGTTGTAGATCCAAAATATACTTATCTTCACCAGGTGAGCACCAATCTTGAGGGTATGCCACACCGTAGAGCCTCTTCCCTCAACAAAAAACCTGGAAACTTCTAAAGGTTCAACACCAGGTAAATACTTGTGTGATAGGATATGGGCCCAAAGCTGAGACTTACTAGTACACCAATGCCAATAGAGCTTGGTAGAAAGAGCTTGACTTCACAAGATAGCAGACCGAAGGCCAAGGCCTCCTTCCTTTTTTGGCCTACAAACAGTATCCCAATTGATGAGGCTCCATTTGGTATGTTGCAAATTGCCACTCCAAAGAAACTGGCGAGAGAGGGCATCAAATTCTTTAAGAAAATACACTAGGGCAGCCTGAACCATGCTTCTGTATATGGGAAGAGCTTGAATTACATATTGAAGGAGTGTCACCCTACCAACAGTAGAGAGCCACCTGTGAGTCCAATTATTGACCCTTTGTTGAAGCTTGTCAAGTCAGCTTTGCCAGAAAAGCCTAGGCTATCTACCCACCACAATAGGGACCCCCAAGTAAGTCAGAGGGAGAGACACAATCTGAAATCTCAAGATATTAGCAATTCTCCACTGGATCGGCTCAAGAGTGTTGAAGAAAAAAATAGAGGACTTGTGGTCATTAATTTTCTACCCAGAGAAAGCCAAATAAGAATCTAAGGTGAGCAGAAAGGCTTTAGCTTCCCAAATCCGAGCTCTCCCAGCAAGGGTAGTATCATCAACAAACTGAAGGTGAGAAAGAGCAAGCAAATCATTTCCCAATTGCCATCCTTGAATCAAATTTTGGGAAACATGAAACCTGATAAGTCGACCAAGTCCCTCGGCCATAATGATAAACAAGTAAGGCGAGATGGGATCTCCTTGACGAAGACCTCTAGAAGCCCCAAAAAGCTTTGTCAGTTCACCATTAAGAAGGACCAAGAAGGAAGGAGTAGTAACACAGCTAAGAACCCATTTTTGGTGTTTTTTATTTTCACAAATAGATAGAAATTATATACGCATGGGTGCTTTATTTTTCCTATGTTTAATTAGATACTTCAAATTTTTGGATTTGTAGCTATTTGATTTTATCACATTTTCTAATGACCTAACTAATTATTTAACTTTGTTAGTTGACAAAGTATCTCAACATCTTATACACAACTATATTAGTTGTATTTAATTTATTTTTAAAAATATTTTTGATCCAATATCCTTATTATTTAGTACCAAATGAAAACTGTTAATACTTTGTTAAATAATGTTTGCATTTACATTCTCCTATTGCTTTAAGTTGAATACTTATGTGTTGAATAGGTTATTTATTGCAAGTCAGATTGTGACCTAGCATCAGAAAAAGGGTCATCTTCGAGTTTCCCCAAACTAAATAGAATTTGTTAAGCATCTTTCTAATGTTCTTATTGTAAAAGCAGTAGTCATATACATTCTACAAAATTGAGACATAAAATAAAAACATCAATGTGCTAAGATAAAGATAAAGATAAAGATAAATTTATTAATGTCCAATAGGAGACCAATGGGGTCTAAGGGACTAGAAATAGTACAAAGGGGAAACGCCAGCAAGGGGGGGCACCAAACAGTGTCCATAGAAAGAGCATGAAAGAAGAAAGAAAAACAACAAAAGAACCAAGAAAAGGAAGAGCAACAACTAAGAACTCCTCACAGGTGAGAAGTAGTCCAAAATGGAAAGGTGTACATTTAAAGCAATTAGGTGCTCTGGAAGGTCACCTCTAAGGTCTACAGAAAGTAGTATTACTAGTAGAGAGACGTTGCCAACAAAAAAACAAAGAAAAGGAATAGCAATGATTAAGAACTCCTCATAGGCAAGAACTAGTCTAGAATGGAAAGGTGTGGATTAGAGCAATCAGGTGCTTAGGAAGGTCACCTTTGGGGTCTATAGAAAGTTGGTAGAGAGTACAGTCAAAAAATTTAGTTTGTTTTATCAACATTAATTGATTTCGTTGTAGCATTCAAAAATTTGGGTTGCAATCTAGTGGTTTGCATCTCAAGCATTTGAATATTTTAAATATAATGGTGGACTGACATTGAAGAGGCTTACCCTTACACTCTTATTCTTTTTAATTCAATAATTTTTTTCTTCTTATGTAAACTTTCCCTCCTTGTACTTTGTAGGAACTATGTTTCCTTGCAACTCTTTATTATTTTAAAGTCAAGACATCCAAATGAAAAAAATAGTAATTATTGTAGGATCAATCAAAAAAAAAAAAAAAAGGATTTGCAAGAACAATCTTGATCCATATTCATGCGTCCAAATGAAGTTGGTATGCCATAAGCATCAAAGAGCACATCTAGTGCAATGAAAGAAAATGTTATGACACAAAAGATTTTACTCTTATTTGAATTTAGTATTATCAATGAGAAATTGATTTAAAACCATTGAAGGAATAGTAGGGGCTAACAATAACAACAATAGTATTTAATAGTTCTAAATGAGTGACAAACTCTGTATCATAAATGTTTCAAGAAACATTGATGTACTTTACTTTCTTCTGATCACATCTCTATATTTTTTGAAATAAAATACCAACTAAATGATAGAATACAGTGACTGCAGCGGAGGTTTTGTGCTAAAGGAGAAAATAAATACTAGCAATATCACGTCGATGAAGTAGCATTTCCTTCAATCAGAAACTTTCCTAATATAAAGTAGGTTACAAGGATGTAAAATAATAGTTACAAAACAGAAAAACAACAACATATTATAGGATGACCATGTGGTAGAACAGGGAACCATCAAAGGATAAGGAGATAATAAGTAACAACAATGTAGTTCAAAACCGATGACATTAGTTGCAAAATGGTCATTCAAGCTGCTATAGAGGACAATGCCAAACAAATGGAAACACAGTGATATCAATGCTCATAATTATATAGAGATTGAGTGTCAAATACAAAAGGAGTAGTCATTCTAATTCCATGGCCAAAAGACACAAATAAGTGGTCACTATTTTAAACAAAAGTGAATACATATTTTTAAAAGTAGCGAATATTGTAGAATGGTATGTAGAATGGTATGAAGAAGCAGTGATTACTTAGGTGTATGTGTACATTTTAAATTTTTTAGTTGTTCTTTTTTATATTTTATATTTTAATTTAAGTCTATAAAATATTTATATTAATTTTTTTTTTTTAATATGGCGAGACTTCTGAATTTTTAATTAGTGTGGTTCTTAAAAAACTTATTAGATATAAATTTATTATTATTATCATCAAGCTATTTACAATCTTTACATTAAATAGTGTTCAAGATTTAAACATATAAAATATTATTGTAATTTTTAAAAATAAAATATAAACTTCCTCATTCAATTAGCATGTTTGATTTAAAGTCATGCAATATTTTTTTTAAATACTTAAAATATTTTTAAATTATTTTTAATAATAGTTTTTAAAAAATTCTTAATGATTAATTGATTTCTACATTAGTTTATAACACTACACATATTAATTTTCTTATTTAAATTAATTTGTTTGATTTAAAATAATATATATTTTACATTTTTAAAATATATTAACAAAGATAACAAAGACAAGAACATCGATTGAATCTCTGACATGAGTTCTTTAAAATCACATAAGTGCTTTAGGTTCTATACATGAACACACAAGAATAGTAATACATATATTTTGCAAACAAAAGTCATAACATAAATTAAAAGAATTCTACACTAATTCATTAATGCCTTTTTATTCATAGTAAAAATACATCTTTTTCCCCTTCTAAAAGATAGGATAGCATGTTTTAAATAATAAGATATCTTTAGAGATATGAGTCAAAGTAAAAGTTTTTTAAAAAAAACATTGTTTAAAAAATTAAATAGCATTCAAAAATTATATCTTAATATACTCATTGAAAAATCACCTTACATCTTATACTAATTAGAAAATAACCTTTTTAGGATTATTGGTTACTGTTAACATGCATTACTATTTAAGTCTCATTATGTAATAAGTTAAAGTGGAGACTCAGAGAAACTAAATGAAATCAAAATATTACATTGTATAATGTGAGAAGTAAGATTGTGCATTCTACTCTCTTAATTTATATTTTCAACTATATTATAACAAACTTTATTATTGTAAAAAATATTATTTCCATATCAATTTTAAAGACATTTAAGTATTTTCGTGTTGTTAGGAATTTGTGAAGTAATAAGTTTGTCATCATTTCATAAATATTTGCATTTCTATTTTTTTATGTAAAATAATATTATTAATATAATTTGTAATAAATAATTTTATTAATATTGTTTATAATTGTAAAAATATAGAAAAGAAGCAATACAAAAATAAAATTAAGTTTGATTAAGCTCTGCATATGCAAATGCGACCTTCTAAGCAGGAATATTTGCCTCGAGTTGCCCTATATTAAGGAAAGGGTGGAAAATTACTTCTAGAAAATAAGGTATGCAATTCAGATGAAGAATGTGTTTGACATATTAAACAATGACCTTCTCAACATGATATAGGGAAATTATACATAATGGGATCCAGATAAACCCCTAAAAATGTCGATCACAAAAAATCTTGAAGAAGGATGGACATTTGTCCATCACCACAAACGAAGATAATTTAAGAAAATTCCTCGGTTGAGATTGATGTAGGATGGGATTCTCTCTTCATAGGTGAGATCTTATTTCCACAAAACTATATACTTTAGTGGCTCTCAGACATGAAAGTAGGGGGTCCAAATAAAACCCTAGAAAGAAGACAACATGATGAGTTTTAAAAAGCAAATCAAGACAAATGTTAGAATGGACTTTGGCAAGGGAAGACAAATGTTCATTCAAATATCAAGCGTTTAGATTAGGAAATGGAGTTTGAATATCTGATAATCAGCAATCCCACCACAGAAAGAATCTGGAATGAATGTCATAATTTTTGTCTTGTGGCATTCTAGCAAGGTAGCTTCATTTCTAACTTTGATTTTGCTTTGTGGCTTTCAACAAACTTAAAGGGAGAGGTGTATACTACTAAACTACAGAATAGGTATATTTTTGTTGTATGCTTAAATCAACACATTAAAGATAAATTTTTAGTAGGCCCTCTTGTATATATCAGAGGTTTTTTAATCTCTTTTATAGAATGGGATACTAGTTTTGATCTATCAAATTTTCCCATTTAGTCTGCATTTTTTTGGGTTGAATTTTCCAACTTTCTTATACATTCTAAAAATTATCAGTGATATGTTTAGGGCATTTAAAGGATTGACAGAGAATTTTCTAAGCTCTAATTCAATCAAGATTTTGGTAGATTTCCCCACGAAGAAAATCATTAAGCCTATAAAGATCATGACTAATAATTTAATTTATATAAATTAACCCCATCTTTCTTCAAATGTATGATTAGATCTAAAATAACATTTGTTGATTCTAAGTTAATGAAAATGTATATTTGTTGTTCCTAGTTATGCTAACATAGGTGAAAAGATAGGTTTTAGGTTTTTTAAATAAGCGAGGATTTGGACTTTTGAAAAATCACATCTGCTAGAAGGAGATTTAAGTTGTCACTATTCTGAAGACTCAGAACCGTGTTCCACTAATTCAATTTGGAGGATAACATTTAGTTTAGACTCCCTCACCTATCAAGGATCACATGTCTATCCTTGTATGCTTGGTGAAACATTGTCAGAATCTTGATGAACTATCAAATTCTAACCAGAGTATGACCAAAATTATTTCTTGAGGCTTCAGAAGTTAAGTTACACTCGTTTCCAAATAAGGAGACAAAGAATAAGGTCATTCTAGACAATGATCATTCCAACACAGAGTTCCTAGTTGATAATAATAAATTCAAGAATATGAAAGATGTAGATAACTTTATTAAAAAAAAATGTAGAAGGTAAAGTCAACTCTAAATGATCTAATCTAGACTCTCCTTATTTCTCGAGTATGGTTAATCTTTTAAGTTGGGGGGAGATGTATCATCTTATTACTTATTCATTCACCCATTATCACCCGTTGTTTCCCTTTGTCCTTGCCATTTCACCATAAAACCATTATTTCAACCCACATAATAATTTGAATATGTTCATTAGTCCCTTCATATTTCTTTTTGCCTATCACCTACTTCATATGGCTGGGTATAGAAACTAAATTTTTGTAATGCCATGAAGAAAAAGGGTAGAAAACATAATTTTAAAAAAAATGGAAAAAACTAAAAATGAAAGGAGAATAAAGAAGAAAAAATAAAGGGTTTGTTATGAAAGATATTAGAAAAATCGGGAAGTTTTATATGAAGAAGATTTTCATCAAGTATACTAAAGGGTGAAGGTCAAAGGCTACATGTTCAAACCTAGACCTCTTGATCATAATGATTGTACGAGGACATGCAATATGTTAATTTGGGGGGAATGGAGAGAGCCATTTACAATTTGGTTTTATGCCATATTTTAATCCATTTTAGGTATCTTCATGCTCATTTCCATATTTTATTTCTATTCTAATTCATCTCATTTTACCATTTTATGTTGCATGTGATTTAGTATATGTAAGTAGGGTAAGTGCACCAAGTTGTGGTGCCAAAAGGGGGGTATAAGTGGACACCTTTTTTCTGTAATTATATAATGTGTATTTTTTTAATGAATTTTTTAATTAGACACATCTCAAAAACTTGAAATATCCATGTGCTCCCCCTAGAAATGATTGAAAACTAATCTAAAATCAAATTTTTTTTTTTTCAAAGTGTGTAGAATGGAGTCTAGTTTCTAAAACTAAGTTGTTGCAAAATTCGATGAATAAGCTAAAATCTACATCCCAATTAGTACATGTTGGTTTTTGACAAAAAATGGACATACATTCAAAAGAAATTATAGTTTAAAGTTTTGAAATAGTTCAAATAAAAAAAAAATGATATGGTTAAATAGCTAACATAGAGACCTACAATGTCATGTAACCTAATTTTATCAATGCTCAACCACGAGAAAACTTGAAGGGGAGCACACAAGAAAAATTAATCATTTTTTTGTATGTTTGCAACAAAACACGTCTCAGACTAGTTTAGAGACTCAAAACCTTTGGGTTGGATCCCCAAGGAAAAACCAAGCCTTAGGCTTGGTAGAATGTAAAGCTTTAGATAGCACATGCACACTATAGCACATGCACAGTATTTAAAGATTTTTAAATTTTGGTCTTAACAGTGCGTGCATGCTTTAGTGCATATGTGCTTAAGTGTACACGCACTATTAACACCTAAATTTGGAAGGAGAGAGGCAAAGCAAGGGCGAGAGAGAGGGGGGGGGAGGATGGGTGTGTGTGTGTGTGTGTGTGTGTGTGTGTGTGTGTGTGTGTGTGTGTGTGTGTGTGTGTGTGTGTGTGTGTGTGTGAGAGAGAGAGAGAGAGAGAGAGAGAAGGGAATGGGAGAGAGGAGAGAGTAGGGGATGGGGGAGAGAGGAAGTGTGAGAGAAAGAGTAGGGAGTGGGAGAGGGAGTGGGAGAAGGGGTGGGAGAGAGAGAGAGAGAGAGAGAGAGAGAGAGAGCGAGGGGGGTGATGGGAGTGTGAGAGAAAGAGAGTAGAGGATGGGAGAGGAGAGAGAGAGGGGGGATGGGAGTGAGTGTGTATGAAAGAGAGTAGGGGATGGGAGAGGGGAGAGAGAGAGTAGGAAATGGGAGAGAGAGTTTGAGAGAGAGAGAGTAGATGGTGGGAGAGGGAGTGGGAGAGGGAGAGAGAGGGGGGATGAGAGAGAGCAAGGGATGGGAGAGAGTGTGAGAGAGAGTAGGGGGTGGCAAAGAGAGAGTACAGGATGGGAGAGAGATTGAGAGTAGGGGATGGGAGAGAGAGAGAGAGAGAGAGAGAGAGAGAGTAAGGGTTGGGAGAGATAGAGAGTAGTCAGTGGGAGAGAGAGAGGGGGGGTGGGAGTGTGTGTAAGAGAGAGTAGGGGATGGGAGAGTGAGAATGTGAGAGAGAGTAGGGGTGGTAGAGAGAGAGTGAAAGTAGGGGATGGGAGGAGGGAGAGAGAGAGAGAGAGAGAGAGAGAGAGAGAGAGAGTAGGAAGTGGGAGAGGGAGAGAGAGAGAGGGGGATGGAGTGTGTGTGAGAGATCTAGAGAGTAGGGGATGGGAGAGGAGAGAGAGGGGGGATAGGAGTGTCTGTTTATGAAAGAGAAAGTAGGGGATGGGAGAGGGGGGAGAGAGAGAGTAGGTGGTGGGAGAGGGAGTGGGAGAGGGAGAGAGGGGGGGATTGGAGTGTGTATGAGAGATCTAGAGAGTAGGGGATGGGAGAGGAGGGAGATTGGGGATGGGAAAGTGTGTCTATGAAAGAGAGAGAGTAGGGGATGGGAGAGGGGAGAGAGAGAGTAGCCCAATAGAGAGAGCAGGGGATGGGAGAGAGTACATGGTTGGAGAGAGAGAGAGAGAGAGAGAGAGAGAGAGAGGATGGAAGTATGTGTAAGAGAGATAATAGGGGATGGGAGAGAGTGTGAGACTATGAGAGAGAGAGTAGGGGGTGGTAGAGAGAGAGTGAGAAAGCACTGGGAGAGAGAGGAGGATGAGAGTGTGTGAGTGAGAGAGAGTAGGGGATGGGCCAGAGAGAGAGAGTAGGTGGTGGGAGAGGGAGTGGGAGAGAGGGGGGATGGGAGTGTGTGTAAGAGAGAGAGAATAGGGGATGGGAGAGAGTGTGAGACTGTGAGACAGAGAGAGAGTAGAGGGTGGCAGAGAGAGATTATGAGATGGGAGAGAGAGAGTGAGAGAGAGTAGACAGTGGGAGAGGGAGAGGGAGAGGGAGAGTAAGAGAGAGGGAGAGAAAGATGAGAGAGAGAGAGAGAGAGTGTGTGTGTGTGTGTGAGAGAGAGAGAGAGAAGGGGGGATGGGAGTGTGTGTGTGTGTGTGTGTAAAAGAGAGAGAGTAGGGGATGGGAAAGGGGAGAGAGAGAGAGAGAGAGAGAGAGAGAGTAGGCAGTGGGAAAGGGAGTGGGAGAGGGAGAGAGAGAGGGAGGGGGATGGGAGTGTGTGTACGAGAGAGAGAGAGAGAGAGAGAAGGGTATGGGAGAGAATGTGAGAGTGTGAGAGAGAGTAGGGGGTGGCAAAGAGAGAGTACAGGATGGGAGAGAGAGTGTGTGAGAATAGGGGATGGGAGAGAGAGAGTAGAGAGGGAGAGAGTGAGAGTGAGATTAGGGGATGGGGAGAGAGAGAGAGAGAGAGAGAAATTAGGCAGTGGGAGAGGGAGTGGGGGAGGGAGAGTAGGTAGTGAGCGAGGGAGTGGGAGTGGGAGAGCAAGAGAGAGAGAGTAGAGGATGGGAGAGAGAGAGAGAGAGAGTAGGCAATGTGAGAGAGAGTGGGAGAGGGAGAGAGAGAGAGAGAGAGAGTAGGGGATGGGAGAGAGAGAGTGGGAGAGGAAGATAGAGAGAGAGAGAGAGAGAGTAGGCAGTGGGAGAGGGAGAGCGAGAGAGAGGGGGGATAGGAGTGTGTGTAAGAGAGAGAGAGAGAGAGAGAGAGAGAGAGAGAGAGAGAGTAGGGGATGGGAGAGAGAGTGAGAGAGAAAGAGTAGGGGATGGGAGAGAGAGAGTGAGAGAGAGAGAGAGAGTAGGCAGAAGGAGAGGGAGAGGGAGAGTGAGAGCAAGAGACAGAGTAGGGGATGGGAGAGAGAGTGAGAGAGAAAGTAGGTAGTGGGAGAGGGAGTGTGAGAGGGAGAGCGAGAGAGAGGGAGAGGGGGGGATGGGAGTGTGTGTAAGAGAGAGAGTAGGGGATGGGAGAGAGAGAGTGAGAGAGAGAATAGGGGTTGGTAGAGACAGTAGGTGGTGGGAGATGGAGTGGGAGAGGGAGATAGATAGAGAGAGTAGCCCGAGAGAGAGAGAGAGAGTACAAGATAGGAGAGGAGAGAGAGTGAGTGAGAGAGAGGAGGGGATGGGAGAGGAGAGAGAGTGAGAGAGAGAGTAGGGGATGGGAGAGAGAGTGAGAGAGAGAGTAGGCGGTGGGAGAAGGAGATAGAGAGAGAGTAGGGGATGGTAGAGGAGAGAGCACAAGAGGGAGTAGGGATGGAAGAGGAGAGAGAGAGAGAGTGAGAGTGAGAGTAGGAGATGGGAGAGAGAGTAGGTGATGGAAGAGGGAGTGGGAGAGGGAGATAGATAGAGAGAGTAGCGGTGGGAGAGGGAGTGTGAGAGGGAGAGTGAGAGAGAGGGGGGATGGGAATGTTTGTAAGAGAGAGAGAGAGAGAGTAGGGGATGGGAGAGAGAGCAAGAGAGAGAGAGGGGGATGGGAGAGAGAGTGAGAGAGAGTAGGTGGTGGGAGATGGAGTGGGAGAGGGAGATAGATAGAGAGAGTAGCCCGAGAGAGAGAGAGAGAGAGAGAGTATGGGATGGGATAGGAGAGCGAGAGCAAGAGAGAGTAGGGGATGGGAGAGAGAGTGAGAGAGAGAGTAAGGGATGGGAGAGAGAGTAGGTGGTGGGAGAGGGAGATAGAGAGAGAGTAGGGGATGGGAGAGGAGAGAGAGAGCGAGATAGAGTAGGGGATGGGAGAGTAGAGAGAGAGTGATAGAGAGTAGGGGATGCGAGAGGGGAGAGAGTGAGAGAGAGTAGGGGATGGGAGAGAGAGTGGGAGATAGAGTAGGTGGTGGGAGAGGGAGATAGATAGAGATAGAGAGTAGGGGATGGGAGAGGAGAGAGAGAGCGAGAGAGAGTAGGGGATGGGAGAGGATTGAGAGAGTGAGAGAGTGAGAGAGTAGAGGATGGGGGATGGTGGGATAGGGAGAGATTATTCTTCACATAGTGTGTACGCACTATAGTGCATACACGCTATATCAGAACACCAAAAAATGGTCATAACACAAGTTTGAGTCCTTGTTGATCCATATTCTACTTTTTGTCTGTTGTGCATTCTGTAGTTCCAACATAAAACATAGGTTTCAAGCTATTGGAAGTTAGCAAACACTATTTGAAAGATTTTTTAATATTCTTTCATTCTATCTGAAGCTAGCAAACACGAAATTCAATCATTAGATACACTATTTGAAGGCTTTTTTAATATTCTTTCTATAGAAAAGGTTAGTGAAGTCCTTTTTAAATATTCTTTGTTGTTATATAAAGACAATTTTGATTATAATTTTACATGTTGTTTCATATATAGTGAATTCATTAAAATTTGTATGTTTGCATGAAATGTTATTTGGAAATGGTTAGAAATTTGACAAGTTGTTTAATATATATTGTGTATTCATTGAAATAATTGTAATTTGTATATGTATTTGAATGATTTGTAATTTACAAATTGTAAGTAATTCAAATATTTAAATAATTTGACATATAGAAATTATCATCATGCCAAGGAAGAAACCAAAAACTCAAACAATGGAAGAGAGGGAGAGAGATTTGGCAATTAAAAGAGATAAAGTGAAACTACTACATGAACAAAGAAAATTGCAAAGCAATAATGAAGAATTGACTTTCAAAGAGGAAAAAGAACGATCGATACAAAGAAATAAAGAGGAAGAATTGGAAAGACAAAAAGAATGAATGAGACTATTACGCTCAAGAAGACAATTGAATTGTGAAGCTGCACTATCTTCCAATGTTGGAGTCATATCATCATCTCATGTTGAAAAGATGCTAATATGTAGATCCGACGATGTACACACTCCATCTTGTCATGTTGAAGGCACAACATCAACATATCAAGCAGGTGATATTCCATCTTTTGCATCTTATTGCCAAGGCACATCAGGTTCAAGGTACGCAAACACTCAACCTTATTTTGATGTTCCAAATGTTGAGGGAATGGAAGAGATTATAACACCTTCTAGAATTTTTTTTAGAAGACCAAAATATTTGATTGATATTGATACTAACATTTTGAAATAAAGGCCTAGCAAGATTAGCAAGCGTACTTGTCAAAGAAAAGTTAATCATATGTGGAGATTACTCTTTGAAGAATTAAATACTACAAGTCAATGCCAATTATTTGTTGAAATGATGAGAAATTTGAAATTTAGGCCTATCGTGAAGATTCTTGGGCTAAGAACGATGAACAATTCAAATGAAAAATTCATTGTAAAGAATCTAATGAGTGCTTATGACAAAGTGGGTTCTAAATCAGGCACCAAAGATAGTAATACCACAAAATGAGTACTTACATCGACAATTGTAAGTACCCAAATTAAGAAAGCTCAACTCATGAGAAAGACAAGAAAAACATTGAAAATCGATAGAGGTACTCTAAGGAGAGTCACCCTAAGGTGTGAGAGATTGGAAGATCGGACAAAAAATGAGTTATGGACATTTAGGGATAGACTACCATGAAAGGATAAAGAAATTAGTGAAGCTTTGAAATCATTGATCAAATATTTTTGGACAAATAACACGTGTTTCCCCTAATCAAAGAGATGTTGTAAGAAGGGGGATTGGTAGCCAAAATCGCAACCCACATGCAAAAAAAATTTTGAACTCAACTCAAACACAATTTTTTGCAAAATTTATTGGTATGTATCCTCAAATTTGAATAAGTCAAAGATTTTTTGAGATGGATAAACTTTTTTATGTGAAGATAAATCACACACGCACAACTTGTTGTTGTACTATACACATTGAATTTTCTAACCATTTTGATGTGTTTAGGCATATATGTGTATTTTTTCATTCTAATCTTGTTTTATAGGATTGTGACATGAATGAGCCACCTAGACCTTCAAGGGAATTCATATCCAACATTTTATGTGAAATAGGGGACAGCCAACAATTTTACAAGACATCATGCTTGGATGGTACATGCTTATTTTGTGGTTCTTTGCAACTTTTATCAACTTGTGAACATATGGATAATACACATGCAATTGGAAATGAAATAGTAGATTACAAAAAATATAAGACAATGACATATGCTCTAAAAGATGGGAAACAAGGTAAAAGATGTGATTTAGTCATTGAAAATATTCTAGTGTATGAGTTCATAAAGATTTTTCGTGAAAAGATTATTTATGAGTATGCAAGGCATACACATAGAGTTCAATGGCTGGACTTACAATTCAAGTTGTGTAAGGATACATTTCCACTAGATACCATTGTTTCGATTGTAGACTTCGCAAAGAACTACACACTAAAATCACAAAATGAGGTGCAAGCAAAGTATTATACTTCTCAACAAGTTTTTATATTTGTTCACATAACATTCATGCATTCACCTACAAGTACAAAGGATGAAAAGATGATTTTGAGGGTACCTTTTTTACATCAGTGATGATCGATCACATTCTACAGAGTTTGTACATGGTTGTTTTCAACTATTTTATGGAGATTTGGCTGTCAGGGGCATACCATATCGTCAGTACATTATTTGGTCAGACAATTGCACATCTCAATTCAAGAATGCACAGATGTTCTATTACTTGAGCAGGATGCACAAGTTCTCTAGAATTCAATATATGTGAAATTTCACAGAGGCTAGTCATGGAAAGGAAGAGCACGATGGTGTAAGCGCATATATCAAAAGAGCCTTAGCTCGTGAAGAACTAATTACAAAGATGGAGCAATATTGACTGATGCAAAATCTATTGTCTATTGCTATAACACTACAATGGGTCCAAGTAAGGAAAGTGAGCCTACGATTTTTAGATTCTTCTGGTTGATAGATAATACTAACATTGCACCATACAAGGATTGTTGCACACTAACAAGATCAAGTGAGTTGCACTCTTGTAGAAACTCTGATGCAGGTTCATGGAGTATCCACACACGAAAAATGGCATGCTATTATCCATCATGTGTAGAGGAAAATTGGGATGACTATGAGTCGATTGAATGGGTAGACAAATGGGATATACGAGTTTTGGACCCAATTGACACCTATCGTCCCCCACAAGCACTAGAAATGGTAGAGATGGATTCATCCATTGACTTTGACCACTTGTCTAATCTAGTGCAACCTGGTAATATATATATTTATATATCTTTGTAATTTCAATATGTAACTTTATAACTTTTACCTAAGTATTTTACAAATTAATGATCACATTTTGTACATTTATCACTATAGGCCATGCTTTTGCTATTATTACACTTGAAGACAATGAAGAAGGGATAGATTATTATTTGTCTCATTGTGTCCAAGCCAAACAAAAATTGGATCACTCAGTTATAGATAGTGAAGGTTTAGAGTACCATATTGGTGTGGTGGTTGTAACTGGCAGATGGCTTAGATGGCATTCTATGAAGAACCCTAACTTGTGGTTATTCGAGATTTGGCAAACAGAGAGGAAGATTCTTCATTATTTCTAGTTGGTTCATTAGATTGAATAGAGAGAGAACGAGAGAGAGAGAGAGAGAGAGAGAGAGAGAGAGAGAGAGAGAGAGTTTGTGTGTGACTGGTATGGACATTGGGACATGTGTCAGTGACCCTAGGAGTTAGAAGGGTGAATTACCTTTTATTTTCATTTGGTTTCATGTTTCGATCCTTTGTAGTTTGCAAGTTATTCAAGTTTTGATGAAGGTGCCTAGAAATCAACATTAAACCAAAGGTTTCACCTAGGGCCTTGTTGTTTTGGCACTTTCCACCATGGGAATCTGATTCCCCTTAGTGGAATGCAAGCCCTATCAGTGTACTTAATGATTTTGTAGGTTTTACAAATGACAAAGCAAGGAATGAATTTTGCCACCATACCCTAGGTGTATGGCTCTATACATGCACCATTCGACATTTCACCACAGTCACTATAATTTTTTCTCCAGAGTGATCCAAGTTATATAACTTTGGATTTGGACTTTTTCGCATGCTCCTAGATGTTCCAATAATTGTTTTGCAGATTGGCACATATGAAAGGGTACCTATAGTGTAACTGTAGCCTAATTAAGCCTATCAACACTTTCCAAATGTTGTTATTGAAGTGGCTTCTAGTCTCTTCCAGTTTGTGAGGTTTACATATCTTTTAAATGTCCTAAAAGGGTGTTTGAATCTCACTTTAAACTGTCTTCATGTGGGGTTTTTTCATATTATGTTCAATTTACAGTTTGAAGGGTTACTAGCCTTTTCAATGGCAAACTATTATAATTGTATATTAAACTTTTTTTGGACACAATAGAATCACTTTATCTACTGTATACAAACCTTAATAGGTCTAAGGTGTGTTTGTATTTCATTCCATGGTCATTGTTCTCTTTTCATTCATGTTTGGGGGTATGTTCCTGGTGCAGAGCACCAAGGCACTTGGTTTATATTTTAGTTTTCATATTTTTTTTACCTACTTATGCCAGAATAAACAAACCTTGGATGATAAGTCCATGGTTATCAAAGAAAGACACCATTTTCTATGCTTAAGGCACTTCACGCAATTTATAAGCAAAAGTTGCCCATTAGGAAAATTCGGGATTTTTAATGTTTTTGGTCAATAAATCCTAGGATTAGTTTTTTTAGTTGGTTTTAGGTAATTTGGAACCTTTTCCAAGTCCTAGAAGTGGAATCAAGTGAAAAATGTAGAAATTGCATTTTTTGTGCAAAGTTGCATTGTTGAAAGTTGTAAAAGTTGCTCAAATTTGAAACTTAGTGGGAAAAGGGTTATAACTATTAAAATATTGATTGTAACCATTAAAATAAACATAGGAGATATATATACCTCATTTGTGAGGTCTAGAGGGTATTAATGTATGAATTGGAAGAAGTTGCAAAGAAAGAAATTCAATTTTGGAGTCATTTTTACTGGTTTCTGTATGCTGCATGAACTGTATAGACTTTTAGACTAGATTTGATGGATTTTTGAGATAGAGATTTTAATCAATTTTTTTTTTTCTTTTGGTTTCATCATTCTACATATTTTCTAACTCAAGTTATTGCATTTTTAGTGAAACTAGGTTTTTAGGACAACATTTTGGTGCACATCGCAAGAATGGGCCTCTAACTGCTATTTTCTTGGTTTAAATTTCATGGACACTTGAGAAATGGTAATTAGTAGGGTCCTTTTAAAGATTCCCAGGTTTCAAGACTAGAGGATGTGTTTTGTGATTTTTCCAATCAAGCCCTAGGTCAAGTACCATGAAGGATTTCACCTCTTGTAGCGTGATGATTTGTGAATGGCAAGAGTTTGGGAATAAGTGAAGAATAGAGCATTTGAAAATAAATTATTTTAGTATTTCCAACCTTTCTGATCATTGAGTTCATTTTCATGACCCCGTTTACTATTGGTTGCTTTGTAAACCAAGCCTAACTTGATCACTTAGGTCTATGTTGCTTTGTGAAGAATATGGAATGTTGGAGTGGGGCTAGAACTTGATGCTTTAGGGTTTGAAGTAAATTTGAAAAGGGTATTTAAAAACCTTATTTTTTTGGGTCTTGTTTGAAACTTTGTGAAGTTAGATCCCAAAAACCATTTCAGGAGAGCTAAAAGGGGCTCACAAGGCTACTAGGCCAAATTGGGGTTTGAGGCTTTGTGCAAGTGTATGATTCAAACTAGTGGTGTAGTCTATGGTAAATAGGTGCACCAAGATCATTTAACTTCTTAGAACCCTTGGTACAAACTTCTAGGGTGTTTTTATAGTATTAACCTAGTTGTGGGAGATTGTTGCAAAACATATAAAGTAGGCAAGTTTGGTTATTTGTCCTTGGATTCTTGGTGAAGTTGGAGAGTGTGTTTCTTTGGTTCATTGGAGGATTGGAGTGTGTTGAAACCTTGTAATAAGGTTAAATATTTGATAGCCATTCGGTTGATTTCAATAGTGGGAAACCCATTGAAGCTTCTTAGTTGTGCTCTCTGCATCAATTCCCTTATTAGGCTTTTGGAGAATCTTTATGTTTTGGTTCTTTTGAACTTAGGAAAACCTAGTGATTAGGTTCCCTGCCTTGTTTGGGTTGTGATAACATGTGATAAGTTCATTATTGATACTTGTGATAAGTGTCCCAGCACTAAACCCTCTTTTTGGGAAATTTGAAGGATTCCAACCTTGTCTAATTGCCTACTAGATTTCCTTTTAGAAGCTTCCACTATGCACTGCTACATCACAACCTATCCTAAGTGAACTATCTAGGATCCTTAGGTGCCTTCCTTGATGAATCTAGAATGGGTGCTCCTGCACCAGTCATCTACTTGACTAGGACATGTTTGGGAACTGACAATCTCCATTTAAACTCAAGTCTCCATTTAAAGGTGGCAATGAGCTTTTTGTTGTTCTATTAAGATCATTAATATATTTCGATGAGAACTTTGAGGGATCATGTCCAGATTGAGTATCTTGGCTTCCCAAGTCCTATAAATGCAAGGCCATTGATGAATAGGCATTTCTAATTGAAACATTTTTGGTGCTAGAATTAAGTGTGTGACCAGATTCTTTGCCTACTAATGAGCCAATTTGAGGCTTCACTTCAGATTGCTCCATCGACAATTCTATAGCACTTGTTACTTCTCTATCTGAAAATTTCGTTGTTGGTAGCCAATTGCTTATTCATTTCCTTTCAATATTCGTGGGAAACTAAGGCATTTGGTTACCTAATAGGTCCTAAGAATCTTAACTAGCGTCCTAGAGTAGTCCTAGATGGACCCATTTGACCTAAATATGTAAAGAGCAAAAATTGCTCAAAAAGTTGCTTGAGCAACTTTTGCAATTTTTGCAAAAAAGTTGCAAATGGAAGTTTGGAAAGTTGTAACTATCTATGCTCGGTTATATGAGCATGGGGAAAAAATTTCGAACGTTAGAAGGTTTCTAGTTAGATTTGCATTTTTAAGCAACTTTTACAACTTTTGCAATTTTGCATAAAAAGTGCAACTTTTGCAAAATTCACTAGATTTCACTTCTAGGACTTGGAAAAGGTTCCAAACTATTAAAAAACACCTAATCCTAGGCTATCTTGACCAAAAACTCAAAAAGACCCAATTTTGCCTAATTAGCAACTTTTTCTCATATCTTGCACAAAGTGGCTTAGGCATACATATCTTGCTCATATCTCTCTCATTGTTCGTCATAGGCACTCCAAACTGAAACATCCCTAAGAGTCACTAAATGCCATAAGGCAGCGATCTTTGATGGTGCATATCTCGAAGCTCGTACAAGGTATGGATGTGATTCTAGGTGTTATAGGACCATGTTGCAAAGACCTACAATAACTTCTATCACATTTTGGAGATCTTACTCTATTTTGATTTTACGATGCCATCTTAGGTGATGCTAAAACTTGTAGTGTTAGCTAGTATAAAGTTGCCAACTGCCAAATATCCCTCACCATTTTTCGTGGGATCAAACTGTCTATTCTATTAGCTCTAGGTGGTTGGGTAAACCCTAGCCCCAAGCTTGTCTCATCATTGAGCGCTCGAACGTTCTCAAGCACACCGAACTGAAATCTCCTTAAGGCACTAAATGTCATAGGGCGGTGATCTTTGATGGGCCATATCTCGGAGCTCGTGCAAAGTATGGATGTGATTCTAGGTACTATAGGACTGCGTTGTGGAGACCTACAATAATCTCTCTCACTTTTTGGAGATCTTACTCAGTTTTGATTTTGTGGCGCCATCTCAGGTGATGTTGAAACTTGTAGTGTTGGTTAGTACAAAATTGTTGGAATTAAAGATAGAGTAACTGAGAGGGGGGTGAATTAGTTACTCACAAAAATTAATCCACAAATCCTTTAGATGTCTTAATGATCTAGTTATTGTTTTTACTCGGTAAACAACTGTTGTAACTCGATAAATTAAACTATTACTTTCTTTTCAAGCATTCATGCATGTAACTGAAAATAAAGTGAACATAAGAGACACCAAATTTAACGTGGAAACCCAATATGGGAAAAACCACCAAGTAACTAGTCACCAATTTTTCACTCTTCTGAAGTGAGCCCTATTAGGAGCCAACCTTGTTAAAGGTTACAATACACACTGTTAGGTGTGACCCTATTAGAGGATTTAATCACCCTACTAGGAGTGGCCTTGTTAGAGGTCTTTAGAACAATTCAACTAAACTGTCACCTTATTAGAGGATTTACAAAATGGTTGTTAAACCAACTCTGTTAAGAGATTTGAAATCACTGCTACAATGGTTATAAAGCAACAATGAATTGACCTGAACAAGATGCAACTGAATTTGCTGGATACAGGTCTCTATTTAGCATCATTAGATCCTCCTTGATCAAATATGACTCTGTTGCTCCTCAATGATCTCTGATCATCCTTCAAATTCGCTTCCACAATAATCAGTTTTCATATCATATTAACTTATCATATCTCCACATCATGCTACATTGAATTCACAACTTGGCTTCTTACTTATACCATTCAGGTTGTCAAGTCAGCCCATTTACATGTTACATTTATCAATAATCCATTTATCATTCGGCTACAGATATTATTCTTAATCAAATAAATGTTATTTCATAAGACAATGAAATCCTTTACTGGACGACCCTGCTCGGTAAGTACTGCTTCTAGGAATTTTTAGACTTAACCTTCTTGACTTGGTTAACATTACAATAACCTTAAAATCCTTTGGCTGAAGCACACTAAAATACACTTTTAGTGATGCATCAATAGGAACAGAATTGAAGATCTATCAGTTGATGCAGCAAATCAATGAAGACATTGCATATGAATTAGTACATTAGGTACAGTACTATTCAGTTGTTTTGAGTTGTCTTTGGCATGTGTTGTCAAAGAGGGAGAATATATTGTCAAATCTTTCTAAAATTTGCAAATAATAAGAATTTGTGTAAGGAGAGATTATTATGAAAGAGGGATTTTTGTATTCTGACATCAAAAGACTTGTTTTCAAATTTCATTCTATGACATGTTGTGTTTCCATCAATGCCAAAGAGGGAAATTTTTGGATACAATTGTTCAATTGTGTGTTGTCTTTGATGTCACACAAATGTCACATCAGTCATCAGGTAGTGTCTACCGAGCTCAGAAGGTCAGCAAGGCAAAGGATAGTGTCTACCGAGCTCAGAAGGTCAGCAAGGCAAAGGATAGTGTCTATCGAGCTCAGAAGGTCAACAAGGCAAAGGATAGTGTCTACTGAGCTCAGAAGGTCAGCAAGGCAAAGGATAGTGTCTACCGAGCTCAGAAGGTCAGCAAGGCAAAGGACAGTGTTTACCGAGCTTTCAAGGTAATCAAAGAATTTTAGTTCTTACCAAGATCACTCGGTAATCAAAGAAAATATGACAGTAACAGTTCTTACCAAGTTCACTCAGTCATCAAAGGACATTTGGAAGATTCGGTTCTTACCGAGCTAACTCGGCAGCCAAAGGATTTTAAGGATATTGTAATGTTAACCGAGTCAAGAAGGTTAAGTCTAAAAATTCCTAGAAGCAGTACTTACCGAGTAGGGTCGTCCAGTAAAGGATTTCATTGTCTTATGAAATAACATTTATTTGATTAAGAGTAATATCTATAGCCAACTGATAAATGGATTATTGATAAATGTAACATGTAAATGGGCCGACTTGACAACCTGAATGGTATAAGTAAGAAGCCAAGTTGCGAATTCAAAGTAGCATGATGTGGAGATATGAGAAGTTAATATGATATGAAGACTGATTATTGTGGAAGCGAATTTGAAGGATGATCAGAGATCATTGAGGAGCAACAGAGTCATATTTGACCAAAGAGGATCTAATGATGCTAAACAGAGACTTGTATCCAGCAAATTCAGTTGCATCTTGTTCAGGTCAATTCATTGTTGCTTTATAACCATTGTAGCAGTGATTTCAAATCTCTTAAAACAGTTGGTTTAACAACCATTTTTTAAATCCTCTAACAAGGTGACAGTTTAGTTGAATTGTTCTAAAGACCTCTAATAAGGCCACTCCTAGCAGGGTGATTAAATCCTCTAACGGGGTCACACCTAACAGCGTGTATTGTAACCTTTAACAGGGTTGGCTCCTAACAGGGCTCACTTTAGAAGAGTGAAAAAATGGTGACTAGTTACTTGGTGGTTTTTCCCATAGTGGGTTTCCACATTAAATCTGGTGTCTCTTGTGTTCACTTTATTTTCAGTTACATGCATGAATGCTTGAAAAGAAAGTAATAGTTTAATTTACCAAGTTACAGCAATTGTTTGCTAAGTAAAAGCAGTAACTAGATCATTAAGACATCTAAGGGATTTGTGGATTAATTTTTGTGAGTAACTGATTCACCCTCCTCTCAATTACTCTATCTTTAATTCCAACACAAAATTGCCAACTGCCAAATCTCCCCCACCGTTTGTCATGGGATCAAACTATTTGTTTTGTTAGCTTCGGGTGGCCAGGTAAACCCTAGCTTGAAGCTCGTCATATCCTATTGAGCACTCAAAAAAATTTGGTCACGCCAAACCGAAACGTCCCTAAGAGTCACTAAATGCCATAGGGTAGCAATCTTTGACGAGGCATATCTCAGAGCTCATGCGAGCTATGGATGTGATTTAGGGTGCTATATGATCATGTTGCAGAGACCTACAATAACCTCTCTCGTATTTTAGAGATCTTACTCCGCTTTTATTTTGCAATGCCATCTCAAGTGATGCTAAAACTTGTAGTGTTGGCCAGCACAAAGTTGCCAACTATCAAATCTACCTCACTGTTCATCGTGGGATCGAACTATCTATTTTGTTAGCTCTGGGTGGCCGAGTGAACCCTAGCCCAAGCTCATCCCATCCCATTGAGTGCTCGAACATTCTCAGGCGCGTCAAACCAAAATGTCCTCAAAGAGTCACTAAATATCATAGGGCAGCAATCTTTGACAGGGCATATCTCAAAGCACGTGTGAGGTATGGATGTGATTTTGGGTGCTATAGGATTGTGTTGTGGAGACCTACAATAACCTATCTCACTTTTTGGAGATCTTACTCTATTTTGATTTTGCAGCGTCATCTTGGGTGATGTTGAAACTTATACTATTGGCCAGTACAAAGTTGCCAATTGCCAAATCTCCCTCACCGTTCGTCGTGGGATCAAACTGTCTATTCCATTAGCTTCAAGTGGTCGAGTAAACCCTAGCCCCAAGCTTGTCTTGTCCCGTTGAGTGCTCGAACATTCTCGGGCATGTCAAACCAAAACGTCCCTAAGAGTCACTAAATGTCATAGGGCAGTGATATTTGATGTGGCATATCTCAAAGCTCGTGTGAGGTATGGATGTGATTATGGGTGCTATAGGGAAATGTTACAAAGACCTACAACAACCTCTCTCGCTTTTTGGAGATCTTTCTCCATTTTGATTTTGGAATGCCATCTCAGGTGATGCTGAAACTTGTAGTATTGACCAGTACAAAGTTGCCAACTACCAAATCTCCCTCACCATTCATCATGGGATCAAACTATTTGTTATGTTAGCTCTAGATGGCCAAGTAAACCCTAGCCCCAAGCTCGTCCCATCCTGTTGAGTGCTCAAACATTCTTGGGCACACCGAATTGAAACATCCCTAAGAGTCACTAAATGTCATAGGGCAATGATCTTTGATGAGGCATATCTTAGAGCTCGTTCGAGGTATGGATGCAATTCTAGGTGATATAGGACCGTGTTATAGAGACCTACAATAACCTCTCTCTCTTTTTGGAAATCTTGCTCCATTTTGATTTTGTGGCACCATCTTGGGTGATGCTGAAACTTGTAGTTTTGGCTAGTACAATTTTGCTAACTGCTAAATCTCCCTCACCATTCATTATGGGATCAAACTATCTATTTTGTTAGCTTCGGGTGGCCAAATAAACCCTAGCCTCAAGGTCGTTCTATCCCATTGAGTGCTCGAATGTTCTCAGGCACGCCGAACCGAAACATCCCTAAGAGTCACTAAATGCCATAGGGCAATGATCTTTGATGGGGCATATCTCAGAGCTTGTGTGAGGTATGGATGCAATTCTAGCTATTATAGGACCGTGTTGTGGAGACCTACAATAACCTTTCTCACTTTTTGGAGTATTACTCTATTTTGATTTTGTGGCGCTATCTTGGGTGATGCTGAAACTTGTAGTGTTGGCCAGTACAAAGTTGCCAACTGCCAAATCTCCCTCATCGTTCATCGTGGGATCGAACTATTGATTCCCTTAGCTCTAGGTGGCCAAGTAAACCCTAGCCCCAAGCTCGTCCCATCCCGTTGAGCACTCAAACATTCTCGGGCACATCGAACCGAAATGTCCCTAAGAGTCACTAAATGTCATAGGGCAGCGATCTTTGATGGGGCATATCTTGGAACTCGCGTGAGGTATGGATGCGATTGTAAGTGCTATAGGACCATGTTGTGGAGACCTACAATAACCTCTCTCATTTTTTGGAGATTTTATTTTGTTTTGATTTTGCGATGCCATCTCGGGCGATGTTGAAACTTGTAGTGTTGGCCAATACAAAATTGCCAACTGCCAAATCTCTCTCACCTTTTGTTGTGGGATCAAAATGTATGTTATGTTAGCTTCAGGTGGCGGGGTAAACACTAGCCCCAAGCTTGTCCCATTCCATTGAGCACTTGAACGTTATCAGGGATGCTCAACCAAAATGTCCCTAAGAGTCACTAAATGCCATAGGGCAATGATCTTTGACGGGGCATATCTCAGAGCTCGTGTGAGGTATGAATGCAATTCTAGGTGCTATAGGACCGTGTTATGAAGGCCTACAATAACTTCTCTCGCTTTTTGGAGATCTTATTCCATTTTGATTTTGCAATGCCATCTCGGGTGATACTGAAACTTGTAGTGTTGGCCAGTACAAAATTGTAAACTACCAAATCTCTCTCACCTTTCGTCATGGGATCGAACTATTTATTCCATTAGCTCTGGGTGGTTGGGTAAACACTAGCCCCAAGCTCCTCCCATCCCGTTGAGGGCTCAAACATTCTTGAGCACACCGAACCGAATTGTCCCTAAGAGTCACTAAACACCATAGGCCAGCAATCTTTGACTGTGGCAACTGGATATGTCATCTCATCCAATGATGGAGACTCGTGATAGAAGGTAAAGGGGTGATCATACACATCATTTTGAACATGTTATTTTTTTATGGTAATAAAGTAATCCTTTTTTGTAAGATCAATGAACTTGAGGTCACCTATAAACCCAAGTTGCCTTAATCCTAATGATTTTTCTTTTTTCATTGTTTTTGTTAATAAGTTGACTCAATAAGTGTTTTGAGAGTCATTATGCCTTATATAGTTGCATGTTATCATTGAATGGAGTTAGTGGAAGATGTTAAATATCTTATTGGTTGTCTTCATTTCATGGGTTTGAAACATAATCACTTCCCTTTGTGAAGAGTTGTCTAAAAATTAGCAAATTACATGTTGTTGCAAAGAAAATACAATCATAGGATTTTGGAAGATTGTTTTCACTCATAAGATGTTGAAGAATCTCTTAGAAAGATGGAATAGATGATAGACTGAAGTTTGTGAGATAGTTATTAGGTGTTCCTTGAAGTGTCTAAGAAGTTAGTTTGAAGAAAGAAGTTGATTACGATCTATTTCTCAAATTTGGTCATTTTTCCCTTATTGCTTCCCAAGCCTTGAATAGGGAAAGTGATCAAGTAGTTTTGTGAAGTTGAGTAGAAGTTTTTTCAATGTTGTAACCAAGTTGGAAAGAGTCTTTGAAGACACTTACAAATGTGGGAAAGGTAGTTTTCCTTAAAAGTGTTCTTGATGGGAATCCACTTGCTACTGGTGTGAGCACTCTACATCATTTTGGATGCAATTTACATTAGAATGAAATAGATAAAATGTACTTAAAACGTAAACAATAAAAACAAGATATATATTATGATAACTAATAATGTCATACATGAACGAACATATAATATATCATGATAACCAATAATGTCATACATGAACAAACATATAATATATTATGATAAACAATAATGTCATACATGAACAAACATATAATATAAAATGATATCCAATAATGTCATACATTAACAAACACATAATATAATATAATAACCAATAATGTCATACATGAACAAACATATCATATATTAATCAATAATGTCATGCATCAAATATAAAGTGTCATATATACATCAAATATATATCAAACATGTCCACTGACATAAAATCCAACATATATATCCACTAATATTGATTCATGTGTGTCTATCAACTATATCTTCTCCTTCCCTTCGTGGGAAGGAAAAAAATCCCTAGAGGTCTTTGGTCATCGTGTGGAGGGAGATGATGGGGATGTTGGGGTCTTCCTCGCACGCTCGCTCGTCCTCTTGTTTAGGCTCTTCTCTAACTTGAGCTAATACAAACAAAGTAGATATGAATCAATAATTATTATACATTGAAATCAAATATATGTACACACAAAATTAATTATTTTCTTATTGTCATCAAATAGTCACTCTGTACGTCCACCTCAAAGGCTCGCGAACGATCGGGTGTAACAAGGTTCTACAGCAATTCAATCAATATAATCACTTATAAATAACATTAGAAATTTTGATACTAACTATTATAAACAACAACTAAATCCAAGAAAATTCTTTTATATCTCAGTCAATGGCTCTGA
This sequence comes from Cupressus sempervirens, assembly GCA_028749045.1. Taxonomy (NCBI): domain Eukaryota; kingdom Viridiplantae; phylum Streptophyta; class Pinopsida; order Cupressales; family Cupressaceae; genus Cupressus; species Cupressus sempervirens. The sequence goes on from CM053792.1 coordinate 793,025,665, forward strand.
ACTAGCCATCACTATAGCAACTCCACAATCAATGGACTCGCGAAGACGAGGAGTCTTAGATGTCAATAGTTGCATGTCATATAATACAATTTACATGTAACATGAAACATGAAACAATTATAATCAAATGAATTAAATTAACATGAAACAAATATACCTCTACGAAGGTCTTATCATGCTTAGGCTCGAAGTCGCTTGTGAATGTCAATGGTCCAGTAGAGAACTGATGCACATGCATAATTTTTTTTATCAATCTTTCATATGATTACTTAATAAATATATGTATTAATTTAAATGATTAAATCAATGCATACCTCTCAACTCATCGATGAGACAAAAAATGGGGCCAGGGGATCTGTACTAGGGCTACCAACACTCTTACCCTAATTTTTGAGCAATGTCAATACATGCTAATTAATTAGTCATTCACTATACATACAAAATGTGATCAAATTAGTTTATTATAATTATAATTTAGCTGTGTGTCAATGCCAAATGTCTAACTCAGGAACTGATTAGTGACTAGCCCATTATCTATACTATCTCTAGCATGACTGCCAAATGTGCATAAGGATCCACATGATGTGCACATGTGATCATGACTCATAGAAGACTCCTCCTCAACTAATGGACTCATGCAATGAATGAGGATCTGCATCAAAGCATTAATAGTCCCTAGAGTTCTGGTCTCTACATGTTTCTTCACAACTAAAGGAATAATCACATGCTCACCTGTGACTTGACAACAAGTGCCCTAACTATATTAAAGTTGCGACGTGCCCCTAGCCTCTCATATGATGACCCCCCACCTCTACATTGAGATTCTAATATATCAAAATAATTGGGGATCTCCCCAAGGACAAATTCACAATACAATTTCTTTAAGAAATACATTAGAACCTCATGATTATTGCAGGGAGGGCCATCAAAGACCATCCACCATCTATCCCAAAAGTTATTTCTAATACCATTATGTATGCACCAATGGATGGGGAACCTTTTAGTTGTATTTCTAACAGTATTTTGTTCACCAGGCTTTTTAAACAATGCACACATGTTACCTTTTGGTATTTCTTTTTTTCTACATCTTGATATGATAATTTGTTTGCATAATATTTTCTTTGTTCATCCCTCTTAACATTCCAAATATCCAACTAATAACTAATAGAAGCTACATGGGTCATAATGGACTCAGAGGAGGATGCCAATTGTGTTCTCATTAGATTGGTTTGTCCACAAGCTTTCAACCTACCAGTTAGTGCTTCTAATTCATTTTTCCCTATTTCTATTTCATTCATAATGTTGTCTTGGGTGCCAAGAGGAGGTCTTCCAATTGGTGCAGGTTGCGAAATTTCTTTCTCTTATTGTGGAGGGTTTTGATTAGGATCTTGTGGAGGGTTTTTGTTTTGATTTTGTTGATCCGGTTGGGGATTTCGCCATTGATTATTTACATTTCCTGATAAGAAACCAATTGCAATCTAAATAAATAAACATATTTAAAGTAAAATTGAAAAAACCTACAAAACAATGTAAAAACTTACAAAACAATACAAAAACAAGAGTAGAAAGCATACTATGCGATCCCAATCTTGAACTTCGGTGACAAGGAGGCATTTTGAGGAGGCAGGTGACGAAATTCTTCAACCTCTTCAATTTGCATGCACATTGTTTGGGAGAAATGCAAAAGCCAAATGAAATGATAAAATGGGTTGCGGGTTTGCAGCCCATTTTTTAAAAAAATTGATTTTCAAAGCACGTACGTGCTTTGTAAAATCAAAAATAAAACTTTAGGTGTTATGTTTTTGGCACCACAACTTGGTGCACATACCCAATAGTATTTAATATGGTTTAGGATTAAAATATGGAAAATACATTATTGATTGTTTTAACTAATGAGAATTATAATCTTAAGCCTTGGGAAAATCAAACTTGCATAACACAAATTACAAGAACTTTCTACTCTTCTTGTCACTCTCTTCACAAGAATTTGTTATCTAAACAATTGTCAAGCTGTCATCTACCAACATAGTCCCTTTCACTGCCACCTAGGTTTATTTGATTATCCACTTTAGCATTTTGTATATTATTATTTTACCATCCTCGTACTTGGAGTTATTTGATTATCCAATTCTTCCAACAATTTAATTGATTATCATGACAAAGGATGCATTCATGTGACTGATATCCAGGATTTTATGAAGACTATTGTGACTTGTCTTTTCCCATGTATAGTGGCCACTATAACAAATATGTTTTATTATGTGGCCAACAAACATTATTTTATATAAATCAATTAATTTCAGTTTGTTGGCCATGTGCAAAAATAGTTTATCTATTTCCATATGTATTTGTTACAAGCAATGTTATATAAGCACCATATGTGAATGTTTGACAATTTCCTTCAAATCAAATTACTAAGAAATAAAAATTTGTTGATCGGTTCCAACATAGTTCTGTCACCTTGACCTCTATCAACTAATTGAGAGGAAGGGCGCCCATTATCCAACAACCAATGGACTGTAAATATTTTATAATATGTATTTGTGTGTTTTGATCTAAGTTCATTATGTTGTAGATTGTTTTGTTTCTATATTTGGTATGTGTTAATAATTGGTGTTGGTTGATTAAGTTTTATGATATTGCATTTCTATGTCTAATGTGTGTCAATAATTTGAGTTTATTTTCATGTTGTAGATCTAGTTGATATGGTTTTCAAATTTAATTTTTGTTTAAGAATTTGTCTTAATATTTTTATAGTTCCTACTATATTTTAATCATAGAAATAGAGCAAAACGTTAAACCAAGTGTACATTAAGAAATTATTTTATCAAATTAGCCATTCATACCTTATGCACATTTATGGTCAGTCACCTAAAGGCTGTGATATTGCTATCAAGATTTAACTATGTGATTTTGAGTCAAACTCATTGACCCATGTTTCATTAGTAGTGATTCAACATGAATCCATCTCTCATGAGAATAAATGGAACACTTAACACTCATTGGATCTAGGTGATGCTTATAGGGGTGAAGCACCAGGACTTCCTGGGAGGTCACCCATCCCAGTACTACTCCAGCCTAAGCACACTTAACTATGGAGTTTCCTCCATGGTCAAACCCAAAGCTTGCAACCCCATTTGCAAAACCTTCACCAAGTGTTGTGCCTTATGAACCATTCATTAGAAAGCCCCTTAGCTCATCAATTGATAAGTTGGAGATAATTTCCACAACAAGTCAAATTGCGATATTGCTATCAGGATTTTTAACTATGTGATTTTGAGTCAAACTCATTGACCCATGTTTTATGAGTAGTGATTGAACATGAATCAATCTCTCATGAGAATAAATGGAACACTTAGCACTCATCAAATCTAGGTGATGCTCACAAGGGTGAAGCACCAAGACTTCTCGGGAGGTCACCCATCCTAGTACTACTCTAGCTTGAGTGCACTTAACTACGGAGTTTCCTCCATGGTTAAACCCAAAGCTTGCAACCCCATGTTCAAAACCTTCACCAAGTGTTGTGCCTTATGAACCATTCAAAATGTTTTTTGATACATCTAGGGGTCTTGTACAAGGAGACCCATTGCCACCATTTTTTTTTTATGATGGCAGGGGCTTTTTGGAGAGGGGTGACTAGCTCATATGGATAGACAAATATTAGGAATCAAGGTAACAAAGGGAGTAGATAATGTAACTCATGAGCAATTTGTTGATGATACACTTACCAAATAAGAGCAGTGAAATAGAAGCTAAAGGGTATAAAGATTTATTAATTGGTACCAAAGAACTTCTGGACAAAAAGTAAACATAGACAAGGAAAACTTTTTTGTATTAATATCAATATACTTACAATGAGTTGGAGGCGGAGTTTTAGGTGTGTTTTAGAATTAAATTATTGTAGTGTATTTCAATTTGGAAGGTGGTTATTTCGTGTTTCTATTGACAATGAATTCTAAATTGTGTTCATTGGTTTATTTAAAATTTGTATGTTATTATTTTGATATTACATCCACATTGACAACAATTCCAACTTATGAATGCATATTGAATATTGACTTTGACAATTGAAATATTGTATATTAGGATTCTATGATGTTTAAATAGCATGATTCATCCATGTTTTCATATGAATGTAATGTATATATACAAATTTTCGTAAATATTTTTATATTTTTCCTATATTTTTTGTAATGCCCACCGATAGTTTCTTTTTCCGTTATATTTACCAAACTATTTTATGCCTATTTCATGCATGTGATAGTTTCAAAGATATTATATTTATAATAATGATATTATTTCATGACTTGGACTACATGTATATTAATAAAAAATTACTTAGTTGATTATATTTCACATGTTGAGTGGTGATTATGATTACTAGCACATTAATGGTGCTTAATGTTTCTTAGTAAGTGTGGTTGCTCTCATGATGATATCAAATGATGAGTATTTTATATTCACAATGATGATTTTTCCATGTTTGAATATGTGATGATTTGTACTCAAGACTTATTATAGTACTTACTCCATACTTGCATGTGTATGGTGTGCATTTTTGTTTTACTTTTCTCTCTGCCATGTCTAATGTGGTTAAGGAAGGGAGTTATAGTTACCTACTAGTCAGGATCTACACAATGTACCACTCCTCACCATTTTCTTTTTAGCTTAAATATATATACGCATGCACATGCTTGTCTTTTATACACATTTGTAAGTATCAAGCATCAACTTCCCTGAATTGTTAGGATGAGTGTGCCCTATCACAATAACTCAACATTAAGAATGGGGAGATAATGTTCAGATTCAATCCTAGCCATAGCGTAACTAACTTTCCACCCTTTTTAAACCTATGAATTTATCTTTGTTTGTGTTGTTCGATTTTGAGTTTTTGTATGTTTTGGTAATGTCATTTTTATGTGGATTTGGCTATGTGATTTATTTGGTAAATGATTTAATTATAATATTTGGGTTAATCATATGATATTGAGAATTATTAAATATTATTTGATTAAAAGAAAATATTAAAATATGTGAATATTTAATTAATTAAAAACTAATTAAATATATGTTTCAATTTAAAATACTTGATTTGGAAAATTGGTTAAAGAGAAATTAGAATATGATGATATTTAATTAATTAAATGTGTACTTAGTTCAAATGACTTAATTTAGAAGTCTAATTTAAGTTGGATAAAAGTGGAATTAAAATATTAAAAGATTAAATATTTAATATTTACTTTATTATAAATATGTAATTACTAATAATTAAACTAGAGTTGCATTTGAATAATGAGATTTAATCATTATTATTCATTTAAATAATAGAGTAAACTTTAAATAGTACTTGTGCTAATTAATAAAGTGGAGGAAAAGTAAATATAAAAGAACATTTTAATTTAAAAGTTTTTAAAGTGTGCATGAAAGGATTAAATAATAAAAGTTTATTTTAAGGAGAGACTTTGCATGTTTGAAAATCGAAAACCCTAGGTAGAGATAAACTCTTTACCAAGATATTCGAACTCATTTCTACACACACGTTCTAGGGGCAAAATTCAGAATTGGATCAAAAGAATTGTTGAAAATTTCAGAGGGTTTGGATTTGCATGCATTTATAGACTGTCTTAGATTTTAGCTATAGTTTTGAGGTAGGGTTTGAAAATCCATTGTAGAATTTTATTGAAAGATTTGTCTATTGTGTCTACATGAATGTTTGCATAATGCCTATTAATTTACTGTATTGATTTTTTGATAAAGAACTATGTTGTAGAATTTGAAAAGGAAAAACTTATTAATCAAGAAAACCTAACCGCAAAAAAACTGTAGAAAATTATTATGACTATATTCTTTTAAACACGTTTCTAATATAGGGAAAATTTGATTATAGAAAATTGGAAGAAAACAATAAATTGAACAGTTAGAGTTTCTACTTTAAAATTGTCATTAGAACCATGTGATTATCATGAATTTTCTAAATATAAATAAATATTCTTCTTATATCTAAAATAATTTAGTCGCAAAATTTATTATAAAAGCAAACGATTAATTGAGAGGAAAGCATGTTGTAACTAAACTTATACATGAATGTGAAAACAAATATACTGAAGATAGAAAACTACATATAGTATGGTTACATGATTTGAAAGGTCAAATACATGAGAAAATACTAATAGTATATTTATTTTTATTTAATAAAAATATAATAAAGTTTTCAAATTTATTTGTAATTATTTTTATAAAAAATAAAAAAATAAAATGATTATTTATTAATTCCGAAAATTCAATTTTCAAATTTATTATTTAAATAATTTTTTTTTTAAATTACTATTATTATTTATTAATTTCAAAATTATTATTATTTATTTATTTCAAAAATTAAATTAATACTACTCATTTAGTTATAAAGTGGATGTTGGTATTAAAGAATTTTTGAGTTTAATTAAACTATTAGTTGCATATAAATAATTATATATTGATTTATGCAAGTGGGAAGTTAATAAACAATTATTGTAATTTAGTAATATAGTACAGTTCACTATATGATCATCTAGTTATGAATATTTGATATTGTGAGAGAAATTGTAGATAACTTAATTATAATTATAACTTTAAGTTTGAGTTATCTCGAGTTGCATTGTGAATTAAAGGAAAAGTAGATATTAATATTAAACTGAAATAGACATCAAATAATATTTTAGAAATGAACTTGCTAGTAAGATTTAATCTAATAATATACATTTTTGTTATTAATTAAATCCTCAATGATTTAAGATGGTTTAAATTAATAACATGATAATATTGTATGATTGACAACCTTTATCCAACTATGATACAATTATGAAATGTAAATTTAACTTTGACACAAATCAAATTTTATGAAATTATATATATATATATATAACGAAATAACTACACTTGTTTTTAATGCATGTCAAGATGTCATGTTTTATTCTATGGTGGGTTTGGGGGAAACCTAGTAGTTTGAGCAGATATACATGTTTACGAGAGGCTTGGGCAGTTTTTTGTGACACTTTTATGTAATGTTGTTTTGTCACAATTATTTTATTCCCAACCAATGTGCTACATCCAAGTGTTTATGTGATAAAATCGAGTGTTTTTTTGTAAGCTCATGTATTGTAATTTTCTTGGTGTAACCTATGAGGTTTTAGATCAGTTATCTATTGGTGCTTTCTAGTTGCTTGTATAGGACTAAGGTGAATATTGTGACTTATCTATAAGTGTTTTCTAGTTGCTTGTATAGGACTGAGGTGAATATTGTGATTTTATGAGATATATTTTTACGAGCTTAGGATAGGTTATCTGTGTATGTTAAAAAGTGGATTGCAATGGAAGTTGGAGCCCTAAAGAAGTTGCCTGGGTAGCCCATTGTAAGTTGTATTAATAAATGATAACATTTCATTAAATGAGTTAAAATGAATTAATAAGAGTTAGTGTTTTACCTCGCCTATGCCTCAAGTGCTAGTATAGGCTAAAATGAGAGTAGAGAAGATGCTTGATTGCAACCTTGCCTCATTAGTATGTCTTGTCTGTAAAAAATGATACTAATGCCACATAAAGTCACTATGGGGTTGGAGTCTAAAAAGGCTGCCAAGGTTACCTTAGAGTTGACTCATGTTATCACAGGAGCTTACATACACATTAGGTTTCCTACGTGTCTTTGTTGCTTTTGAGATTAGATATTACTTGTCTTAGTACCTTTGAAATAAATTGCTATCAAGATTCCTTGCCTAGGATTATTTTATGATTTGAGTATTTGTGTGAGGATTGTACATTATCTCTCCTGCACGATGGGAGTGAGAACCTGATTAGGTGACCATGCGATCGAGAGATAGTGTTTTCTTACCATTTGGATCCCCCTCATATTTGCAAATGTTGGATGGTCATTGATATAGTTGTACCATTATCAATTTTATTCTTATCTTGGAGACTTCTATTCATTTGATGTATTTATATATCTCATACTTTGAGATCCTACTGGATATTGTATTGTATATTGATGTACGTGTATCTATTCTCATATACCCTATGTCATGTGTAGTGAATGTTATTCACTTATTGTTTTCTCATTTATTAGTTGTATTAGTGCATTTGCCTATGAGATGATGTATTTGTTATTTCTTTATAATCATGACATTGTACTTGAGACTTAAAATTAATTATTATAAACTTCTTAAATGTGACTCAATGCGAAGGAACCTTTCAAGAATGCAAATCTATATATGTAATTGCTTGTGTGTACTTGATGTGTATATGTATATTGCTTCTCCATTATTACTTTTATGTTGTTTATTTTTATTTTTTAAATAGTCGAGTAAGCATTGTTATATGTAGGCAAGAGCCTACAGCACAACAATAAATTGTGAGCCTCTTATCTAAGAGGTCTTGGGTTCGAATCTCCCTGAACGTAATAATAATAACAACACATAATAATAATTTATTTATTTCTCTTGGGTTTGAATCTTGAGCGTAATAATAATAATACCAATTAATAACAACACAATAATAATTTATTTATTTATTTCTCTTGAATTCCCAATAGAACATTACATTTTTATAATCATTCCCTTACCATCCTCAAACTTTTAAAAAATAGTCATTCTCTTACCATCCTCAAACTTTTAAAAAAATGTCAAATCTGAACTGCCCCCTTCCCGCCATTAAAAAACCTTCAGATAACATTGGTTATATGTCTATCTTATTTCAAATTGTGTAAATGAAGTATAATTAACTTTTGATGGTGGTATTGTTCAAATGCATATTGTTCTCTACTGTATAATTCAATGCATTATATTGTATGTTAGATTCTTGTGTAGGAACGAATTCTGAAAATAACAATCAGCAAACAGTTATTGCTATCAAAGACTTTCAATATTTCAAACAAAATGTCAGGGTGCACATTAGGTTATCATTTCGATTTTCAAAGGAGATTTGTAAAAATCATGTCGCAAAATATAAATTTCGTATCCCATGGGACCAGATTATTTCCAAAGGCCTCTTAAATTTTTCAAGGGGCGCTGACTGAATAAATTTAAGCTCCCCTCCCTTCCTCAGGGTCGCTACTTAGACGCCTATGAATCATATGTACTCTGTAGATATAGAATGATGCATTCACAGGATCCCATCCATAAACTGGACCCAATTGGTGTTGTGGGCCTCAAATGGCGGTGTCAAGGCTTTCAAAAGACAGTGCAGTGGATTAATCTAGAAGCCAATGTTTATTGTCATGAAAAATTAAAAGTGACAGGATAGCATCTTTTTCAGCCGTGCTTTTGGAATCGATTGTGTAAAGATTTTTTTTATCGACATTTCAAATTACACAATGAAAGAAAGAAAGAAAAGTAAGTTTACAACAGTGACGAAAATTGACTCGTGAATCCAATCAGAAGTTCAGAACTGATTGCTGTTGTTTGTAAATAATAGTTTTACTCTCTAATACGGTAGGTATAAACCTGATACTGTTACGCTCTCTGCAATAAATGGTCTTTTGCGTATTTCATAATATATTGTATAAAGCATATAGAACATTTTATTCCCATGTAATAATCGATAAGGACAGACGATGGAATAAACTATACACTTGTTTAATTGCAGCCTTAGATATGTATATATTAAAAACTAAGTATTGAAAACAATGAAGAAATGCTCATATTATTCGTGCTTAAATGCAGTTGTCGATCTATTTGCATTAAAAAATCGACCTTGTGGTGTACAAGTTCATTAGTACTTCACAATGTAACAGAAATCAAGCCTTTCTGGATAGATGTTTGAACAGCATTCATCACTATCTGTGTTTTCCTGGAAATGGAAGGCCATTGAGAATCAGGTTTTCCTCCAGATTCTTGGATTCCCTTAACCAGCCTAGCGAATTCTTGAACCATTAGAGTCTCCTGAGGAAATTCGGCGGTAACTATGTGCTCACTGGGCCTTGGACCCCAAAGAGTGTCCATTTCAGAGAATTGTGGGTTTGTAGAAGAGGAAAATGATGCAGAGTTCTCGTCATGTGGAATTGCATAATCATGAAGATTCAGAATTCCTTTAGACCCATGTGCACTTAAATCCATGGCCAAACATGAGTGAAATGAACAATAAAAAGTTGCCACCCTCCCATCTTGCCAAGACAAAGTAGCCCCACAAGATGTAATCACTCCACCTTTGTTCATAACAGGTCCAGGATGTGCCATCACACTTTGAGGCATTTGGTAATCATGAGCCCATAGAATTGCGCTAATACAGTACCATCCAAGATCACCCAATGCACCAAGTGAATCCAAATCAGGCTTAACCCGGATGTCGTCCTCAAAGAACTTTGCAGTTCCAGCAAATGTGAACGTACTGTGGACCTGCAAATAGCCATAGTTTCTGTTAAGGAAATAGGGTTAATTGGTTTTGTAATTGTCTAGGAAGTTATTGTTTTAAAAAAATTAAAAATTAAAAAAAAAAGTCAATTTATTGAACTATAATTGTATTTTTCTAATTTTTTGTAACGTAGTTAATGGGTCTTTGATCTATCCATAAAGTTGAAAGGTTCTGAAAGAGTTCATTACTGATAAGTCTTACTGACTGTAAACATCCATCTGATCAGGTGCTATAAATTGGGACCGTTGCTGAAAAATGGTGGAAGACAGGTTTGTGTTGGATATATGTGAAGTTCAACAGCTTATTATTATTGATTCCCTCCAAATTGTATGACTCTTATGTTCTGAAGAGTCTCTATAAATAAATATAATTAGAGGCTTACTTTTATTATCATATTTTATTTTTGTTTCCTTCTAAATTGTCATGACTCTTCAAACTTCAGAGTCTCATAAATATATGTAATTGGAGGCTTACTTATATCTTAGGTTTGACAAGCTGAAGCTGCAATTGTGATGAAAAAACCAGATTTCAAAATAATAAGAGATTCCTCTGATCAAAGCAGGCGTAGCCACAAATTATAGTGAACTATGACAAACAATCCACTTGTATGTTTAATATTTGTTACTTTTCTGTATGTACTTCACTTTACACTTTCAGCATTTCTTCACAGTTTAATAGCCGCTGAGAAGGTGTGCTTTCACAGGCATTGAATTTCACTGAACAGTGAGTTGAATGCGAAGGTACCCAATGTTGTCCAAATCACATCGATGAGAGGAGTTTTTAATGCGGTATTATAAGATTTTGAAATTTTTTTACAAGAGGTGAGAAGTGTGAATAGGGAAAAAGAAAAAAAACTACGTAAGGAGGCCTCCCATCATGGTAATGGCTTATACATTTGGTGTGAGGCAGAATATAAGAATTATTAAATTTATTTCTTGTATTATATTTACCATTTGATATTGTTGTCAGTTACTGATGGAAAGTGCGGAAATGTTGATTGACATCAAAATTAAAAATAGTACAGTGGCACTGTACTAATTCCAATATTCAGTTTTGGAAAAAAGTAGGGCAATAAGCTTATGTTGGTATGGATGATTTGTAAATTCAACCTAGGTTGGTTGATGGAATAGTTTTATTGTATGGATGTAGTGTATTAATATAGCATTCCATTGTGTTACGAATTTCAGAAATGTGCTTGAAATCTTGTTCATCTTGATTGCATTTCTGAAAATTGTAGTGTTACTTCTCGTATACAAGAATTTATATGATGATTGGAAATTTGAGGCAGAGATCTTTTATCATTTTGAATTAACTTCTTGTTCAAAAGCGATTTATGCATAAAAAGCACATCCTTTTCTATGTGTTCCTGATGAGAAAGGGGTTTTCGCATGATGTGTCCCTTGGGCCTGTTTGGTTGATGGATTATGATTTCAGAATTGGTATCCGGAATTCTTGATTTGGGATTCTGGAACTTGAAATCTAGGTTTCAGTTTTGGGGATTCGATTTGGACCCATTTGGTTCACTAAAAATTCAATATGAAAATATGCATTTCCTCCATTTGGTTGCACATTTAGAAACTAAATTAAATTTACAAATTTTCTTTTAACTCAACTCATAAAAGATTGCAACTACAATAAATCGCCTCCTCTGCTCTGCAAACCGAAGAAAACGAATCGTAAGGAAACCACAAAACAAGCAAGCCTCCCCCATTAAAATGTGGTAATGGTGTGATTAAAGTCAGCTTAGAAACTGCATCTTACCAGACACATAACCAGGAACTCGAGCACATGGCCTGGAGAGAGAAAATCCCACAGATTTTTTCAAAAACAAAGCGTACCGTTGGAGACCTTCAACAATCTTGCAACGTGCCCTAACGTGTCACTAGAAACACAACCATGTAGGTTATTAAACAGCATAACAGCCAACGGCCATGGCAGATGTGATGGAAATGAAGACCTCTGAATAACAGCCAACGGCCATGGCAGCCCGAATAAATTGCCGCAAATTCTGCGAGGTCGAAAATGGCAATGGATATTTCCCAGTGGGAAATGAAATAGCTCCTCGCGGATGCCAAAAAAAAGGCTCCTCGCGAATGCAAAAAATTATGCCTTTCAACAAATAGCGTATGCCCGTTTTAATAAAAATTGGAATTAAAATGGGTTTATGACCAATTCCAGCTATTTCGGTGCAAGACGAAATCCACGAAATGGGCTATAAATGAGGATATGGAATTCCATTTCTATCAAATTCTAATTCGTGTTTCGCACACTCAAACAGTAGATTGAAAAGTTATTAGAATACGGAATTCTAATTCCACTTCAAAGTCACGAAACAAACGGGGCCTTAAGGAGAAGGGTGAGGATCTAGGTTTTCTTGTGGGTGCACATGTATATTAATGTGTTGGTAATTGTTTTGTACAGCAACGGAGAGATTGTTTCTCCAACAGTAGAAGTGACATTAGATGCATTCGGAAGAGTTTGGGAATACGTTATGATATCTCGTGTTGCAAAGATGTTTGTAGCATTTTGTTGGTTGTCCATAGTTGAACTCACAAATTTGGTGGGTCGTTGATTAGTAGATAGTTGAATCTACAAACTAGCGAGTTTGGTTATATGTTAATAGTTGAATCTAAAGACTAATTATAGATAATTAAGATTTGGTTACACAATTAGAACATTTGTTCAAACAATGAAACTCCTGTTGATGTTGATACAAAGATGGGTAATCAGAACATTTGTCTAGAGAAGAGTTGGATAATCAGGCCAGTTGCTTAGACATAGAAGTTCAAACTAATGCGGATACAGTATATTCTGATTTTTTAGTTTTCATGTTGAAAATTAAAATGATATTAAATAATTTAGTCTTATTTCAGGATTGATGAATAGTCGGTTTATAAAACCTATCAATTGAATATAATAAAAATAGAATGATTCAACATTTTTCATAGATAAAAGTGTCATTATTTTATGTTTGGTAGAAAAATAAATTACAACAAAACATCTAAATTAAAGCAATAAATTCAGGTAAGTGGATTGCACTATTCTGGAAAGTAGATATTTGGAAGAAGGAAATAAATTAAATATTTTCTACCAGTTTAAGGGACCTTCTAATAAATAGTTCATAAGGTACAATGTTTGATGAAGGTTTTGCAAATGGGGTTGCAAGCAGATTGGGTTTAACCATGGAGGAACTCCATAGTTAAGCCTGTTCAAGCTGGAGTAGTGCTGGGATGGTTGACCTTCTGAAAAGTCTCGGTTCTCAACTTCTATATGAGCATCACCTAGATATAATGAGTGTTAAGTGTTCTAATCACTCTCATAAGAAATGAGTGTATGCGAACCCCTACTCATGAAATAAGGGTCAACAGGTGTGACTTTAAAGTTACACTATTAAATTCTAATAACAATATCATAATTTGACTTACTGAAAATAATATCCTACTAATCGAATAAATTCATGATATGATTCAGTATTGCCATGATTTCTGAAGAGGGTAACACACTAAAACCAAGTAGAAAATCAAGTATAACGTAATTCCCTGACAATTACCCAGATTTTGGAACAGGGTAACACACTAAAACCAAGTACAAAATCGGGAACAGAGCAAATTTCTCTAGGGCATAGATCATCCAGAATTCAGGAAAAAGAGAGATGGCAGGAAACAAACTAAAAGAAATTGCACTATTAGGTTAAAGTGCCCTACAAGTATTGAGTACTTACCTTATGGAGTTCTCCAAATTGGTCTGGATTTTGAAGAAAGGCCTTCATTTTGTGAGTTCTAGGATGATGCATCCACATGGTACCATCCATGTACTGCACTCCATTGTTATTACATGCCTCTATAATGGTGTCCAGATCTTCAACACAAAGTGCAGGGGGCTTCTCCAGAAGAATATGTTTCTTCTTTTGGGCAGCCTTGAGAGCCCATTCAAGATGCAGGGATGTAGGCAGAGGAATGTATACGGCATCCACAAGGGGATCATCCAAAAGTTGCTCATAGCTTCCATACGCCTTTACTTCTGGAGGTAAATTGTTGGTAGAGGCAAAGCCCTTGGCCTTCTCAGCTGATCTGCTAGCAACAGCATACACCGAGGAACTGGATGTTGTCTTAATTGCTCTCGAAACCTTTCTGGCAATGCCTGCACATCCCAGGATTCCAAACCGAACTACTTTATCCTCGGCCATTTTCCCTGCACAGCAATATCCTTGCGATCTCAGTGTTAGCCTATGCAGCTTCAATGCACATTCAGGGGATCCTTTAAACTGTAGCTAATGGCGCCTTGACTTTTTCAAGGGTTTGGTAGTTCAATTTTCGCGCCCGTTTGGTCGATGGCCCTATCGCTTGACGGGGAAATGATAGGTGACTTGCTGTTTTACTCATTTGTTTTCAAACAGCAGTCGTCGGATTATTTGACAAGTTGCAATAGAAAAATGGGTCGAAAACTGGGCAGCGGGCATAGGGTAAGTAGCTCTCACACTAATGATCGCTGTGATAGATATTTTTCATTTTTAAAATGCTTTTTAAAAAAGATAACATATTTATTAATAATCGATAACATAAGTATTAATAGTTGATTATTTTTTAATATTCTTTGGTTGTTGATAGGTTTATTTGTGTCAAGAGTATTAGTTTTTTTTATGAGTGGCTAGTGGAAGTGAAAATGACGCTTTGACCACTTTGCACTCCATGGCCTCTATATAGAAATCTATAAACTCTTAAAACACCGACAAGATACCGAAAAAATCAACATAATTCAACCTATGGTTTAGGAGATCTAGATGTTTGAAGTTAAGCCTCTACTAGATCTCTTTCACTAGTTTATTTATAGAGATTGTTAGTTTGATTACTAAAAGTCATAGCAGGAGATTGGATCTAAAAGGAATATGGAGTTAGTTTAAAGTTTTTTTGACATGTTTAACCTAGTTGGCTACTAAATCTCTTCTCCTAATTTATTCAAAGAAGATAAGATAAGGCAGATTGTTAGTTTGATTACTAAAAGTCATAGCATGAGGATGGATCTAAAAGGAATGTGGAGTTAGTTTAAAGTTTTTTTGGCAGGTGGTTCTTGTCCTTCAATCCAATACATTCAACATTGTGAGAATAAGTTAATAATCAATATTTTTAAATAAATTTAGAAGAAAAAAATTAAAATTCATTATTAAAAAGCTTATTTTTAAATTAAGGTTGAAAGCATAGTTAAAATTTACAGAAGTAATCATGACATCAAATTGTGGAGCTAAATTTAAGGAGAAAAATATAATGAAAAACAATTTATGGAGTCGTGTGTTATTTTCAATAAAAGTGTGGTCCCTAGTGAAACTTTATTTTAAATTGAAAAGTTCAATTAATTTCACAATAGTCCAATATTTTTGTGGAATTAATGATTAAATATTTAAGCTCGATAACTTATGGAAATTGATGGTCTCGTTAAAGTTATAAATATATATAAGATATGCAATTCTCAAAGGTAGGGGCTACTAGTTTTAAGGAAAATATTTGATTTAATAATGTAACAATTTTCCTTTAAAAATTTGATGGAACATCACACTCATAAAAATAGATTATGAAGACTCAAGACCCCTTCATGGGAATGCAAGGGTTGTTACTTATTTATACTCATTTAATTTTAATTTTTAAGCATTGTCTATTTTAATAATATAGAGAAATATTCTAGTTTGTGCTTTTTCATAACTGACTTTTTACGTTGAATAATCAAAGTTAGTTCATAATTGATTTTTTGCCTTTAATAATCAAAGTTAGTAGTTGACATTTTTAAAGAAAAGTTTGAATTTTACTATTACATTAATTTATTTTCTAGTTAAGATTGAAAGCGTCAAATCCAAACCTATAGTATGAGAAAATAATTTAGTTTTTAATAAAGATTACTTCTTAATATTTTTATTAAGGAAAGGTTTAGATTTCACTTTTCAACACTAAATTTGTTTGTTAAATTACAATCTCTTTAGAACTAATTTTCTTTAATAAAAAACATCAAGATTAAAAGCATAGTGAAACTCACACCATATTATTTTACAGGGGAGATTGAAAAGAATATTCATATAGTCCTTAGACATGCTAAATTAAGTGTACCTTTTTAAAAGAGAAAACTACTTGAAAGAGATTAAAATGCTAGCAAGGATATTGTCATCACATAAAATGGATAAAAGGAACATTACTATAATCATGAATAAAATCGATTGATGATATTTAGTATTGGTTGCCCTTCTAACAAACAACAATAGTTATAGAGTTCTTAAATCCAACCTTATGAAATAGTTATAGAGTTCTCGATCCAACCTCTTACTTATGAATATGAACAAAGTAAAAATGGCTATCACTTGTTTACATTAAATGATAATAGTAATAAGCATATTTAACAAGAAATTTTCATAAATTATTTCAAGGATTTATGTAGCTTCTAAGATCTATAAAGACAATATACCATTAAGGTTAAAAACAAAAGGACATTACCAACTTGCTCATTTACGAATTAATTTCTTTATTCACAAATGAAATTAAATCATTTATGAAGAGACACAAATTGACTCACTAAAAAATTAAATCATTTATTGGTAGACAAATTCTAGCGTTAAAGACGTGGACCATCTCCATGATTTACTTCAAGATAAGAAAGTGAGTGAGGATGAAATATTGATCTAACTTTGATATAACACCCATGTTCACCAAGGTCCAAGTTAATGATGTGATTGATAAATTAAAAATTATTTTTAAGGCAAGTTGTGTGTAGTGAAATGTGACTCCCAAATGGACTAAATACAAACAACCCAAAATCACAAAATAATGTAATGCTCTAGATTATGCTAAAGAGGTAAAATTAGCAAAAATTACAACAAGAACAAATTACATCAGAGCTCTACTTGTATAGATTTTCCTAAGATGTTTAATCTAAATGTTTGCTCACTTGAGAATCTAGCAACATAACAATGCTTGAATAGAAAATAGTTGGAAGATGAAAAATAGCTAAATTGTCAATAAATATGGTTTGGGATAAAGATCAAATGGACGGTGGACATTGGAGGAAGGAGATGAATAAATGAGTTAAAAATTTCTTTGGAGTACTTGATAAACAAACCCATATGCTTGTGGAAGGGGTCCATATGCTTGATGTGATGGGAGAGTTGACTGCACCTAGTCAAAGATTATGTGAGCACACATGCTCCGTAGAGGACTAGGAGGATACTAAGAAAATGATTAGATTGCAAGTGGGAGTGGAAGTCTAGAAGGATGTGACATTGGAGGGAATAAATAAATGGAATTTATTTATTTAATTATTTGGAGGAATAAAATAAGGATAAAAGTAATTAATTATGTTGGGCACTTTAGGAAAAATAAAAGAAAATGGTTAAGTTTAATTGAACAATATGGTATTATTTAATTACTATAAAAGAGGAGAAATGTATGAAATAAAGTGATGTAGACTAGGTAAGAAGAATCCACAATGGAGATGACCTAACCAAGATGCTAGAGTAAGCACATGGAAGCACAACACAAGAAAGATTAAGAATAATAGAATTCAATTATTTTCATGTAGATTTGGAATGGAATTTGATTATAATTTGTTGGTCATATGGCCTACCCGATTGCAACCTTCAATTACAATTGAAAATCAACATGCAAGATATTATCTTTTAAGAGTTCTACCTCCAACATCAATTACATTACAATATATAGCCATCGGGACACACAAGTTGGTTGAGAGATTACAATTTCAAAAATAAAGACATGTATTACAACTATTGGTGTAAATAGGTATTTACTATTTACACTTACTTAAGTTTACTTAGGTTAATGCATTATTTTAATATTTATTTATTAAGTCACCTAGGAGTATGTGCACTCTTCTGAGTTGTCATGTTGACAACATAGGAGTTTGCACCTCATTTATGCACATGGTGTCTATAACATAGGAGTAAGCACTTTATTTCAGCACATGGTGTCTACAACATCTCCACACGTGGGACAACTTGTCATGCTTATCCTCTCATTGTTGCATGTACATTCATGCACAATGGAAGACGTGTGCATAGTTGTCAAGCTTATCTCCTAGCACCTTCTAGATGCATCTTAGAGGCCTTTATATATAGGCACTCCTAGTGTGTGCACTCATCTAAACACATAGTGATGTATTAGGACAAGCTATGATATATTGATCATACTCTTTTTGGTCTACAATTGTGCTTGTGTTTGAGTTCTTTGATCTTGGGTGAATTTTCCCCAAGAAAAATTCTTACATGGTATTAGAGCTCTTGGAGAATTTCTCTTCACATAGCCATTCAAGACCATCTTCTTGCTTCAGCACCTCGGCCTGAATCCAAAGTATCACAGTCATTGGGAGCATCTAGAGCTATATTTGACCTTGCCATTGCATCTAAAATGTCAATTTAGTGAAATTTGACTATAATTTTGCCTACCCTAGGCATAGTCAAAATTGAGGCAATTTTTTTGACACATAATTAGGTTCCATTTTTTTTGAAAGTGCATTTTTTTGTCTACTTTCCAGATCTGCAATTAGATTATAGGTTATGTGGATAGAAATATTGATTTTAGAAATAGGCCCTCAATTGGCTATTGTACACGCACTACCTATAAAGTGCCTGAATCATACATTAGGGGGGGTTCTTTCATTTTTCTTGCATCTTTAGGGGTTACATTCATTAGTCCATCATGGAAGAGGAAGATTTGATTATCTTGACACCAGACAAGTATCAAGAATGGAGTCAATTGGTTATCCCATATCTTAGTCAACATAATGCACTACCATATGCGAGAGGGCTTTTATACGATGAGGACACATATTCCATCCTTTGTCATACACTCTTTCTCTATATGGATATGGAGGTTATGGATTCACTTGATGGCTTAAAGTCAAAAGATTTATATGATATTTGGATCCATCTTTGGGAGACGTATGGAGATCCCCACATTCCTCCATTCCCCAAAGATCTTTTAACTCTAGTTGTAGCTGTATCCTCTCTAGATAAGATCACACCTCCAAATGCTCCTATTGCTCCTACTAATCCTGTTCCAGCCACAAATGCTTTGAATTTAGTGCAGTAGGACCCTTTATGTCTTCCTACTTTACCTTCATGCAATGACTTCCTACCAGACATTGCATAGTTGTTTGTGGAGTCTCACATTACAGATGTGGGAGACATTATCAATGATGTTTGTCTTCTTTTTTAGGTGAATTCTTCATCCATTTCCGCAGTGAACGATTCATGTACTTCATCACAACAGGGTACACTTTGTCTTCCAACTCCAGCTTCAGTTGATGACTTCATACTAGACATTGTTGGTTTGTTCATGGAGTCACACACCATAGACTTGGGAGACAACCTTGATGATTTACATCTTCTCTTTGATGAAGATGATCCTTCTACAGTTGTTATGAGGGCTCACTCTGACCCTCATGTCTATTCTCTACATGATCAATCTTCACAGGTTGGCATGATTGTGGATCCTTATCAATAGTAGTTGTTAGAGGTCTCTTTATTAGTTGTGGAGATAGATGGCTAATTGGGACAGGTTCTATAGACATCCTTGCCAGATTTGCATTTGTTCTTTTCAACATCATTGGAAGGGACGAACATTAGCATTGACACAAGGACACTTGAGCAGGTTTCAGGGCCACCATACATCTTCGGGATTGTACCTTTGCCTTTGTTTCTTCCAAAGGGGAGGAACATCATTCAGCACCCTTGGACTAGCTTCTTCCTTGGAGTAGCAATCACTAGTTTACATTCTTCTTTTGAGGGGGGGGGTGGGGTGCGCTACCTTGTCTCTCTTCCTCTTCTTTCTTATGGGGGGGACTTTTTCCTCTTATGAGGTCTTGTTCTTCTCATTCTTCGCTATTGTATATATTGGATGTATGTTGGATGTATGTTGTAATGGGGGGGGTCTCAAGATTACTCCATCCATCCATGCATCTTGTCTCTTTATCTATCATTTTGGCGGAAGGTTTTCCCATGAGGTTTTCCCTCTTTCTCCACTTTATGAGATATTGCATTTCATTATGTACATGGGTACCTAACATGGTCTAGTAGCCAAGACCCATCTTGCATTTCATCCTAGTTTTCGTAAGCTTAAGAACATTCCCCTAAGTTGCACTTAAAGGGGGGGTATTGGTGTAAATAAGTATTTACTATTTACACTTACTTAAGTTTACTTAGGTTAATGCATTATTTTAATATTTATTTATTAAGTCACCTAGGAGTATGTGCACCCTTGTGAGTTGTCATGTTGACAACACAGGAGTTCCCACCTCATGTTAGCGGAGGGTTTTTCCCATGAGATTTTCCCTCTTTCTCCACTTTATGATATATTTCATTTCATTATGTACATGGGTACTTAACATGGTCTAGTAGCCAGGACCCATCTTGCATTTCATCCTAGTTTTCGTAAGCTTAAGGGCATTCCCCTAAGTTGCACTTAAGGGGGGGTATTGGTGTAAATAAGTATTTACTATTTACACTTACTTAAGTTTACTTAGGTTAATTCATTATTTTAATATTTATTTATTAAGTCACCTAGGACTATGTGCACTCTTATGAGTTGTCATGTTGACAACACAGGAGTTCTCGCCTCATTTATGCACAAAGTGTCTATAACATAGGAGTAAGCACTTTATTTCAGCAAATGGTGTCTACAACATCTCCATACGTGGGACACCTTGTCATGCTTATCCTCTCATTGTTGTACATACATTCTTTCACAATGGAGGACATGTGCTTAGTTGTCAAGCTTATCTCCTGGCACCTTCTAGAGACATTCTAGATGCATCTTAGAGACCTTTATATACAAGCACTTGTAGTGTGTACACTCATTTGAACACATACTGATGTATTAGGACATGCTATGATATATTGATCATACTCCTTTTGGTCTACAATTGTGCTTCTGTTCGAGTTCTTCGATCTTGGGTGAATTTTTCCTAAGAAAAATTCGTACAACAACAAATAATCATATCAAGAGTCATGAACTTAGTAATAGGTATGCACATGATCTAATAAACCACATGTAAAGTCACAAAAGATCACATGAAAGAATGAACTTTGGAGAAGAAAATTCTCGCGTGCTACCCAAGGTACTAATGAGGAACACTCCTCAAGGAAGAATGAAAGAGAATTTTCCAATGATGAAAAATTAAGATCCATGATCAAAGGTGTAAGATCTATGCTATTTCCACTTTATGAAACTGTTCTTGAATATGAAACAATGCAAGATCATCAAGATTGTGTTGGTCCCAACATAACTAAGAAGGGGGGGAGTGAATTAGTACCAGCTCCAAAACTAGTTAGTCCTTTAACCACTCTATATGTACTTAGTGCAAGCCACTTAATAGCTTAGACTAAGATAAAAATAATAAAGTAGAAACAAGTTCACATACAAAATAATTTATCAAGTTGAGACTAAGATTTTTATACATGAAAACTCTTGGTTAGGGGGTGAAAACCATCATGGGAATAATATACACTCCAACCCTTATAATGCATGTAAAGTGTTGCCATGTTAAGATCTACAAGTGTTTCTTTTGGAAATACATCTTGTTGGGAATGCCTATAACCTATTAGGGTTACATAAGCCTATGAAAGCTACCTTGTTAGAGAATTTTACACTAAGGTTACTAATGAAGCTTTCCCTATCATGATATACATATAGATGAAATGGTAAGAAAACATACTAATGTATTTAGACCTGAAATGTGGCACTAGATTGGCATGTAGATCCCTGATTCATATCTTTGAAGATACATTGATCTCCTTGTTCACCTAGTGATTTATTTGTTCTTGCCTCTCCTATTAATTTCTTGGAATATCCTATCACTATATTCTCTTTCTTCATTGGTCTCTCCTCTTTGTGTTCTTCTACACGCTAACTCCCTGTCTACTCTCTTCTCTTCAACAACTAACTTCTTTGACTCTCACAAAAAGTAGCAAAAATAATGTTTTCTTTTGATTTTGGTTGCTTATAGTCATTCTATAATGTTAGAGCATAATGCCCCATAGAAAAAATATCCTTCTCATTTTAAAATTCAAATTTTGAATCTCATGCTTCAAGGTCCATTCATAGGAAACTCGTGACCCCTACTCTAGGGTCTAGACTAGTAGCCCTTCTAGTTAGTCTGTGAACATTTGTCCTCGTTTGTTAGCACCATTTTGTTCTTTTCTTTTGTCACATCAATTCTTCCCACGACTCTCTTGTCACATCCATAGTGACTCATTTAGTTGATGACCTAGATCAACCAACTAGCATTCTTGTTTTCCTACATTGATGCGGTGCACATAAGTTCAATAGGTTTTTCTCTTTTGTCGGTAACCTTAACAACTTGTGTATTCTTCTTCCTTGACCAGTTGTTAATCAATTTTCCCATTAATGAAAGTACGTCTTATAGTCTTCATGCTAATGAGACTTGTAGGGTCAACAAATTGTTCACATGATCAAGAAATTGGAAACAAGAAAATAAAGATTTTTGTTTTGGATGATGCAAACACTACTATATTTGGCCTTAATTTTCAACATTAGTTTCCAGTGTTAGGGGAACGTTTTGTGAAATTGGTATTGTTTTAAAAAATCAACCCTCGACATAATCAAAATTTGACTACCTAATTTAAGATTGTTTGAATATCGATCATCATAGGAAATACAAATAAAAAAGACAAAATTAAATCATTTTCATTATCAATTGCACATGCACAAAAGACACATTTTTGGCATGATGAAAATTGAGTGTCAAATTCCATTGTGAACCACTCAACGTTGTAAACCTACATATCATTGACATAACCCAAGTAAGGACATGTAATGCTTAAAGTTTATGTGATTTGAAAATGAAATTACTTGAAACCTGATTTATGTAATTTGAAAATAAAAATTTGAAATCTGATTTATGTGATTTGAAAATTAAATTTGCTAGCTTGAAACCACAAAAAAATTGTGCAAAAACACCATCAATTTCACCCTAAGAATACTAAAACCCATGTTGCATTTGAGTAGCAAAATTTGTTGCACTAATCTATTTGGGATCCTAGCTATCAACACTAAGTTGCAACACAATCACAATGTCGTGGCCCAACTATAAAACACCATTCCCATGGCATTCATATATTCATTTAGTATATATGACAATCCTTGATTATGCTTTCTTTTTTAAATTTTATTTTGTGGGGTTTCGATTTATAAAGCTAGGTGGGATTTGATGAGAAATATTTGGGATTTTTTCCAACATGGGTGTGAGTATATACATAGTCTTCTGACACCAAGCAAGCATGTCTATGGTGATATTTTTCTTACACATGTACACACCAAGCTAAGGGAATCCATTTAGACTTGCAATAGGATTCATTTGTATTCATCCTTGATCTTTGCCTCTACATACATCCCATCTCAACCCACTTTTTCAACTCTAGTCCTTTACACCCACATAATAAGTCAACACAATAACCCACATGTTAGATTTTGCAAAGGCTAAGTGGGCATCTTGGAAATTGAGTTGGGTTGGGATGCCTTGGCCTATAAAGTGGAGGATATTTGAAATGATCCATTTATTTTCTTGTGTTCTTATGAGAAGATTGGAAAGAGAATTCAACAATGGAGGGTCTTAACTTTGGTTACATTCATGGTAAGGGTGATGCACAATTGCCTCATGGACTCAAGTTCCATCCCACTAATGAAGAGATCATTACACATTATCTCATGAGAAAGGTTTTGGATGAAAAATTCATGAAAATGGTCATTGCTAAAGTGTACCTCAACAAGTGTGAGCCTTGGTACCTTCCATGGTATGTTCAATCCATTCCTTTGTTGTTCATTGTGTGTATAATCTCACACACCTATATGATCTCAAATGATGATATATGCAATATGTTGAATATTGAGTGTTTGTATTGAGTACTATAGCCCCTTCCATTTCATTCATTCTTAGTTTCTTTTTACTTTCATACCCATTTCATTTCATATGATAATTTGAAAAATTTTTCAATCTAAGCATTCAAATGTGTCCTTTTGTTTGATCATCTGAAAAATTGTCTATGCAAACTCGCACCCACATATCCTTATGTACAATTTATGCCTGGCTAATGTCACACACCCATGCTTCTCATGGTATCATATATATTATGTGTAGACACTACATCCTTCCCTTGTTTAACACACATTATGTTAGTGTAATCTCACACACTCTTTTCTCATTATATCATCATCTACATTGTCTGTATATACTAAAACCCTGGTTGGATGCACAAATTGTGCCTATATAATCTCATGCACAATTTTTTTTCTCATACTATCATATATATTTTCTATATATACTTATATTATATACTAGTATAACCCTAGTTTGATACACAAATTGTGTGTATAATCTTAACCCACCCATTTCATTTCATACTATCATATATATTTTGTGTATTTAGCATACTTCAACTCTCTTTTTTTCAATATGAATTGTTTATTATATCAACACCTCCCCCCCCCCCCCCCCTTCTTTAATGATAAATATATCTAGGTTTCATGGGTGCATGCACCCACGCCCTTGGTACATGTACTAATGTACCCAAGTACTGAGTACACATAACCCAAGTACTAGGTACTCAATGGAAAACATCATGTACCTAGGACCTTGATTAAGATTTCATTTTTTTGGTTTTAGTTTTTTGTTTGCATATCAGCTTGTTGAACTTATCAATCTTAATTCACTACGTAATCAATTTGAAACTTTGATACAATGTTAATTAACATTAAACTTTATCATTGTTCAAGTCAATAGTTTATCATTTGTAATATGATATTAGTTTATGCTTTATGATCTTCTTGTTCATGTTTAGAGTTTTTCTTCTCTGTTATGCATCTAGATGTTTATCATATATTATTATTACAAATATATTACGCATCTAAAATTGAAAATATTTTGTTGGTGATTTTGAGTGCCCTAGATTTTATTTTCATTCACTGCCAAATCATTTTTTGAAATATACTTTCTTCTTCTTAGTGATATTTCTGGTGTGTGAGTTGTAGAATAGTGACATGGGTGGAAAATGTAGAAAATGGGAGACTTCTAGCTATAAGAAGTGGAGAAAATGGACCAATGTTTGGGATATTCTAAAAAATGGTGGTCTGACTCCTTTCATCGAGAGATTGCATGGCGAGAAACTTAAAATAACTGATCTTTTCCTTACGAGATGGAATGAGGGGATAACTATCATAGAGGACCTCATCTCCTAGGTTACAACCATATCCATTGTGGGTGGGGAGGAATTCTATGGAGACATCAAAATCTCAGAAGTTGTTGTTGATGAATTTCCTAAGGAGGATGGAAAACATGATGCCCTAATCAAGAAAGGTAAAACTTATTACCATCCTAAATGTATTAAAAATATTTATATATTTTTTACATACCATTGTGTATTACATCACTTTGGATGACTAGTACATGCATGTTTGCACCTATCACTTTGTTCTTTGAATCGCTTCAAGCATGCTATGTAAATTTCTATCATTTTCTACTATATACTTCAATGAAATCCAATATTAATGGAATGAGGAAAAATGTGATTACCAATCCACCCTTTCATGATGAGCTAATGCTTCTTATTTATGAGTACATTAACATCCATTCAATTGGGAGATCTATTGGGAGGAAGAGTGTTTCAAAGGTAGAGTATCAAGATTTTGATTCTCTACATGATTCATTAGAAATTGAGAAAAGTGAGGGCACACAATTTGAGGATCTTAAGGTCACCAATACTAAGGGTAAGGGTAAACATGCCTCTTCCAAAGGACATGCAACTTCTATGAGGAAAGAGTTCTTGGGCTCCTTGGCTAAAAGAAAAGTGAAGGTGGTTATATCCTTGGATGAGGAGTATAATGAGGAAGATGTTGATATAGAAAAAAATAACTAGGGGATCAAAACCATAAATAATCAGAGTTATGTTGAGTTGTCATTTTGCACAATGCTTAATGGAAGGAATCCTTTTGAACTCCTCTCTTGAAAAGTCAATCTTGGAGATCAACTCCAAGGTTTCGGGCAATCTTGCAACCTACTGGAATCCACTCAGTTCAAGATAAATGTGAGAGTTCATGAGGAGGCCTTTGCTGGTTTTGATAACTTTAGATAAGATGTAGAATCTGTTCGTTGCTTCAAAAGAATAAAACACACAAAAAGAGCTTTTTTTTTCTATTTTTCAATGAATACAATCTAACAATGCAACTAATATGAATTCCTAATCTAACAAGGGGTTAGAAAAGCAAATAAAAAAGATAGGGTGACAATAAGTTTAAGCAAACAACACGAAAGTAAAATCCTAATGGGCATAAACTACAAAAACAACGCATCTACAAGTTAAGCCTTTGAAGAAATTGATGGGTAACCAATAAAAACAGGAGCAGTGCTTCCTTAATTTCACTGATGCAATTGTCAATAGGAATTTAAAAACCATAAGATGTTTCACTTTTCATCAAATCGTAAGGCCATGAAAATGCGAGACAAAAAGCTATGCAGGAACAGTACGATGATCTCTTCTCGAACTAGCTATGTCAGTGAAATTTATAAAACCATATAAAACACTAGAATTAAAAGATCACACAACCAAAAATAACGCAATAAAACTTTTGGCTCAATCAGATTCCATGAACATACATTCACAAAACTTAACACATTTAGGCAAGAATCACTATACTCCAAATACAAGCACCAAAAGCATATTATTATTGCAAAATAATGATGGACTTGATTACATATTATAATTCTGTATTTATAAGAAATCATCTCCTCAATTTGTGTTGAGTGAGAGATACCTTCATGCAATCATATGCTTTTAAATTAATAAAACAAATCTAATTATGTACAAACTGATTCTCTAACTAGTGCTTAGTAGGACTCCATCATTTTAATATCATTAATTGGATGCATGAGCCTTTACATGTCTTAAAACAAAGAAAACATGAGAAAATAAGAAGAAGAGAGGCTTCAGTTGATGTAGGAGTGTCTAGAAGTGCCAAAAATAGAAGTTCCATCTTTATTAGGCATCTGTTGAAGTTAAACTACTGTCAGAATGAGTTTTCAATGCATAGAAAGCTCTAATTTTGGAATTGGAAATTAACTGTCAACGCACTTCTAACTTCTTCAAAATCTTCCAAAACACTTTTCAAAAAATGCATCAGTGCACTTGGTGCACCTAGTGCAACAATGCACCTCGGAGGCAAAAAATGCAAAATTTTCACCAAGTGTCAAAATTGAAATTCTGGCTTCTAGGTTTTGTTCCCCTTTATACTAGAGCTATGTTTGGGTAATTGCCCTTGAATTTTTCAATTATCTTGGTGACTTGAGCTGCATCTGGTAAATCTAAGGCATTATATTTTTCCTTTACTTTTTGCATGTAGTTATCCACTTCTATATGGGTTTATGCAAAATCCCCAAGTTTTGTATCAAGCTCCAATAAAGCTTCTTCCATTCTAAATGCCTGTTAGATATCCTCATCATTAGAAACTTCATCAAAAGTTTTCTAAAATTTCTCAACTACTACCTCTACAAGTATTAGCTTTTTCTATGCATCATCCTAAAAAATGTCTAGACATGCATCACTATAATGTTTCTCAGCTTCCAAAATTTGCTCTTAGGCTTGATCCTTGAGCTTGCGAATCTTTGTACGTAATGATTCCATTACTTTATTGTCATTTGCAATCTTTTTATTCCAATCTTCTATTAAATCTATCTCCTTAGCTATATATACATCCATTAACATTCGATACCTTTGGCCTTTGATTGCTTGTAATGCCTACAAGTCTTTTCCCTAGGTATGTACTTCATCCATTAAACCAAAATCTTGATTCAAAATGGCCACTAACTTATATGCATTCTCCTGCATAACATGTAATAATTTAAGATTTCCCTGAATTATTAGTACACCTTTCTCCTCAAAACTTTCCCATTATTGTTGACAAGCTCTCAAAAATGGGTCCAACTGTACTGCACCCTTATCTCTTCTCAGAATTGCCACATTTAGAGTTTCTTCAGGGTTAGTGGGATCTAAGGGGCCAAAAAATTCACTCAAATATTCCTTAAGGATTTCATTTTTTTTCCAAAGTGTTATCAATTTTTCCCCATCCTATTCTAGGCTCCTGAACACCTCCTTCATCCCTATTGTTACCATCAGCTTCACAATTTCCAAGGTTGGCTTTCCAAGCATAACTTCCTAGATCTGATAATCCCGTGGAGTCAGTTATTTTACATTTGATTATGGAGGAGGGATAGCTACATAAGCAAAAAGATCCTGATTATGATCACTCATAACAAAGGCCAATGCTCATGCATCCTTTGGTAGTGAATCAAGGTTCCTTAGAACTTCTATCAATTACATTCTATCCTCTTCTTTAGTGGTGATTTGTTGCTTGTTGTTTCTGATCATTTCCTTTTTGAGCCACCTTAGAATATGCTATACTAGGGACTTACCTTTAGAGGATGAAGGAGTTTTCTCAGCTATACTCTTCCCCTTATCACTCCTTTCTGGAGTCTTCTCCCTTTGCAATAAATCTGTGTCGGGAGTCTCTATATCTATGGAGCCCACAGTTCTCACCTCTATGTCTTGGGAAGTTTTTTGAGGTTGTTCATTTATCTATCCCTCTTATGACACTTCATCGATGGATAATTAACGTGGCTCTTCTTCATGTTCTACCTAGACCTACTCAACTTCTATACTTGGAGGAAGAGGGGTAATTGATCCCTTATCTATACAAAATGTGACTTGCAACTAGGATTTTGGAACTATCTAAAGTCCTTGTGATTTGGGGGCATTTGATTCTAATCCTCGTATTGAGGTTGATTGGTTGGTTTATCTTTGATCTTGTTCCCAACCAACTCAGTACCCATGGGTATAAAGTTAAAATCTAACATCTAACAGACATCAGTGCTCTCCACATATTGCTCATTTATCCATTGTTGCATCTCATCTTCTGAAGTTGTAGTCTAAAGGGGTTCATCCAAGATAGATGGTGGCATAACCATAGAGCTTCTCCTTCATTCCTACTATGTGGCTCCAACTAGCTAAGTCCTCTGACTCAAAGGTAGATCATCCTCATCACCCTCTTCTTTTGCTTCTTCCGGAATGGGTTCACAGATAGATGGAAAAGGAATCACTTTCTTGATCACCTTTTGTCTTCTCTTCACTAGAGTACTAATCTTCCTTTTTTTTGGTGCTGAGGTTGTCAAGGCAGGGAAACCTCTTGTATCTCAATTTTTTCTTCTATTTTAGGTAGCACTTGGGCAACTGGAAGAATTTGGGGATCATACTTGGGCTTCTGTGGCCTCTACATTCTCCGGTCCTTGTATGTTTTTCTCTCCTTGTTGTGGAGCTGCCAAAATTTCTCCCTCTTCTATTTTAGCTTGTTGTGGAGAATTCCTCTTTCTCTTGCCCTTACCTTTACCCTTTTGAGCTTGATAATAACCAACTAGCCTATCAAGTTGGTGCACCATTTTTGGCCTTACTGGTGACTGAGTTGTAAATGTAGGGATGGTGACCTTTTTCCCTCTACCTTTAGCTGGACGAGCTTGTGCATGGAAGATTACTATCTCAAGAATTGGATCAAGTTTGAAAGGTTTTTTGATCCAATCCTACATCAATTTGATGACATGCCTTGCCCTATGATTAATCTCTGAGTTCTCTTCCTTGTCAACCTTGACATTCATAATAGGTCATTCACCAATTTTATCCCTGTTGATCAAAGGATCAAGTAACTCCTCCATGTCCTGTTGCACTATCTTCAATGAAATATTTATCTTCAAGGCCTTCTTTGCCAAATACAAAGTCATCCTACAATAATCCTTGATATAGGTTTCATAGTCATTTGTCACATTCATCCAATGATCTTCAATGGCTTCTTCATGTTGAAATTTTTGCCCGCTAAGTACTGCACTCTCCTGATATTGTCAAAATATGGCTATAGGGAATTATTCTCATCTAAGGGATATTGATCTCATTCACATTCAAAAGAGGGAATATCTTGCCTCTGATCTACTTGAAAAGGTCCTATAGTCATAGGCCATACCCAACATGTTTTATGTTGCTTTCTAACTCTGTCATATGCAGACAAGAGTTGTTGGGCAATCTCCAAGAGGATAAGTCTATCACTGGGAGACCTAAGGAGCTTCTTAGGGTTGATAGTTGTTCTTGCTAACCTTAAATATGTGAATGTATGGAATTGGATGTAATAAGCTCTGACTAATGATATCTATACAACTGCCTCCTCTGATATTCTCTTCACATAATCCCCTTCTATGAATTGAATTATGGAAAATATGAAAGCATCATTTACAATTTTTTATTTTTTTCTTTGCTCTGAAAGCCTCATCTTCACCAACTAAGGGTATACAATATATTGCCATGCATTGGCATCCTGCATACTACCCCTCTTGTAGAGCCCTAGATAATCCATCGCCCTTGCGGCTAATAAGTAAACCAAATATGAAGTCATATAAAATTTCTTATTGTCCTTAGCCACCACCAATTGCTCACCCAAATTTTGATTGAGAGTAGAATCCCAATCCAATGGAATCTCTACTTTCTCTATTGTCTCAATAAAATTCACCATAAAAATATTTAGGTGTCTGGCTATCGACAAACCCATAACTCTACTGAAGAGTATGATTGAGTATATAATATCCTCCTTCATGTAACCTCTTGTCATGTCCACTTTGCCCATTTTATTTCCCAAAGGAGTCTTTTCTATAAGGTATGAGGACTAGATAATCTCATAAGCTTCATCAATGTGTTCTCGGTACCATCTCTCTACATGCTCATAGGTTAACCGAATGAATTGATTCACCCTTGGGAGATGGAATACTTTCTCAATGTTCTTGGGTCATAGATTGAGTATGACCTCTCCAATAATACTCTTGACTACCCTCTCCTCAGAAACAAAATGTTCTGCAAGTGTCATGATTAGTTCTAAAGACTGTACTTTTACCATGCTATGAACTTGTAGATAGAAAGGTAAAATAAAAATACAATTTGTACATTGATTTTAGGAGCATAGTTTAACAATCACACATAATGTCTTTATTCCAATACAATATAAATTTTCATTCTTCCAATACATATTTATCTCGCACACACACCCACATGCACCCCCCACATCTCCCGCGCCCCTCACCCCCACACACATATAATATGGTTTAACTCCTTAACCATTGCATATCTAATATCATACTTTATATCAAAAGAAAACTTTAATTTCTAATGTCCTACAACTAGCTAGTAACAATTTACTTTGATAACCAATTTACTTCATTTCTAATTATCACCAACATATTCTATCATATCATTCCATTTCATTATTTAAGAGGCTAGGTTAGGAACACAACACCATCAACAACTTAGTCATTGAATTAGAATTCTTATGTGGTGTGTGGAGGCTACTTAGAATTATCCAGCCACCCCCTTCTGAGAGGCTAGCCTTCTCTACCTTGAAAACACTCTTGTCTCAGTGTCCTTGCATCCACTTAGACACTCGCATCAAACAATGAGTCGATATCCATCATTAATCATATAATTAGATACAAAACTATTAGCACAATCATGAACAACATATCATGAAACAAAATAGCATAATCATATAACAATGAAATGTGACATCCCCATAACATATTTCTATGCATCAAATAAATCTTTCTAATCATATTTATTAATGCATTGCATAATTTTGTGCAACCACAAGATTAAGATAAACAACTTAATTTATCCTTAATTAGTGTTCAAAATAAAGGTTGACTAGATCAAAGTTGACCAGATCACAACATAAGTAACTAACTAGGAATGTCAACTAGCAAGACGTGACATAACATGTGAGAGCTTTTATGAGTATCTTTTGGCCTGTGCCATTTACCTCTTTTGGAAGTAGAATCTCTAAATTTTTGAGAATCAATAGGGCACCACATGCTCCTTTTACCACTTTCTTTTGAATTATAAAGAGATTACCACTCTGATAAAGATCCTTGACCACAAAATGAGTGCCAATCTAAGACTACTTCTCTCTAAAGTGTTACTTAAACAATTTCCCTATTGGTAACTTTAACTTCAAAGGCTACATGTAATTATGCTACCTTCTCTCTTTTTGGCATATGCATGTCTTTTCTATTGCTATAGTTGTGGTTATCATCCTCTAGTATGGGTTGTAAAACCAATCAACAACAAAGGAGATGTTAAATAGAGACACTTCTCTGCCAAAGGAATTCCTAAAAAAATAGCATCAATTTACTTTCTTAGATATGACACGTCCTCTATGAGTCACAACCTCATCATTCCATGCCTATGAAGGGAATGAAATAGTATCATGTATAAAATTACAAAGGCTTGGATATGTTGACATATCTTAGTGTGGATTTAAATAAGGAAGAAAAATCCCATGTTCAAATTTTTCATTCCCATGATTTAACTGACATTGATATGATTCATAACATAATGAGCCATGGGATGAGCAATCCCTCTAAGGCTTGAAGTCTTCAATGTCACTTGGAATAGCACTGCCAAATTCAAGAAACGTACCAACTTAAGAAAAAATAGAATGTAAATCAATAAAATATCCAACAGACACATATACATATCAAGGATCCTAAAAAGGCTTTTTGGTTTGGGACCTATTGACTGATGGTGATAGTGTTACTAAAATTCAGAAACTGTATAATATCTCTTTCAATAGTATCTACAAAGGTCTTGTCTATAAAATTGACTTTGAGTTGAACAACATGAAATGTCTCTTTTTATTCTTATTATTATGTCAAACCACCATGCTCTGGTGGACCTTTCATAGGCTTTGATACCAATAGCTGAATTAATAGATAAATTGAGAATGGAAATAATTCACAAATAAAGATACAAAAGTTTGTTGGACTAACCGTCAATGTTTCATTTTGGCATTCATGACATGGATTAACTCCCTCCGTTATTCTATAAGGCTAGTGGTTGTATAATGCATTGACTAGTGGATCTTTTAGTGTGATGACATCCCTAGCTTGTAATAAGTGGTATTAGAGGACAAAACTAAGGTAGGGATTGTTGGAAAAATAGATGTCTTGTGTTCTATAATTCTAGTGGTTGTATCAAACATTGAACACCCTAGCTTTTAACAAAGTTAATGTGACATGAAGAGGTTTCCACAAACTATCATATTATTGGAATGCATTTCTAGATTAGATTGTGTGCTAATTTTTTGCATCAGCATCTTGAATCACACTTTGTTATCCAACATTTTGAATCACACTTTGTGATGGATCACAGAGTCTGATTGGAAACTTTGAGGGAAAAAATTAACACACAATCTAATCCAAAAATGTATTCCAATGATAAAGTTAATATGTTTCACCAATTTGACTACATCCACGAGAGAGAGAAAATCTTTATTCATTCATAGTAGCTTGCATACATGCAAATTTTCCCTTGTATTTGTACAATATCCTTCAAGAGAAGATAAAGAGTTAAATGAGAAATAAATAGTCAGAGAAGGTCACATCCAATAGTGCAATCATAGATCCCACCATTTGGATTTAATCAAATGATAATGCTTTAATTGTGGATTATAAAATGGTGTATTTCTAATTTCTAATTTATTTTTATTTTATTATTAGAGTTTTTGTTATTGTTCTTTGGAACTAGAAAAAAATAGTTTTTTAAAACTAAATTTATGACATAAATAGAGATTTATTTTGTGACTTTTTTATCAATTATAATATTAAAGTAAGAAAGCATTGGAGGATACAAGAATCACCCCTCTTCCATCAACTAGCATTGCATAATTAAATATTTAGAATAAGTTTGTACTCAACTCTTTATTTTTCAAATAACATATTAAAGATTTGGAATAAATTTGTAATCAATGTACTCTTAGATAAATATTTTTTTTTAAAGAATATGTAGAAGTTTTATAATAATTTTATGTTCTTAAAAAATTCTAAAAGATTATTAAATTACAAGGACCTTTGCAAAAATATTATTTAGATCTCATATTTCATATGTTAGAGAACGAAATGAAAATAGAGGCAAAGTATCATCCATTTTTTTAAATTCTAATCTTTAAAAATAAAAGTTATGTTAAATTTTTCTTATAAGTAATCACATAGTAGTAAGGGATATATAATTTATTTATACCTATGAATAATTAAAGTTAAATCTAATTATGAAAAATTATAGAATTCGTTTAAAATGAACAATTAAAGGTAAATAAAGATTTGTGGAATTAGAGTGAATATCATCGAAAAGCTTACCCTCTATCACCACCAAATTAAAGTAATTGCACAAACTTGAATAGCTATAATTTGGTCTATTCTAGAAATTACATGTAAATATAGTATAATTTTATTTTTTTAATAGTTATATATTTAGTAGACTAGGTTGTCTTTTATTTTATTATAAACCTCTAGCAAAATAGTGTCTTTTTTTAATGTGTCCTCCACTTTCTAATGTAATTGAGTGGTTTTACACTATAGTTAGTAGAAGGTTGAATATGAGAATACAACAAACATGGAGAAACAACATCCCTTTAATTTCAAATTATTCCAAATAAAATTCTATATTTTTAAATTCATCTTTCAATATTTAAAATATTTAAATTCTAGAGATTGGAACTTGGAGACCTTATGATTCTTATAGGGTGCTCTAACCACAAGCTCTAACTCATTTGGTTTCGCTTCCAAGTCCATTGTAGATTTATGTGTCAAACATTAGTTAGTTATTGATATGTAGAAATAATCAACTATCTTATGTGAAGGATTAATAAGTACATAGAAGAAAAATGGAGAAACACACTTTTAGAGAGACACACTTCTAGAGACATAGTTTTAATTAGTTCTAGTTGCTTTCTAGATTTTTTATATTGACCTTTCAATATCTAAAATCTTTAAATTCTATAGATCAAAACATGGAAATCATATGATTATTGTAAGATGCTCTAACCATAAGCTCTACCTCATTTGGTTTTTAGACCATAATAAATTTATGTGTAAAATACTTGTATTTTTTCAACCTCTGCTATTAAGTCACTTTATGTATGTTCAAAGATTCTAACACCTTTTTAGACATTATTGACCATCATATATTTCTTATACAAATACCATATAGAGTTGATGTAAGAGCATCCTACGCTTTCTTGCAATCTTGTATGTTTGGTGGGCTTTTGGTTAAGTGTTGTGGAGCCCAGCAGATACTGGTGGTCAACATGGTCTATGGAACTCGGCATGGTTTGGGAGCTTGACATGGTTTGGGAGCTCGACATGGTTTGGGAGCTTGGCATAGTCTTAGAGTTCCATAGGGTCTAGTAGCTCAGTATGGTCTATGGAGCTCGACAATGCTTGGGGATTTACTAGTGCTCAGCTTTGTTTTGCTGACACTTGACTTAGTCTTGGTTTCTATTGGTGCCGAGTTGTCTGTGAGCCAACTTTAGGCATTGAATTTGTGTTGTGGCTGACTTGTGGCTCGACCTATATTTAATGTAAGGGATTTAATTTAGTTTGTAGGCCTAAGGATAATCTAGTAGGGATAAAGGAAGCAACAAAAATCAAAGGATTCATGGTAATCTCCTCTTAGATTAAATAATGGTGGATAATATGATAGTTTTCTCTATTGATTTGATTATTCATGTTCAACTAGAGAATAATTTCTTTTCTTTGAAAACAACTCAATTTTGATTCTAGGCCAATTTGTGGCATAGTTGGGCATAAGTAAGGGGTCTTGTAGAGTCTTTTGGCATAACAAAGAAGTGATCTTTCATTCAAGTTTGGAGAAGGGGATGAAGTATAGATGAAAATTTTAAAAGAGCTAGTGTTGCAGTTGAGAACTAGAGGATTGCTTGGTGGACTTGAAGGTACAAGTGTGGATTCTTCTTAGTGTTCTTATCTAGTTGTGTATTTGGACTAGCTGGGATTGGGTTTGTAAGTTGGATCTTGTTGGATCTTGCAGAATTGGTTTTGTAATTCTTGTGTGTATTTGGCCCTAACCCAGAAAACCTTGCAACTAGGCATATTGCATGTAATCAATTATATCTATGAATAAAAAGTTATGATTTGGTATTAGATCTTGCATTGTTGTTGTTTTGTTGTTGTATTTTCACTGTGTGGTTGTTTTTTGGGGGGTTTGGACATCTACTTTTGGGATTCTCTTGCCTTGCACTGTGTTAGATGGTGTCAGAGCTTAGTTGTTCCTGGGTGCGTTGATAGATAGCCAAAGCTGAGGAAGTTTACACTAGGACTTGTAGCGAAGGTTGATCTTGTGGCTGATTGATCTTCTGGATTAGTGGATCTATTGCTTAGGGTTTGCTAAAATTTTGGAAAATGCCTCCATTAAGATTGGACCCTAGGACAATTAATGATCTTAGTGTTGTTGTGGAAGAAAGGATCTCAGAGAAGATAAGAGCAAGTTCAAATTTGAGATTGCATTGATAAAGAGTGACATGATTACTGAAATTGTAAGTACTTTAGGTAGTGTACCTAGACATGTGGGTACTAAAGGTAGTTATGAGGAAGTTGATGAAGAATTTGAAGCCACTAGATCTAGTGGTGAGGACAAAGCTGATTGTGTGGAGAGACCTATTGGAACTAGGGCTTGTTAGTTTGCTAGACTTGGATCTTAGTTGAAGCTGAAGCATAAGATGGAAGTTTCTAATTTCTTAGGTACTCTGACTCCTAAAAACTTGATTGATTGGATTGGTGAATTGGAAGACTACTTTGAGTTTGAGGATATTGAGGATCCACTTAGAGTGAGGTTGGCTAAAACTAAGTTGAAAGGACATGCTACTCTTTGGTGGAAAGAATTGCAATGAGATAGAGAAGGGGAAGGTGAAATGAAGATCTCTAGAGGGAGATTAAAATGGTGACTAAGTTGAAGGCTAAGTTCATTCCTACTGATTATGAACTTGAATTTTGTAAGAGATTGTAGAATCTAAAATAGAAAGATGTCTGTGAAAGATTATACCAAGAAGTTTGACAAGTTGACTATTTAGTCTCCTCACAGAGAATTGTCAAAGGAAAAGGCAGCTTGGTACATTGATGGTTTGAGATTCAATACTCAAGATGAGGTTAGTATGCTAAATATTTCTTCAATTGAGGATGCTTATCAGTATGCCCTGAAGGTAGAGGATAAGTTGAAGAGGAAAAGTCAAGGTAATGCTAGAGGGAAGGAGAAGCAAGATAGCTTGGCACAAGCTAAACTGAGTGTTGAAGGTGAACCAAAAACCTATTGATTAGAAAAAGAGAACAAGTTGAGGTGGATTCAAAGGTAATTATTTTAGATGTGGGAGAGAAGGGCATAGATCTTTTGAATGTCCACTTGGTAAGACAAGTGTTATTGTGAATGATGTTGTAATTCAAGATAGTTAGCCCGAGCAAGGAGAAAGTTTGCTGGCTTGACAAGTACTAGTTGGTGAGAGGACATTGGACACTAGTCAAAGGACTAGTTTGTTCTGGACTTGTTGTAAGTCTAGTGGTAAAGTCTGCAAGGTGATTATAAATGGTGATAGTACTGATAACCTTGTTGCTGATGAGATGGTTCAAAAACTTGGTTTGAAGAGAGTAAGACATCCTTATCCTTATAGGATTGGTTGGTTGGAAGTTGAGCATGCTTTGGAAGTGAGGGAGCAATGCCTTGTTGATTTCCAAATTGGGCAGTATAAGGGTCAAGTGTTGTGTGATATTATGGACATGAATAGTTGTCATGTGTTTCTTGGTAAACTTTGGTAGTATGATTGCAGGGTTGTGCATGATAGTGTCAAGAATGTGTTTATTGTTGAGAAAGGTGACAGATTCCATAATTCCTTTGCAGAATCAAGAATTCAGTAGTAGGAACCTAAGTATTGGAAGCCAAGTTGAGTTGGTAGATTCTAGAGAGGTTGGAGATCAGTATGGAAATCAAACCTGTAGCACACCTAAGATGGATGTGAAGAAGCAAAAGAAGAACAGGGGAAAGAGTGTACAAGTTGAAGACCTGGAGGATATGTATGTGAAGATCCAAGTTGGGATTTATGTGTTGAATTTGAGAAGATGTTCTTCCAATTTTTAGAAGATCTTTTTGAACCTGGGCTGTTTGAAGTAGGAGCATCCTAGGCTTTCTTGCAATCCTGCATGCTTGGTGAGTTTTTGGTTAAGTGTTGTGGAGCTCAACATTTATTGGTGCTTGGCATGGTCTGTGGAACTCAGCATGGTCTTTGGAACTCGACATGGTCTTGGAGCTCGGCATGGTCTAGGAGCTTGGCATGGTCTAGTAGCTCAACATGGTCTAGTAGCTCGACATGGTCTATGGAGCTCAGCAATGCTTGGGAATTTATTGGTGCTTGGCTTTGTTTTCCTGACACTCAAATTGGTCTTGGTTTCTGTTGGTGTTGAGTTATCTATGAGCTGAATTTAGGCATTTAATTTATGTGTGGGTATTTAATTTGTGTTGTGGCCAACTTGTGGCTTGACCTATATTTAATATAAGGGATTTAATTTAGTTTGTAATTATCCTAGGCTAACTTGAGACTTAGTTTGGTATAAGTAAGGGGTCTTGTAGAGTCCTTTGGCATAATAAAGAAGTGATCTTTCATTCCATTTTGGAGAAGGGGACGAAGTATAGATGCAAATTTTGAAGAGCTAGGGTTGTGGTTAAGAACCAAAGGATTTCTTAGTGGACCTGAGAGTACAAGTGTGGATTCTTTTGTGTTCTTATCTAGTTGTGTATCTGGACTAGCTAGGATTGGGTTTGTAAGTTGGATCTTATTGGATCTTGCAGAACTAGTTTTGTAATTGTTGTTTGTATTTTCCCCTAACCTAGAAGGCCTTATAGTTAGGCATATTGCATGTAATCAGTTATATCTATGAATAGAGAGTTGTCATTTGGTATCAGATCTTGTATTATTATTGTTTTGTTGTTGTATTTCCACTATGTGGTTGTTTTTTGGGGGTTTGGACATCTCCTCTGGGGATTCTCTTGCCTTGTATTGCATCAAGCGTAGTATTCAAAAATATTATTTCTTTACCTTAGACAACTTTACTCACTTATTAGCATGACACAACTTCTAGCATCTTATAATAATTTGATCTCTTAGATAAACTTTTTTTTTCTTTTTTTTTCTAGAGAAACTTTTAATATTCTTTTTCAAACAATATTTCACTCTTTTTCAATCTAGAAACTTATCCATACACTCATCCATACAAGCTCCTCAAACTTTTTGTAAAATCAAGTTCATAACAAACATAGAAATGGCATACTATGACATTCTGAAAATTGTAATCTCCTTTAAAGTCTTCGCTTCGAAAATTAGCATGCCACGAATTGTTGATGTGTGTTTTATGACCCACCAAAAATTAGAACAAGATACAAAAATATCCTATCCTCTCTTGAATAAGGTCTCATTTATGCTAAGATTGCTAGAAGATCATACAATGACTTCAAGGTTCCTTCTACATCAGGTCTTGACTGTAAATAAGATTGGTGGTGTATGTGATTTTTTGATGATAAAAAAGGAGCCTTACATGTCTTAACTCAGATTCATTTCAAACCATACTGGATGTAGGGAGCTATCTAAAGTTTTTGCAATGAAGTAATTTTTTGGGGGTTTTCATGAAATATGCAAAACTAAAATGGTATAGGGTTTAGAGATTATATTTTACTCCTAAGAGAAGTGATGACAACAGATGGTATTTTGGTAGACAAATTCGTCTAGTTACTAAGCTCCACTTTGTCAAGTTATACTACAAATACGTGGGAGCTAGTGCAATCTTCAAGTAATATGCCAAAGATTTTCATACCACCACATACACCATCATAAATAAAAATGTACTTAAATTATAGAAGTTAAAAAATCCATGAATAGGGTTTATGATAACTTTGTGCAATGATTTAGAATCACTAAAATGTCAAAAGTATGAATCAAAGGAATTCATCAATACACCATCACATTCTCCATTCCAATCGCAACACTTTAAATAAACTAAACTTAATCTAAGTATTTACCAAGCTTCAATGAAAACTCTAATATCTCAGTAGCTCATACAAAAAAATCTCAAAAAAACCTCTTCTTACAAATGAGGAATGAGGCCTATATATAAGTCCTCAATTACAACAAATCGTTTGGATGATCACAATTATCAATGATCCAAATCATGCCACATTATCCCTAATTAGGAATAGGGAAAATAAAGGGATTATTATAAATTAATACAATAAAGAATCAACTACTATATTGGGTGATAGATGCCAACTATACATGCACATTTAGGAAGGGAGTGGAGTGCAATAAATGACCATGAAGGATACCCACTATGCATTGAATGCATCTATCCTTGATTCCCTAGCTTGAAGGTGTCAAATCAATCCAAAACTACCTCCAACTCTTTTGTAGTGATGCTTAGTGTCAATTCTTTCTTGAATTCTAGAATTTCAACTGCTCTTTTTGTCTTTCCCAAACTTTCCTTCAAATCCGGTAACAAGTCTTGGGTGGTTTGCATGGTATTCAAGAAGATGGAGAATTTCTCAAAATCATTTCTTTCAACAACATTCAACTGAGAGACCTCTGAGTTGAATTTCAAATTATCTATTGTCATTTCATCCTCTACCAATCTTTGTGATAATAAGGATGCAACTATCTTGTACACACCTTGTCTAATGTTGTCAACCACCTTTTTTCCATTGAGTGGATTCCTTGGTGAAGCTCTCAAACATTTCTTTAGCTATGATTACTACACTATACTATCAAAGGAAATCATAGACATCTCCTTTATTGATAATTCAACCCTCAACTAATGCTTTCTTTGGGGTGTCTATTAGATTTTGAATATTAGAAATCATTTCATCTTGGTAAATATTCTTGTAAGAATTTGGTATAGCTCTAATACCATGTAAGAATTTGCCTAAGGCAATAATTCAATGCCAAGATCAAGAAGCTTAGTAGATAGCACAAGATAGACAAATGATGATCAAATGAGAATGGATATCAGATGATTGGATCATATGAGATAATTGAATATGAGATGAATATACACTAGAAGTGCCTTGTATATAAAGGCAACTAGAATGACTAAGAGTTAGCAAAGAGATAATGATTACAACTTAGCACATGTCCACCAAAGGTGGATATCCTCTATTGAG
Organism: Cupressus sempervirens; assembly: GCA_028749045.1. Classification (NCBI taxonomy): domain Eukaryota; kingdom Viridiplantae; phylum Streptophyta; class Pinopsida; order Cupressales; family Cupressaceae; genus Cupressus; species Cupressus sempervirens. Next base: position 793,067,162 of record CM053792.1, read on the forward strand.
CACAAGAATTTGTGTGATGATGAGAGGATAAGTTTACATAAGTGTATCTCATAAAGAGATGTTGTAGTGACCATGTGCTCTAATAAGTTGCTAACTCCTATGTTGTCAAAAAGAGAACTCATATGACTATGCATATTCCTAAGTTTCTACACAAAAACTAATATAAAAATGCATTATCCTAAATAAACTTAAGTAAAGTGTAACGATAATTAATTATTTACACTAACACCCCTACCCCCCACCCCCGCACCCCCGCCCCCCCCCCCCAAAATTGCAACTTAGGGGAATGCACTTTAGCTCACAAAGCTAAATGCAAGATGCAATGTGGGTCCCAACTATTAGGCCATGTTAGGTACCCATGTACAAATGCAATGTTGTACATACAATGTGATGCAATGCAATCTCTCTAAAAATGGAGAAAGAGGGAAAACCTCCACCAAAAAGAGAGATGAAGAACTACAAGATGCATGCAAGGATGGATAAATCAAGACCCCCCTAGTATGACATACATCATGCATGTAAAAGCATATATCCCCCATCAGAAAAAATACATTATGGTATCCCACAATATTGAATAATCTCCTGCAAGGATGTCATGAAGATATAAAAGTATCCAATTCCTACAAATGAAATTCTCCCTTTAGGAAGAAGATACACCAAGTATAGGTGAAAGTATACTTCCCATTATGGATAGGAAGATGGATGATGAATCCATATGTAGTATGGTATGGATGTTGTCTCTGAATTTTTCTCATATGTTGGCAAGTCCTTGATGAAAGTAGATTCCATAAGCCAATATGGTGGATGCCCAAAAGAAGGTGGCAAACAAGGTAACATGTCCATGGATGAAAGTGAATCAAACTCCAAAGACAAGGAATCATCCTTATAGGAAGATATGGGAAGAGAAGCAATGTAGCCTCCCCTCAATGATGAATGCATGCCCATGAAAGAAGCTCCTTGATAACTAAAGAAGTTGCACCATGAAAATTGAATAATGTTCCTCCTTGTAGGAAGAAGTGGTTCTATAGGTGTAGTAGAGAATCATCCCCAACTAGTAGGAAGAGTCCTCAAAAGATATAATGTATAAGGAAACTAGAATACAATCTCCAAAGACCTATATGTCTCCTTTGAAGTAAAAGAGTCCTCCTCCAACTACTGAAGAGAAGTGTCCACAATCATGTCAGTCTCAAAAGAAAGATCAAGTGATTGAGGGTTAGAGTGTTCCCTTGCAACAAGTAAAGAATAATTCTCCTCAACAAAGAGAAGATGGATGTCATCAATATGTCTCCCATATCTTCAATGTAAGACTCCACAAACAACACTGCAATATCTAGAAGAAAGTCATCCCATGAAGCTAAAAGAGGGAGACATGGTGTTTCTTGCTACACTAAATCAGGAGTATCTATGGCTAGAACTAGACCCGTAGAAGAAACATGAGCATTAGGAGGTATGATCTAAACTAGAGTTGCAAGTACCACAACTACAGTGATTGGAGGTAGACTATCCTCTAGTAATGGAGGAACTCACGGATCTCCATTTTATTCCCAAAGACACATCCAAATGTCATGAGGAATACTTGTCTTACTAAAAGGAGAAAAATATTCCTTACTCATATTGTTATACATAAAGTGAAGAAGAAGAGAAAGATATCCTTAATTAATATTCAATGGAAATATCTTCGAATATAGATAAGGAAACACTTCCTTATGTTCTCTTAAATGATCAATCATCAAAGCACTCCATTTCTAATAGTTCATTTTTGACAATTTGAATCTTAAATAAAACTGACACTTTTGACATGACTCCATGAGATCAAATAATGTATGCACCCCCAAAATGCAAAAAAAACAAAGAAACCCCCCCAATACATGATTTGGTACTTTATATTTAGTGTGATTACAATGGTCGCTTGCTAATTTAGGGCATAAGTCAACTTCTTATTTTGATGGTTACAACAAAAAATATGAAGCTATATTGGACTCAACAAGATAAGACACAAGACCTCTCAAGGATCTAATTAATTACAAGTGCCAATAGGCCAAAATGAGACCAAATTTTGAAAGTACTATGTCTACTCAAAATTACTCCAAACTGATACTAGATCTCGAAAGTAGACAAAAATTTATGCACTCTCAAAAAAATAGCACCTGAATATGTGTCCACATGAGCCTGAAAAAAGCCTTTGAAGTTGTGAAAATTGGGATTTGCAATTTTCAAAAAAATCCAAGAGATCACAAACAACCTCTAGAATTATTTTTCCTAAATCATCGTCATCACACCTCCAAAAATCAAATGACTCTAGATTTCACCTCAGATGTCTAATTTTGATGAAACAAAAGTTGATTTAGGGGTTTTTTGACCTTCTGAATATAATGCCAATATCTGATTTACACTAGCAAGCTCCAATGTTAACTTGCAAAAAATAATCTCTCCAATAGCTATGAAATGAAACTCCTATGGATCTTATACCATGTAGGAATTTGGTATAGCTCTGATACCATGTAAGAATTTGTGCAAGGCAATGATTCAACACCAAGATAAAAAAGATTAGTAGATAGCACAGGAGAGACAAATAATGATCACATGAGAATGGATATCAGATGATTGGATATGAGATAGTTAGATATGAGATGAATACAAACTATAAGTGCCTTGTATATAAAGGTAACTAGAATGACTAGGAGTTAGAAAAGAGATAATTATTACAACTCAACACATGTACACCAAAGGTGGATTATCCTCCATTGAGCATAGGAATTTGTGTAATGATGAGAGGATAAATTTACATAGGTGTATCTCATAGAGAGATGTTGTAGACACCATGTGCTCTAATAAGTTGCTAACTCCTATGTTGTCAACAAGATAACTCATATGACTATGCATATGCCTAACTGTCTACATGAAAACTAATAAAAAAATGTATTATCCTAAGTAAACTTAAGTAAAGTGTAATAATAATTAATTATTTACACTAACAATTCTCATCCTCCTATGATTACTCTATGCACTAGATCCTAGAGAGTATAGTTAATGTCCTAGTATGTATTTCACCAATTCTTCCACATGTTTGAATGCTTCTTCTTGAATTCCTTTAGCCCAAACCTTCGTACATTGAGCAGTCTACTCAATCATATCAATATCATCTATTGCTTTAGATGAAACAACCGTTGGAGGGACAAATGATGAACCTTCCTTTTTACTGCATGAGGAAGGTTTTTGATGTACTTGTTAGCATGAATGCCAATGCTATCACTATGGGGGAGAATTTCAAAACATTGATATGATGTATTCATGACTATGCTTGTCATTGATGACAACATAGTAGTATAATTGTGAAGACCGATAAAATAACAGACTATGATCTTTGCATTAAGAATAATACATTACTCATCTATTGATGTGTAATTGTCAAAGTATACTATAGTATATGTGTGTTACAAGGTTACATGGATCCTATGTTGATAGTAAATGGAAGATATTATTGATCTACAAAGAACTGCAATGAACCAGAGTATTAGGAAAGTAATTTCTATTGTGTGATTACTACAGTTCATCACATATGCAATGAAAGGTTGTAGAGTTAACTAGAGATATTATACTAGTTGGTGATGATGTCAGATAATGCACATGTATGGAAGTCACACAAGTAAAAGTTTACTTATCACTATGAGCTAACATCATTAATTAAATGATTCTGACTGTGAGCCGACAATATTAATTAAATGGGTATTCATTTAATTGACATATTTTACTTAAGTGGGAAGCCAACTCAAGGATATAGTATTGGGCATGGTATAAAGGAAAGATAGTTTTCTGTGTTTAACACATACAAAGAATACAAGAGACTTGCGAACTATTGTAGAAGTAGAGTGCTAAAGAAGTAGATTGATTTACCTATGTGTCTAAGTGACCTTAAGGGTTATTGTTATTGAGAACTAAGTTGTAGATCTGATTGCATGGTTTGAGAGAGAAGAAGTCTAATGTATTGGACAGAGGAAGAAGTAGAAGCTTGTTTCACATCTATTATTCTAAAAGGAGTAGTACCGAGGTCAATTGGACAGTGAGTCCATTGATATGATTCTAAAGCTATTTGAACAATGGGTTCAGGTATCTTCCACAACTCCTAATAGGGTAAGAAAAACTCCTAATAGGGTTGGAATCTCCTAACAACGATTCAAAGGCTCCGAACAGGGACTCTTTGTACTAAATTTTGTAATAGACTCCTAACAGGGTCCATCCTATAACAAGGAATATTTATATTAGTACATCATCTTGTGGGCATCATTCCCACCGAGGTTTTCCCTCTAATCAATGGTTTCCCTAGTCAACATATCTAGTGCAATTATTTATGTGCATCTTTATAATTTTTGTTTGCTTTGGTTGAATAGTTAAGTTTGTTTGAAGAGGATAAATGTTTTAATTGTTGGATAATTGATTCACCCCCCCTCTTAGTTATCTTGGTGGACTATTATTTTTAACAATTGGTATCATAGCTTCAGGTCCTTAAAGAAAAAGTTTAACAGCTTTGGGAGATCCATGGAAAACATGTTTAGAAAAGAAAGTCTGATATTTGATGGACCAAATTATGACAGCTAGAAGGATAAGATGAAGACTCATCTTTTGTGCATGGGTCTAGGATATTGTCTTGTAACCAAGGTATCTAAGAATATTGTGGAAGAAGACAATCTTGAAAGATGTATTGAGGACCAGAGAGAAGTATTTATGTGCAACATAAGGGAAAGAAAAGAAATATTGTCAGCTCTACTTGAAAGTGATTATAGTTAGGTAAAACTACTCAAAACATCTCATGAAATTTGGAAAACTTTAGAATCTAATTATGAGGGTATATACATGCAAAAAGAATTAGATTACAAAATTTGCATTGTGCATTTCATGCTAGAATGATGGAAGATGAATCTTTAAGAAGCTATATTGGTAGAATATTTGAGATTGTTATAGGAATCACATCTCATGGTGGAAATGAATTGGATGATGAAGTAATATGGAAGATCTTGAAAATTCTAACACCACCTTTCAAAACAATAACATAGATGATTCAACTAATGATACCTTCATCTTCTTCCAAAAGCATTCTTCCATTCCATGTGCCTAAATTGTAACCTCTTCTATCCACTCGCCATATTCCTTCATGTATTCCCTCATTCAAATTTTCTCCATCCTCTCACTACCCTTCAAGGTGTGTTTTGACATTGATCTTGTCTTCATTTCCATCTTCCAATCTCACTTGCTTTGCATAAAGCCATATCCTCCATTTTTGTCTTCCCTCTTCCTTTCCCTATTAGCATCTTTGAGCATATCATTTCAACTCCTTTGTATGTCATGGTTCAAACTTTCAAGGAGCATTTCCTAAAAGGCTTGACTTCTTCCAAAAAATTCAAAACAATTTGAGAAAAAAAAGAAAAATGAAAAAAATGAAAAAATTGAAAATGTGCCTTGGTGAAAACCTGGTAATCAAGCACCTTGGTAGCAAAAGTAAATAGAAATAAATTCATCCTATGGTGAAAACCACTTCCTTGTGGTACCTTGGATAAGTACCATGATGAAAACCTGGCAATCAGGCATCATGCATAGTTCTTCTACATCTTCATCCATTCTACCTTCTCTCTTTGATCTTGACAATGTTGACCTATACACAAACATTTGGCTATCTTGTGAGCTATCGTATAATGATCTTGTTTTCATTCCTTTCATATTTAACCTTCATATCTATTTTCTTCCATTTATTCTAAGCCTTTCACTATCCTTTTCCCATTTACCCCTTTGGTCTTGATCTAATAAAAAAGAATAAATACGATGCTATGAAGCCTCTCGACATGTCTACTCCTTTGGATTGCATCTTTACCACTTTTACATTATTCCTTCATGAGTTGTCCTATGCTGGCCTTTCATTTCTTGTCCAAATGTACTTTACATGACAAATTTTTCCTAGTTTGGGTACTCTTGAGGAGTTAGTCCTTGAAGATCACTTTCACTTGTTTCATACACTCCCTGCTTATCCATCATATCCACCAGCTTGTTGCTCCATCATGTCCTCTACCTTGTTAGACATTGGGACTGCACGATGTGATCTTGCTTGAGAGTTTGATGGTTCTATCTAAGGGCATCTTTGTACATATTTATTGATCCTAAAAAAAATCCAAAAAAATGATATATTTCAAAAAATTCAAAAAAATGATATATTTCACAAAAAATACAAAAAAATTATATATTCCAAAAATACAAAAAAAAAAAATCAAAATTCAAAAAAGAAAAAAAAATAGAAAAAATGCCTTGGTGAAAACCTGGAAATAGGCGCCTTGGTAGCAAAAATACAAAAAAATTTATAAAAAGTCATGAATTTTTTTTTTTTAAAAATCCAAGTGGTGAAAACTTGGAAATGAGCACTACTTGAGGTCTTTGCACCCCTATTTCTTAGCACATGTCCTCGACACTTAGCCTTTCTCCATCATGCCTTGTCCTTGTTGCCTTGGTTTGGAATTGGTCTTTGTCTAGGGGGCATAACTATGTTAGCTTTGGTCTCTTAGATATGTTAGTCTTTAGAACACCTCGCAAATGGTGTTTTTCAACACCACCCCAATTGTATTTTTTAATACAACCATTGAAATCGAGTGTTTTTCAACACTTATTGGTTTGGTCTTACCCAGTATCATCATGTGATCTTCCTTTCCTGCAAGCATTTGATCCTTATCCTCGGAACTCAGTATTAGTTAACACACTTAAATTTTAAATGCAACACTTAATGCTTGACTTATATCATGATTTTTTCTTTGTGTGCTGACTATTATTGATTCTTGTTCAGTGTCCTTGTCTAATAAGTCTCTCCATGATGCATCGCTAGAGGACTTGGGGCATGGGACATGTTTTTATATATTTTTTTGCTTGCAGGTGTGGTCTTGAAACTCTAGAGTGTCTCTTGTTGTCCCCTTGAAACACTTAGGAGATTTGAGGCATCATCCGTGATTGTTTTTGCACAACCGTTCTTATGGTCATCTTGGCATCTATGTCTTGATGCGAGCATGGTTTTGCTACATTAAATTGGGTAAGCTAACATTGAAGTCATTTTGACATTTATGTCTTTGATGCTTATGTTAGAATCTTTCCACATTCCAATCTGATATAAATTACATTCATATCTTCATAGTTACACTTGTGACTAGTGATGATTGTGTGATTTTTTGATGTCTGTTAATAATGGCCCAATGATGAAAATAAGTTCTTTTACATTCTCTAATGAATGATGAACACAAAAATCTTATGTTACAGTTGCTCTTTTGCAAGTACACCTTTGCATTTTCATGTAGCTTGCATTATTAGACTTCATGTTAGTTTGCATTTTTAGGCTGCATTATGAGTTTGAGAGGGTTCTCCCTTCATCTTTATTGTGGACTTTTATTCAAATGTGGTCATGTTTTGATCTTCATTTCCTTATCTTCTTTCATGATCTCAATCGAAATTTCTATCTTAAATATTGATTGATTTTGGGGCATTTTCTTTTCTTCTTTCTATTTCTTTCTATATCTTTCAAACTTCTATCTTCCATTTTCTTTTTCCCCACTTCTTTTCTTCTAAATCACCTTTGGGGCATAATATTTCATGCTTGATGATCTACCTTAGTTCTATGATTCCTATATCTTTCATCTTACATCAAGAACCTTATCTTTTGTTCGATTTGATCAGATTTATCAATTTATTGTTTCTCCTATATCTCATTTCAATTTCGATCACGAGGGGTAGTGATTATCAAATTCAATCTTTGATTCAGTTTTATCAATTTTATTCTTGACTTTTTCAAGTCAAAATTTATTTGTATTCTTTGTCCTGATGTGTTCCCGATTCGACCACACATCTGGGTTGTTTTGTGATCCCAAATCGATCTCACACTTCAATTTCTTTCTTTGATTACATGTGTTCCCAAATCGATCACACATTAGTCAAAGAGGGGCAAATGTATGCACCCTAAAATGGTCGCCTAGACTATGGGCACCCTTTATTCAATTTATCAATTTATCAAATTTCTTGAATCAATGGTGTGTAATATTTTATTAAATCAATTTAAATAAATTTCCTTGATCAAATTCAATTATTCTTTTTTTCTAAGGTTGATCATTTTATCCTAAGTTTTATTTAATTAAAAGAAAATCTCTATTTTAATTAAATAAAATAAGTCCTCATTTAATTAAAAGAAAACCTCTCTTTTAATTAAATTCATCCACATTTAATTAATTAAGAGAAAAGCCCCTCTTTTATTTTAATTATCTCCTATTTAATTAAAAGAACTTGCTCCCTTTTAATTAAATGAAAATCCCACTTAAATGTCTCTTTTTGATGAAAAAAGAAATAAAATAAATTCTTTTATTTAATTTATCTACACTTAAATGCACATATTTCTAAGTGGGATTTATCTTTCCACTTTCTTCTCAACCACTTCTCTTTTCTCATTGGCGGATCCTTATTTCACATGGATCATTATTTCTCCACCCTTGATTAAATCTCTTTCCTCTCAATCTAGATTGTCCAATCTTCTTTATAAGGGAGAGCCCTCTCCTCATTTTGGATATCCATGATTATGCTATTGTTATGCTGTAGGATTGGAGAGAAAATTTGAAGGAGTTTTGAATGTTAAAGCTTTTGTGGAGAACTTCTATCTTCTTGTCTCATTCTCTCTTGCACCCATGGCTTTCATCATGGGCTTTTATCATTGCATTTGCATATTAGTTTAGAGTCATATTTGCTTTCATAGATTAGATCTTGCTTTGTTTTGCATTGTTATCATTTAGATTAGCTTGCATCTTCATTTTCATAAATATCTGATGATCATGGAGACTAGCACTCTTTCTTTTCCTCTTTGAATCTCTCATTTCATGGTGTACTTGCATGGGCATGAACTAGGTTAAACTGAGGGCCTCCATTGCAAACTTTTGCACTCCATGAATAGAGAGCTATGAGTCGCCATTCGAGACCTCACTTTTGAGAAATCTTGGATATAATGACCTATAGTAGTGTGCCCACATTTTAGGCATACACCTTGTACTAATAATTTCACCCAAGAAACATTGCTTGATAGATTGGAAGCTGTAGAATTCAATCTAAAACAATTTGGAGAATTAGCAACATTTGGGACAGCATTCAGTGCATTAAATATTAAACCTGGTCTAGTAAAGAACACAAAAGTGTAAGAAGACATTGCTAGTAGCAGCAAGTTTATTGAGGAAAAGATCAAAGGAGTGGCCCTTCTTATGAAAAGAGAAAAAAATAGTAAGAATATCTTTAAGTGTTGGACATGTAATGAATATGGTCATTATGCATCTAAGTGTCATAAAGAGAAAAGAAGTATAGGGGAAGATTTAGACCTTGAAAATCTAGAAATTACTTACATGCTAATGAAGAAGAGGAAGAAGAATATGATCAAAGCATAAGTGAAGGTGAATTGGGATTTGTAGCTATAATGGAGGATGATCTTGAAAAATAAATTAGAGAAGAAAGTGTGTTGGTCTTACAACTTGAAAGAAAAGAATTGATCATTGATAGTGGTTGTTCACATCACATGACTAGTGATATGAGAAAATCTATCGAATTCAAAAGTCATGATGGAGGGATTGTTAGAGTAGGGAATAATGCAGCCTATCACATTACAAGAATTGGATCTATCACACTTGATGGTAAAACAAATATTGATGTTGTTTACTTTGTTGATGGACTAAAACATAACTTGTTAAGTGTTGGACAACTTATGGACAAGGGTTACCAATTATAGTTTGGTAATGGCACATGTTTCATTAAGGACAAGGAAGGAAAATTGCTTGGTATAGGCACAAGAACCAAAGGTAATGTATTTCAATTGAACACCACTGAAATAACATGTTTAGTAGCTAACATTGACAATAGTTGGTTATGGAAAAGAAGATTTTGTCACATAAATTTGATAACATTATGAAAGTTAGTAATACACATGTTGTGAGAGATTTACCTAAAATCACTAAACCTACTGACATTATTTGTAAGGAATGTATCTTGACTAAGAAGAAGAAAGTTTCATTTCCTAGCAAGAATTTTTGTACTAAAGAGAAGCTTGAATTGGTCCATATAGATTTAAGTGGTCCTTCAAGAACAAGAGGATTCTATCTAGAAAGTTATTTTATGATTCTTGTTGATAATTTTACCAGAATGATGTGGGTAGCTTTTCTTAAAGAAAAATTAAAAGCATTTGAGAAATTCAAAATATTCAAGAACATAGTAGACAATGAATCTAGAGTTAAAATCAAGAACTTAAGATCTAATAGAGGAGGATAATTCACTTCTAGAGAATTAAATATCTATTGTGAAGAGCATGGAATCAGGAGTTAGCTATCTTCACCTTGTTCACCTGAGTAGAATGGGATTGTTGAAAGAAGAAATAGATCAATTGTTGAAGAAGCAAGAGCTATATTATTTGAGATTGATGTACCAAAGACATTTTGGAGATAAGAAGTCAATATTCTGGTATACACTCTGAACAAAGTATAGATCAGAAAAGGTATGGAGAAAACACCTTATGAGTTATGGTTTAGATACTCACCATCAGTCAAATATTTTAGAATATTTGGAAGCAAATTTTACATCAAAAGAGATGATGATATCAATAAGTTTGATCCAAGAAGTGATGAAGTTATGCTTCTTGGCTATTCATTAAAAAGTAAAGCTTACATATGTTTCAACTATAGAACAAAAACTATAGTAGAGTGTGCAAATGTGAGAATAGATGAAAAGTATGGAACCAAAGAAAAGATGATGGATTATAAGTCTGATGAAGATAATTATTCTAGGATGGCCAATAGATGTAATGAATTATTTCTCAAGACTAACAATGAATTGTAGAATAATGTGCAAACTAAAGAAATAAGAGAAGAACAAAGCACATGACCAAAAATAAGAGTTGAAGCAGCAACTCCTACCCCAAATAAGAATATGATAAGAAATCATCCTACTAATTAGATAATAGAAAGTAAAGAAAAAGGAGTAATGACAAGAAGAAGAATCAATGAAGAAATATGTCTAATATCTAAAGTAGAACCAAAGAGAACAGATGAAGCAATCAAGGATGATCATTGGATGAAAGTAATGGAGGAAGAACTTCAACAGATAATAAAGAATGGCACATGGGAATTAATTCCTAGACCTAAGAACAAGAATGTCATTGGCACAAAGTGGGTATTCAAAAATAAAATGAATGAACAAAAAGAAGTAATAAGAGGCAAAGCAAGACTAGTATGTAAAGGTTATTCTCAACAAGAAGGAATAGACTTTGAGGAAACATATGCACTTGTAGAAATAATGGAAGCAGTTAGAATGTTCTTGGCATATGTAGGAAATAAAAACTTCAAGGTATATCATATGGATGTTAAGTCAAAATTCTTGAATGGAGAACTTGAAGAAGTTTATATTGAGCAGTGAGAAGATTTTCCCTTGACAGAGGAGAAGAATATGGTTTGCAGATTAAAGAAAGCATGTAGAACCTCGTATGTAAGGTTAGATAAATGCTTAGCAAAGCTTGGATTTGTTAAAGGAATAGTAGAAAACAACTTGTACCTAAAAGAAATAGAAAATGGTTTATTGATAATCATCGTATTTGTTGATGATATCATTTTTGGAGGAAACGATGAAGCCAATAACAAATTCTCAGAAGATATGAAAAATGAATTTGAGGTGAGTATGATAGGAGAAATGAAATTTTTCTTAGGATTGAAAATTTTTCAAAACAAAGAAGGTATCTTTATATTCTCAAACCAAGTATTTGAAAAATTTACTAAAAAGATTTGGACTAGAACTCCTATAGTAACTGGTCACAAGTTATCTAGCAAGGCTGAGACAATCGTTGTTGAACAAAAGAAGTATAGATCTATTATTGAAGGATTGTAGTATCTAACTCATAGTAGACCAAATATAGCTAATTGCGGTTGGAATTGTGGCAAGATTTTAGGCTGATCCTAAAGAATATCACTACACAACAGTAAAAAGGATATTTAGGTATCTAAAAGGGACATCTAATTATTGTGTTTGGTATGATAGAGACAATGATTTTACTCTTTGCACTTATACCGATGTTGATTGGGAAGGAGATATGGATGATAGAAAAAGCACTAGTGGAGGGGCATTCTTTGTTGGTGGAAGATTAGTTTTTGCACTTCACAGAATATTGCAGAGGCAGAATATGTTGCAGTAACAAACAAACGTAATCAAGTTATATGGATAAAGCAGATGAAGAAGGATATTGGAATTACATTCGGAGAACCTATTATCATTTAATATGATAACACAAGTATAGTAAACATGTCCAAGAATCTTGATTTGTATTCTAAGACTAAACACATCTTTATAAAGTATCATGTGTTGAGAGAGAAAGTTGTAGAGAAAGAAATTAGACTAGAGTATATTAACACTAAGGAATAGATTACAGACATTTTCACAAATGCCTTACCAAAGGACACATTTGAGTACCTAAGAGGTATGCATGGGGTTATGCCCCTGCCTGCTTCAGAATAGAAGATGCAAAAGTGCATCAGTCTAGGGCACATAGCACCATTGTTAGACTGGATTGAATGTTGATGCTTCCTTAATAGGGGAGTATCTGTGATGCACATAGTCAACAAAGGACTCTTGGTAATTTTTAATTAGTATGCAAAAATGTCTCTAGACACTTGAGCTATTTATGGATTTATTGTAAAGCAACAAATTGGCTTGTGGTCATGCTGACAGGTTATTGTATCTTTGAGAAATTAAACTATTTATGTATTACACCTTAACCTTTGACATTGATGTCAATATGGGAGAGAGTGGCATGAAAAACGTTCTATGAAGAAGACACGAGAATATGATGCATGATGTTTTCTTGGGGAGAATAAAGAAAGAATTGATTGATCTGTGTACTTGGTATTCTTGGAACTTAGATGTTTTTCATCTATTTTACCATCAATGCCAAAGGGGGAGATTTTTAGGATGGATGTTGATGCTATCACTATGGGGGAGCATTGCAAAGCATTGATGTGATGTATTCATGATTGTGTTTGTCATTGATAACAACATAGTAGTAAGTTTGTGAAGACTGACATAATAGTAGACTGTGATCTTTGTATTAAGAACAATAAATTACTCATCTATTGATGTGCAGTTGTCAAAGTACACTACAATATGTGTGTGTTACAATGGTAAGTGGACAAAACCTAAATTGGTAGTATACAGAAGATATTATTGATCTACAGAGAAATGTATGAAACCAGAGTATTAGGAAAGCAATTCCTATTGTGTGATTGTTGCAATTCATCAGAAATGTAATGAAAGGTTGTGTAGTTAACTAGAGACAATATGCTAGCCAGTGATGATGTTAGAGAATGTGCATGTATGGAAGTCACACGAGTAAAATTTTGCTTATGAATGTGATCCGACAACATTAATTAAATGTGTATTCATTTAATTGACATATTTTAATTAAGTGGGAAGCTGACTCAAGGATTTATTATTGGGCATGGTATAAAGGAAATATATTTTCCATGTTTAACACATATAGATAATACATGAGACTTGTGAACTATTGTGAAAGAAGAGCGCTAAAGAAGTAGAGTGATTTACCTATGCGTGTAAGTGACCTTAAGGGTTATTATTATTGAAACCAAGTTCTAGATCTAATTACATGGTCTGAGGGAGAAGAATTTTGACATACTAGATAGAGGAAGAAGTAGAAGCTTCTTTCACATCTATTATTCTAAAAGGAATAGTACCAAGGCCAATTGGATAGTGGGTTCATTGATCTGATCCTGAAGCTATTTGAATCGTGGGATCAACTATCTTCCGCAACTCCTAATAGGGTTGTAATCTCTTAATAGGGATTCAAAGTCTCCTAACAGGGAATCTTTGAACTAAATGTTGTAATAGACTCCTAACAAGGTCCATCCTCTAACATGGAATATTTATATTAGTGCATCATCTTGTGGATATCATTTCCACTGGGGTTTTCCCTCTGATCAAGGGTTTCCCTAGTCAACATATATGGTGTAGTTGTTTATGTGCATCTTTATGGTTGTTTTTTACTTTGGTTTAATGGATAAGTTTGTTTAAAGAGGATAAATGTTTTAATTGTTGGATAGTTCTCGTTCAATCCCCCCCACCTCAATTATCTTGGTGGACTATTGTTTCTAACAGTACTGGCACAAGACTTTGATTTCTCCTTTTTGTTTTTAGTATTCATGTTCTAACTTATTTAGTCTATCTTTCAAATCCTATGTAGAGTCATCAAACTCTTCTATGATTTAATCCTAGGAGGCATGACCAAGATTGATTTTCATGATATGGAACTCATTTGAAGCAATCTAGTTTACACCCTTGTCAACTATAGGAGTTATAATCTACAAAATCATGGACCCCAATTCTCCTCTGACAACCTTAGTGAATCCTTTTGCTTTCCCTTTCTCTTTTGATTGGTTTTCTTAGTCTAGAATTTCCTGTAATTCAATTTTTGGATCTGCCTCCTTATGTCGACTCTTCTAAATTATTTGCTTCAACCATTCTAGAATGGGTATACTTTGGTCTCCTGGGATCACAAGTTGTTCTTTTCTTTGGACTTCTTGAATGTTGACCTCGTCTTCACTGATCCTTGACTATCCATTCTCACTTCAGGAGCTAAAACTTCAATATTTGGAAACTGTATCGCTTCTATAGGTGCTTCTACCTCTTCTAGACCAGCCCCAACCTCTATCATTTCTCTCTCTAAGATTGCAGCAAGACACTCCTCCATAGATCTATCTTGGTCTCTTCCTCTCTCTTGTACAAATTTTTCATAGGTATTTATACTTATCCTATAATGTACCAATTTTTCTTCTTGCTCAAATCTCCTTATGCTTATCTCTAATTCTTGTGTTTCAAATGTTTCTATCTCTTGAATAGTAAGAGTGAGACTTGGAGAAGAGGGAGCATTTCCAAGTTTTTTTCCCTTTTGTTGAAGCTCTTAGATATTTTTCCCACTCTTGGGATGCTTTTCTCATGATACCTCTTTCACTTGAACTTGGTTTCTACACTTTCTAATGGAGTTTGTCTTTCTTCAATTGTCTCTTTGGATATTTTTTCTAGTTTTTCATCCTTGAGCGGTCAGTGACCAATCAATCTATATGTAAATCCATTTGTTAGTATAACTAGTTTTTCAATCTTATGCTCAATCCACCACTTTGAAAAATCCAAGACATGCTTTGAAAGAGTATCCAAATCTATGACTTCTTTCTTTTTCCAATCATATAGATGATCTGTCATTTCAGGATTGAATTATTTTTGCATCACATTTGGATCTTGCTCCATCTTATCAGGAACCTAAAATATGTTGCATGCTCTGATAATGTTCAATGGCAATCTTTAATGCATTTTCTTTCTAATCTCATTCTCATCCACAACATTTTTCCAAAAATCATCAAGGTGAACTTTATGTTGATACTTTGATCCTGCTACTAATGTGATATTGTTGAAGGGATCAAAACCAAACTTTTTTAATATAGGGGAATACAAAAAAAGTGGAGTTTGTCTAATGATCATTCAACTACCTTTAGACATGAGCATGTCATAGTTTTAACTTCTCTAATAGAAATTGTGAACTACACTCCTAACTTCTTCTTCCACTTTTGAATCTTTTCATAGACCATGAGTTTCTAAGTGAGTTCCACCAAGATCATATTATCTATTGGGTACCTTAAATGTTTCTATGACTCCATGGAAAATTCTTGAACTCAAATGTATGAAAATGTGGAAAATCAAATGAACCAAGAGCCATATTCCTCCACCAGCCTAATTGAACCAATTGATAATTTCATATGCAACTTCTTTTGTAGGGTCCTCACTGCGCATGGAAAAGACATCATTAACCCTTGCATAATAATCACTAGAATGCAAATGCAACAACAAATAACATTAATGAACTTTCAAGTGTTGGGTTCCACTCCCAATCAATCCTTTGCATCTCAACTCATTATAATTCATCCTACCTGCTAGCATATAGATAATTTTCTTATGTACTCTAGATTGATCAATTGTTCATTTAGGTTGTCACTTATGAGCACAACCCAATCTATCTTGTCACCTTTATTTACCATTTTCTTGACAAAGTTCCACATTCAAGACTCAAATCTATAGGAATGAGGTATGCCAAAAATGCAACTAAACATCATGATCATGACACTAGATACTCCCTTTGCAAGTCAAGCCATACTAGTTCCCTAAAAATATTAGAATACTGTGATCTATTGTTTTTCAACCATCTCTTGTTGATCATCTCTTCACAACACTGAATTCTAGTGGTGTAAATTTTTGCGTGCATGCTCCTATATTTTCATCACCATTCTCAGTGTGAAGGAATCCCATATGCTTTAGTTATGGATGCAAAAAAAAATTATGAGAATATTATATTGTGAATCCCTGATTGTTTTGTCTCATGGACTATAATGTTTGGTACATTCCATGATCAACTCTAGATGTTGAAAGATAGGAGGGAAACTAGCTACAATAACAATTCTACTTCCCATAATTTTGGTAGCTAGGTGTATAGGATGATGATTGTTGTATCCAAACATTCTCTAATTGAATTCTTTCAAATCAAGGTTGCCAAGGCCTATATCTCCAATTTCTGTCCACTTTGGCATGATTTTAGATTTAGGATAGAATCCTCTCATTTCATCCTATTTCTTAGGGTTCTTACATTCTTGCTTCCTACAAAATAGAATTTTTTCATGCTTAAGAATATGGAAAAGCACAAAAGGAAAGATTAATTCCTCCTAAAGATTAAGATTTTGGAATTTTGTTAAGATTTCCAGACTTTTCTCCTTGGGATTAATGAAGACTTCTCCCTTGCTCATGATTTGATCTTCAACTATGTGTGTATGAGAGAAAGAATGAAACCATTTGAATATATAAGCCATATTTCTGGAAAAACTGTCATAGATTTGTAAGCTAATATTAGGCAATTGTTTTACTTAGCCACCGAGATTCTCATTTCTGTGACACTTGTCGCTTTTCTCCTTCTTTTTCAAAAGTTGTCATGTTGACCCTTTTAGCTTCATGATGATGCTAATTCTTCATTCATCTAATTTTAAATTTTTGGGGGATTTAATTTATTATATATTCATTAAAATCAATATTCTTGTTTTAATTCAAATAATCAAATTTCTTTCAATTTCTTCTATTTTTAAAATTATTTCCAAAAAAAAATCAGAACAAATATTATTCAAATTAATTTTCCATGTAAATCCAAAATCATCCACACAAAAGTCCATTTTGAAAAATGTTTTTTAATTCCAACTTTTCCATTCTCCGGCATTCCATTTTTTTTCTGATATTTGCTTGATTTCACCATTTCACCTTTTGCCACAATTTATGAAAATTTAGAACTTTCACAAGATTAAACAATTTTTTTCAATTTTCCAAATTTGAAAATAGTTTGGATTTTCAAGATTCTTCCATTGTCTAAGATTTTCAAATTTTCTAAATTTTCAAACTTTTCCAACTCTTCAATCTTCTATCCATTAAGATTTCCTGATTATTTAGTTTGTTTTAAAATTTCTCACATGACTCTAGATTCTCAATTTTTTACATCCTCATATTTTTAAATTTTTCCCAAATTTCTAAAATTATAAACTTTTTTGAAACTTTTCTCATTTGGATTCTGAAATTCTTGCCCTTCCCAATTTTTGTGACATTTTGGACATGAGTTTTCCAAACTTTTTTAAAAAAATTCTAGAATTTTAAGTTCTCAATTTTTCACGAGCTTTTGAATTTTCTCAATTTTTTTATTTTTTTAACATTTTGTAACTTGAAACAATGCCTCCTAACCATGGGGTCTAGATAGGAATCTCAATTACACCGAAAGAAAATGAGGGTATCAAAAAAAGAGATAGTGTGAGAATTTTCCATCACAATGTATTAAAACAATTATGGATAAAGTCCACAACAATTCTAAAAATCCACTCCAAAAAATAAGGCAGAGCGGATTTTGGAGGGAGTGAAGGATATGTCCATTGCCGAAGAAATTCACTTTTGTGTGCATTATATGAGGGAAGAAATGTAAAATTTTATCCATGCGAAGGATTTTCATTCTTTCAAAAAAAAATAAAATCCTTGATAGACTGAGAATTGCACCCCTAAAAAAAGCAGAGAGCCCGTTTTCAAGGGTGATGCGGATTATGTGAAGATTGATGTGCATGACCACCAAACTCCAACTCTACTCCAAATCCATCTTCATTGTTTTGTTTGACCATCTGCTCCAACGATGATTGTTTTAGCTTGCGGAAGTTTTCATTTAGTTTTATTTGGATCATTGTTATGTACCATAGTTTATGGAATAAATAATGCAACCATACATATGTTATGGTACACATGAATTAATTTAGAT
Organism: Cupressus sempervirens; assembly: GCA_028749045.1. Classification (NCBI taxonomy): domain Eukaryota; kingdom Viridiplantae; phylum Streptophyta; class Pinopsida; order Cupressales; family Cupressaceae; genus Cupressus; species Cupressus sempervirens. Next base: position 793,085,577 of record CM053792.1, read on the forward strand.
TGTGTTTTGTTTTAGTAATCTCAGGATTTTGATTTGAAGTCTATGGTGATTGTAGACAATTATATAAACATGTATTTTGTAGTATTTTAGAAAAGTTTTTGAATAAAAGAATTGTTGTTGCAAGAAAGTTTTTCTTAGGTTGTTTTAAAAACAGAACTCTTAATTTTTTAATTTCTGTATATCTTTTTATTTTTTGGGTATTGGATTTTTTGTTGCTGATTTTTGGATTGAATAGGATTATTCTTTCAAACATTTGTGGTCATATGCAAACACAAAGTTTGGGTAAGTCATCATATTTTATTACTTTTATTTATGATTTCTCACGCATGTGTTGGGTGTATTTTTTGAAGACTAAGGATGAAGCCTTTGATACATTCAAGAGGTTTAAAGCTTGTGTAGAGAATGAGAAAGGTAACACAATTAGATGTTTGAGAAAAAATCATGAAGGAGAGTTTTTCTCTAAAGATCTTCATATTTTTGTGAAATGAATGGGATCAAAAGAGAACTCGCAACTGCATACACACCTCAAAAAAATGGAGTGGCTGAAAGGAAGAATCGTACTGTGGTAGAAATGGCAAGGAGCATGTTACAAAACAATGATTTCAACAATTCTTTTTGGACTAATTCAATTGCTACAGTCATATATATTCTCAACAGGAGTCCTACAAGTGCCCTATACAAGATGATTCCATTTTGAAGCATGGTATGAGAAAAAGCCTAATATAAATCATTCTAATTTTTTTGGTTGTTTAGCTTATGTTCATATTCCTTATCAGAATAGGTAAAAGATAGATGCTAAAAGTGAATCATGCATTTTTTTGAGTTATAGTGAGGAAAACAAGGCTTACAGATTATTCAATCCTATTACTAATAAGATTGTTGTTTCAAGAGATGTGATTTTTCATGAAGGGGGAGTTTATGGTCATCAAAAAGGTCATGTTGAAAAGCCAAAATCAATTTTTGATGATGATATTATTGTTGATAATGATAATGAGCAACCAAGTAATGGATCTATGTCAAAATCACCAAGCCCACCAAGTAGTCCATCACCCATTTCAAGAGCAAGTCTATCCTCAAGTCCTCTAAACAATGTAAGAAGATTGAGTGATATCTATGAGAGGTGTCAAAATCAAGTGCATGAAGAAGATCCAATAGGTGAGATGATAAATTTTGCATTACTTGCTAAAGTTGACTTTGAGTCATCATGTTTTGAAGATGCATGTGCTAATGAGTTTTGGATGCAAGTAATGAATAAAGAGATAGATTCCATTCATACAAATGAGACATAGGAGCTTGTAGAGCTTCCACATGAAAAGGAGAAGATTGACACAAAATGAATCTACTAGACCAAGTATAACAGTGATGGGTGTGTTGAAAGATACAAGACAAGATTGGTTGCTAAAGGTTTCACTCAAAGGTATGTCATTGATTATGAAGAAACTTTTGCACCAGTAGCAAGACAATAAACTATTATGATGTTAATCTCTCTTACAGCTCAGAAGAAATGAAGTATTCATCACATGATGTGAAAAGTTCCTTCTTGAATAGGTACTTAGAAGAAAAAGTATATCTGGGACAATCACAAGGTTTTGAGATTCGAAGAAAAGAAGATCATGTCTACAAGTTGAAGAAGGCTTTGTATCGCCTCAAGCAAGCAACATGTGCATAGTATGCAAGAATTGATGGATATTTTCAGCAAAATGGTTTTCAAAGAAGTAAGAGTGAACCTACCCTTTACTACAAACAAGAAGGTAGTGATATTTTTATTGTGAGTTTGTATATTGACGATTTTCTATATATGGGTAGTTGTTCAAAGATAAAAGATGAATTCAAAGTTGCTATGATGATTGAGTTTGAGATGAAAGATTTAGGTTTCATGAAGTATTTCATTGGCATGGAGGTTTATCAAGGTAAATATGAAATTTTTATTTGTCAAAAAAATGTGCAAAGGATATGTTGAAATTTTTATATATGGTTAATTGTAAACCTCTTTCCACTCCAATTCCTCACAGAGTTGCATTATGTAGAGATGATGGTGTTGAGATTGTTGATGAGACATCATATAGGAGCATTGTTGGGTGTTTGATGTTTTTAACTCACACGAGACCTGATATTGTTTATTCAGTTTCATTGATTTCAAGCTATATGAAAAATTCATCAGAGGAATATATGAAGGCAGCCAAAAGAATTTTGATGTATGTGAAAAGCACAGTAGATTTTGACATTCACTATTCTTCTAATAAGTTTAAGCTTGTTGGCTTTAGTGATTCAGATTGGAGAGATAGTTTGGATGACCGAAAATCTACATTTGATAATTGCAAAGAATCAGTTTTTGGCACTTCAAAATCAAATTGTTGACCCTCTCAGCATCAAGGGGGAGTGTGAAGATTGATTCATTCGAACGTATATGACCACCAAACTCCAACTCCATCTTCATTGTTTTGTTTAACCTCCTGCTCTACCGATGATTGTTTCAGCTTGCAGCAGTTTTCATTCAGTTTTATTTGGATCATTGTTATGCACCATAGTTTATAGAATAAATCATGCAACCATGCATATGTTATGCTAAGCATGAATTAGTTTAGATTGTGTTTTGTTTCAGTAATCTGAGGATTTTGATTTGAAGTCTATGATGATTGTATACAATTATATAATGTAATATTTTAGAGGAGTTTTTAATAAAAGATTTGAAGTCTACGATGATTGTATATAAACATGTATTATGTAGTATTTTAGAGGAGGTTTTAATAAAAGTATTGCTCCTGAACAGAGCTCTTATTTTTTTATTTCTCAATATTGTTTTATTTGGGGGATATTTGAATTTTTTTGTTGCTGCTGTTCAATAGGATTCTACAGATTAATCCCTCTTGGACAAAATCCTTGATTTGCTGAGAATTATGCTCTTAGAATAGCGGAGAAAGGGGTTTTAGGGGAATCATAGATTCTCATCTAAGAGAAGCATTCCCTTCCGCAGGATAAAATTGACAGGAACACTAGTTTAGTTATAACTGACACTCTTTATAAGTATACATAGGTTTTCATTCAATGGTAGAACCTTACAAAAATATACTAAAACAATTGGTCTAAAACAATTGCAAAACCCACCACAAAATAAACTAAAACACGTGGGGAATTTTAACAGCTTTGTAGAAATCACAGAAAATGCTAATTATCAGTCTAACTGACAACCTGTATGGAGGACATGTGAAGAGAAAAGCAGTTGGCATATCAATTCACATGCAGTTTAATGTCTGTCGACAAGCTGAAACGTGGAGAAACATAGGAGGAATTAATTTTCGTCCGACACGCATTACCGTATAATTTACATGACATAGATAACTTTCTTTATACAGTGATTAGTAAAGACACATAATGAGAAAATTTGTACACCTAGTTAAGTCCAAACTTAGATTGGCATAAATATGTATATATACATTCAAATCAGAAAATAGAAATCAAGGAAGAAAAGCCCACAACAAACATGGCATTCATTTCCTTTGACAGAAGAAGACTCTGTAAAATTTGATCAAAACTCTTCACAACGCAACAGAAACCAAGCCTTCCTGAATCGAAGCGTTTACAGCATCCAGCACCACCTGTGTTTTCCTTGAGATGGAGGGCCATAGAGATTCGGGCTTTTCTCCACATTTTTGTATTCTCTTAATCAGCCTGGCGAATTCTTCAACCATCAAAGTTTCCTGTGGAAACTCTGTATTGACTTTGTGCTCACTGGGCCTCGGGCCCCAGCCACTGCTTATTTCCTTGTATTTACCAGTTTTTGTAGAAGAGAAAAATGATGCAGTATTCTCCTCATAAGGAATCACAAAATCATGAAGTCGCATATTTCCTTTTGATCCAAGGAAACTTAATTCCATTGTCATAGGTGAGTGAAATGAACAATAGAAAGTTGCCACTCTCCCATCTTGCCAAGACAAAGTAGCCCCACAAGATGTAATCACTCCACCTTCAGTCAATACAGCTCCAGGATGTGCAATCACACTGTGAGGCATTTCGTAATCATTAGCCCATAAAATTGCCCTAATACAATACCATCCAACATCGCCCAACGCGCCAAGTCCATCCAAATCTGGCTTAACCCGGATGTCCTCTTCAAAGAACTTACCTGAACCTGCATAGGAGAAAGTACTCTGCACCTGCAAATAACCACGGAAAATTGTGATTTACTTTCATGAGGGAGGCTCTTGTGGATCACAATTAAAATAAATAAATGGATCAATTTGACTAAAAACTTCATAATCTAATCTTCCAGTATCATAATTCAATTTAGTGTTGAATACTGTCCTACTTGTGACTTGTCATTTCAACTATCATGATTTAATGAAACACATCCAGTTAATTAAGCGACACCAGTCTGTATCTTATAATATAAAAAAGTGGAGATAAAAAGAGATTAGAGATTCTTAGAAGTGGGAAAATGTCCTTATATGGACCAGCCGTGAATATCATGATAATTATTATGTATTATGGGTATTATTATGTTATAAGATATAGGTTCTCAATTCAAAAGCATAGATAGATCAGTTTGAATCTTACAATATCAAATTCAACTTAGTTCAGAAAAGATTGACATGGTAAAACCCAGTAAAAACGTTAAAACAAATCTATAAAATGGATGACCCAGATTTTAGGGAAGGCTGATGGCTCAGTTTAAACTGTGCACTTTGCGTTTGTATTAAATAGCTCTTTCTAAATCACTCTAATAGACAAATCCTAGTAAGAAAAAAACGCAAATTTAATTTAAGAAAAATCCCAGCTTGTTGATAAAACCCAAGCATAGCTTAAAATAATTTATAAAGCGTCTCAGAGGATTAAGTACTCACCAGCTTGAGATCTCCAAAGAGGTCTGGATTTTGAAGAAAGGCCTTCATGTGGGAAGTTCTTGGATGGTGTATCCACATGGTACCATCCATGAATTGAACGCCATTATTATTACAGGCCTCTATGATGGTGTCAAGTTCTTCAACACAAAGTGCAGGGGGCTTCTCAAGAAGAATATGTTTCTTCTTGTGAGCAGCCTTGAGAGCCCATTCAAGATGCAGGGATGTAGGCAGAGGAATATACAGTGCATCCACACAAGGATCATCCAAAAGCTGCTCATAGCTTCCGTATGTCTGTACATCTGCAGGTAAGTTGTTGGCAGAGGCAAAGGACTTAGCCTTGTCAATGGATCTGCTGGCAACGGCATAGACTGAGGAAGTGGGTGAAATCCCAATTGCTCTCACAAGTTTTCTGGCTATGTTTGCACACCCCAGGATTCCAAACTGTACTCCATTCTCTTCTGCCATTTCTCCTGGACAACAACACCTCTCTGAGTTTGTCATGTGTTTGACGCCTATGCAACTTCAAAACATATTTCCAGGTGGGAGAGTTAAAGGAGCGTGTCCCCAGTGTCGGCTATCGATACAAGTTGACAAACTTTATATAATTTGTTTAAGGGAAAGGGACCCCTTCTACAATGGACAATGGATTTATGATTAGATTTTATGCTTCATTGTCTCCAGCTTTTGTAGCCTTCTGCTCTCAAAAGATCCGGAGTCCCGCATGCAATTATAGACCCCACCTTCTGATGTCACTGAAATGGCAATGGTTTTTATTGAATATTTATCAGCCATCATTGGATTAGACAATTGTAATCCGATGATTTCTATAGCTACAAATTTGATCTATTAAGTAAATGCAAATTACTTTATTTTCATTTTGTTCCTGCGCTAAGGCTGTAGAACTGCCCTTAGAAGTCTAGGCAACAACATTTCTTTAACTATTAAACTAGTTAACTTTACCCAATCACTTTTCATTAAAAAATTTTGCTCTTATCAAATTTTAATATTTCATAATGTAACATACACAATATTTAAGTTTTTCACTTTACAAAATTATTTATCTATAATTGATGTGTCAATTTTTTAATTTCATATCTAATTTATTACAAAATTTTGTAAGGTATTTTATTAATAAATAAAAATTTATATTATATTTTAGTTTAATACAATTTTTTAAACAACCTCTCATGTTATAATAATATTTTTAAATCAAATGACAAGACCATTATGTTAAAGTTTTTAAATTAGGTATATTTATATTATATTTTATATTTTCTATCTTTATTAAAAATATAAATGTTTTACAATATAAATATTAATATAATATTAAAATAAAAAACAATCAAATAATTTGATATTATTATTAATTTTAAATGTTTATAAGAATTATGTTAAACTTCTAACTTCTATAACCTTTAACTTTTTTATTTTTAATAAGTTAAAATAATATCATCATTTTTATCTATTGGCACTTTGAAATTAAAATTTAAGTAATAAATATTAAATTATTTACCATCTTCAAAAAAATTCTATAATTTTAAATAGTTTCACATAAATATTTTTATGATTTGAAAAATCTATTAGGTAAACACAGCTTACTTTATTTTCATTTTATGATTAAGTCTATTATTATTATTCTTTTAAAGATCAAACAAATAGTATAGGATGATACAATGATAATTAATAATGTCTTCTTTGAAAATATGATTGAGTTTGTGATTAACATCTTAAAATGAGGAGAGTTAGAATCACACCAACTTTATTTTCAAAGTAGCTAATATTATAGTGATTTGTGAAGGAGGTTAAAAAAATTGCTTCATAACTATTGAGTATTAAACATCTAATATTCTTGTAATTAGAGCAAGGATATTATTACTCCAAAGACTAAACAAGAGAAGTGTACTATTGTAATTATGAATAAAATAAATCATCATGAAAAGAATTGTGAACTTTTATTTATCAAAAAAATTGATTCTAATCTTGAAAACAATATTTAATGCTCATTCATTTTTTAATTAAGAACACATTGTTTAGTAAACTACTTCAATGACTTATAGGGCTTGTAAAGTTAATAAACATACCATATCAACATAAGATAGAGAATGTTGATGACAAAGGTTTCATCAATGACTTTTTCATTCCATTGATTTTATAAGGAAAAGAGTGCAAATGGAGATGAAATATTACTAAGATACATTGTTTAGTAAACTACTTCAATGATTTATAGGCCTCCTGAAGTTAATAAACATACCATATCAACACAAGATAGAGAATGTTGATGACAAAGGTTTCATCAATGACTTTTTCATTCCATTGATTTTATAAGGAAAAGAGTGCAAATGAAGATGAAATATTACTAAGATTGGATGTGTATAATTGTTTGTTAAGGTACATGTTAATAGCTATTGAAGTTACACATAAATTAGTGGGCAATTAGACTACAACTTTATTTGAACTATGTGTAAAGTATATCATCTTTGATAAATGTACTTTCTACAAATACTTACATAGGATTTCTATAAGTAGGTACTCTCTCCAATGTTTTTTAATTTCTACGTAGAACAAATTGATAGAAAATTCATTTTAAAATAGTTTCATTTTGTGTAAAACTAATTCAATATAAAATTGTATTAATGACATAAAATTATATTAATAAAAATTAATCTAAATAACATACCAGGAGATTATCCTTGAAGAACTTATCCCACCTAGCATATGACAAAGTAGTCTACACCTACAAATAATCATAGAGATGCATTGTTTACTAGTTGGATCACTTGTAAGAGGTTAAAGTAAGAGTAATTGATACCTATAATATTATTTTATTTTCTGCAAAAAAATAAATTACATTCAAACAAACAGATGTTGAGAGACAAATTTAGTTTCCTACATTACATTTGTATGTATGCTATATCCAATTATATGAGAAAGAAAAATATAGTAATGGATTTCTTGATGTGGGACAATGCTAATATGGATTGTAAGTGAATAAAAAATTACATCATGAGAATTATTCAGACTTCATATCAAAGGGTAATATCCTACAATCCAATAGAGAAAACAACATAACAACAAATCTATGGCATGTATTATCTAGTTTTTTAAAGTTTTTTTTTAGTTTTTTTAATAAAGTGTGACCCAAGTTTACTCTTGAAGGAGCTTAATAAGACTTACATTGTCCTTCTTCCAAAATTTAGTGGGCCCACAAGGATGAAGGATTTATGGCCCATCAACATTTTTAACATGGTGCATAAAATCAGACTTACATAAATAAAGGAAGATTCTTGAAGGAGCTTAATCAGACTTACATTGTCCTACTTCAAAAAGTTGGTGGGCCCACCAGGATGGAAGTTTTGTAACCCATTAGGATCAGTTGAAGCCCCTCTTAGATAAGTTTATTATCCCATCTCAAAATGGCTTTGTTCTGGGCCAGTAGATTTTGGACATTGTTATTACCTCCCATAAAGTTCTACATTCTATGGAGAAGAGTATGAACCCAAGTATGGAAATTAAATTGGACATATCCAAGGCATATGCCAAAGTAAGGCATGATTTCCTTTATGATATTCTAACAAGGTTGGGTTATGATTTTTTTGCAATTTGTTGTTATCCTTAATGGGACCCCATGGAAATTATTTAATTCTACCAGAGGCTTGAGAGAAGGGGGCCTGCTTTCCCCCTACTTTTTGATGATTTTGGCAAAGGTGCTTGGAAGAAACTTTAATGGCAAAACAAGGACATATAAAAGGTAGAAAACTTACTACTACTCTTCCCCCTGGAGATTCTCCAATAGTTTTTGGATGATACCTTTTGAATCAGAGAAGCTAGGTATTGAAAGGAGCTTTTGGACACTTATGTAAAGTATTGAGATAACACATTAATGATCAAAAGATCAAGATATATTCATACTGAGAGAGGCCTGGAAGATCGTATTACAAGAGGATTATAATGTCAAATGAAAAACTTACTTGACACTTATCTTGGGTTACCCCTTACAATTAAGGAGGTCACTCCCCAGTTTTGGAGCTCAATTATGGAATGTATGCAAAGGAAGCTTGTTGGATGGAAGGAGATTTGGGATGGGAATGTTGGAAATATAAGAGGAGTAATTGAGAGGGGAGGGGTGAATCAATTATCACTAAAATAATTTCAAATCCCTTACACACCAATATAAACTTCTTATTAATTCAAATCCTTGCACAGCTCAGTTAGAACTAGATATTCATTGTAACTCGAGGTTAACAAAGCAATCTTGAGATACTAATGTGTATTAACTTTTAGTAACTTAGTTGCAGAAAGATAAAGTAGTAAGAAAATATCATGAACACAAGAGACACTAAGATTTAACATGGAAACCCAATTAGGGAAAACCACCATTACAACTAGTTACAAAATTTCACTCTTTTGAAGTGAGCCCTATTAGGAGCCAACCCTATTAAAGGTTACAAAAAAAATTATTAGGTGCGACCTTATTAAAGGATTCAAATCACCCTATTAGGAGTGGCCTTGTTAGAAGTCTTTAAGACACTTCAATCTAGAAATGTCACCTTGTTAGAGGATTTACAAGAATCACTATTAACTCAATTCTGTGAAGAGATTTCTTCACTACTACAAGCGTTAGAGAGTAACAATGGTTGACCTAATTCTTGAAGCAAGTAATTTGTAGATTCAGATTGTTGTTTTGGTTTATCCTCTGGATCCTTCCTGATCAAAATATTCTTTGCAGCACCTTGAATGTTTTACCCTTTATTAGATATCCTTATTTATTTTCATCTTATCTTCTTCCACTACTTCCATATTTCAATCCACAACTTGACCTTTCATATATATATGAAACCATATATCAATTTGTCTTAAACACCTTTACAGATAAAAAATTAACATCCACTAAGTTAGTTTGCATAAACCAAATAATAAACAAAATTGTTCTACTATAGGTCAACTGACACTAAAATTGGGACACTCAGTTACCACTTAGTTTCTTGGTAACCAACCTGACTCAGTTTACACTAACACCTTTGGTAACCAACTTGAATTGGGTTACACAGGAACCCTTCAATGACTAACCTAGCTTAGCTTGCACTTGATCACTAAACTTGTCTTATTCTAAACTTATGCTTAGCTGATACTAAAGTCTTCTAAGCTTGGTTACTACTAGCAGTGTTTGGTTAGAATGTAAAATTTTTGTAACATCAATGACAATATACAATTAAATAAGTTTTTTCAATAATCTCTCTAGGTAAATGCACAAATCTATGTCACCCTTTTGTAAAGGAAAAGGCTAACAAAAGTATAATTGTCCATCTTCAATGACATAAAACTGGTAGTATTATTTAGAATTTGAAAATGAAGTAAACTAATGAAATATGTAGAAATTCTTGAGTTTAAGATTATAATTTTTAATAAATATTTGGAATGAGAAATGATATATTTTCCTAATTTTTATAGACAATTTTTTAGTTGTTGAGTAACACTGAAAATTAGGGGTTTAGTTCCCACCACAAAACTATATGGAAATAAACTTATTTTTATTTGAACTCAAACTATGTTATAGATAACACATATAGCTAGAACAATAAACAATAAAAAATGACTTTAGACCTATGTTTTCTCTTTTATAGTGATTCAAATTTCAACTCACTTGAAATCGATAGTTTTCATCTCCCACTACATTTTTCAAAGCAAATCTATTCTAACAAGAAGAAAAAATATACATTCTGAAAGAGGACTCTCTCCTCTAGAATGTCATATAATTTTATTTTATTTTTGATATGATTTATTTTTTTTTGTTTCTCAAAATCGACATCTTTTCGAGTGTTAAACTATGTGCTTGTAGAATTTTTTATTACAATATAATATATCTAAGTAGAACACTCTAAACTCTATATGAAAATATTATTGACTTTGAGATCTAAAAAATGGTGTTTATATTTTACTAAAAAATTATCATAAAAAATAGTAAGAGTTATTGAAACACCAATTTTTTGAAATAATTTTATTTCTTTAGTAATTGGATACAAACTAGTATGTAACATGCATTTAATAGACATTTCCAATTGGAAAAGTGTGAGACCATATATAGCTTACCTAGATTTAATTTATCTAAATCATATGTTTGAGAAAAAATAATTTTTGTATAGAAATACTCAAATTAAGTCATTCTGATAAGTCTAACTGAAAGGTGACATAGCTTTGTGCTTTTACCCCACTCTTTGGCATTGATGGCAACACAACATGTAATAAGGAAATGAAACTTAGAGCAATTAGAATGATTTGCAATATTTTATGATATCATTAGTTTCATTTTGATTCTTCATCCATGAGAACCCCATCTAAGATTATCCCTTTGACATCTTATCTTCAGACTCCATCTGATCAAGTTCTCCCTCTTGCTGATATACAAGTTTCTTCCTCTAATTGATGAAATCAATCTCCCTTAATTCGTTTGATATGAAATTTTCAGTCTCTCCCTCTTTGACATCAAATTCCAAAGACTTGATACAGTGAGTTTATAATGTACTTGATGTAGTGATTCATATGTAATGATCTATGACTTCCTTGCATCAACTTGATAGATTTTCAATGTAGTTAGGTTGATGCATGACTAATATGTAGTATAGTGAGCATCAAATAGGGGAATGATCCCTATCCTTCCTTTGAGATAAAAAAATGCATCCTTAGGTAATAGTTTGGTAAATATGTCAGCAACCTTCTCCTCTGTATTCACATATTCCAATCTAACCTCTTTATCTTGAACTAATTCTCTCAGAAAATGATACTTGATTGCAATGTGTTTTGTCTTAGAGTACATCATTGGATTTTTGGATATGTTGATTTCACTTGTGTTATCATAGTAGAAAACCACTATGTCCTTGGCTTCTTCCTTAATTCTTGACAATAGTTACTTGATCCAAATTGTATTGGAATAATTAACTACTACACCAACATAGTCTACCTCTATTGTAGATTGAGAGATGTAATTTTTCTTCTTACTGGTCCATGACACTAGCCTCTTTCTAAGAAAGAATGCTCATCCAATGGTGCTTTTTCCTATGGTCAACACTTCCATCCTAATCTACATTAGTAAAGACTTTTAACTCAAGTTTTCCTCCTTTTTTGTACCATAGACCATAGTCTTGAGTGCCTTTTAGATATATTATAATTCTTTTGACTGCCATCATATGATTTTCTTTGGGATTTTCAAAATACCTTGCAACTATACTAACTGCTAATGCAATATCATGTCTTGTATGAATAACATATTGAAGTTTCCCAATCATAGATTTCTAGGTATTCTAATTACCTCTTTTGAATAATCATTCTTCGATAGTTTATGTCCAATAGACTTAGGTATTCCATCTGGTTTGGAATATTCCATTCCAAAGGTCTTCAGTATCTTTTATTCCTACAACTTGGATTCCTCTATCTAAGACTCAATTAAAACTATTTCTAACTCAGGTTGCACTAGTTGCAAGTCAGGTTGCACTATAGACTCGATTTCCTCTATCTAAGCTAGCAAACATGTAGTTTCAGTGAATTTTATGTTCAAAAAATTACCTTTTGTCTCATTTCCAATTCCAACTAGGTTTATTTTACCATCTAGAAGCCTAGCCTTCCCATTCATGAATTTTACCTTCTATCCAATGTTGTTCAACTGTGCCACACTTAGAAGATTGTGTCTTAGTCCTTCAACACAGTAAGCATTGTCACATTTGAGTTTATTAGTTAATGCAATGCATCATTTTCTCTTCACATAACATGGTTCATTGTTTCCAAATTTAACACTTCCACCATCATAGTGTTCCAAGTGTTTAAACTTAGTTTTATCACTAGTCATGTGATGTGAACAACCACTATCTATTATCCATGTGTCATTTTTGCTAACATGAGAAATAAGTGTCATCTTTTCATTATCCTCATCATTTGACACATGTTTAATAGCAATACATACCATTTCATCTTCATAATCACTATCAAAATCTTTAGCAACATAACAAGATTTCTTACCTTTGTCTTTGCAGTCTTTGTAGCTTTTGAAATCTTTATTTCCTTTGAACTTGTTGAATATTCTATCATCTTTTTTTTCTTTGTCTAGACACCTTGCAGCGATGTGACCAAATTCTTCACAAGAGAAATAAATCAATGGAATTTTGCATGCTTCTTGCAAGTAGGGCTTCAATAGCTTCAAGGTCATCATCTGATTCTTCTTCTTCTTCACTGTCATATTTTTCACCTTTTGAGTTTCCTTCATTTCTACCAAGAGTTAGTTTGGCATTGAATGTTGATTCTATGTTGCGAGATCTAGGAAGATAGTTATCAAAGTTATCCAACTCAAAAGTTGTTAACCTTCCCACTAGTGCATCCAAAGTTATATCATTTCTTGGATCACATCTCATCTCTTGAATAGTGGAAACTCTAATTGCATAAATAGGAAGAAGAGTTCTTAATATCTTGCTGACTACTAGCACATCATCTATTTTTCCTTCTGTAGCTCTGATTGCAGTCACACTTGCTTTGATTCTTTCATTGTATTTAGCAATTTTTTCATCTTCTCTCATATTTATCTAATCAAATTGGCCTCTTATACTTTCTACTTTGGCTCTCCTCACATTGTCATCTCCTCCATAGATCTTTTTTAGCTTGTTCCACATTTCATGAGTAGTAGGACAATCTTTGACTTCATCAAATTTAGAATAATTGAGAGCATAAGCAATGTCAATCATCATTGTGTTGTGATTCTTTTTATCCACCATCTAATCCATAGTCATAGAATTAGGAGGTGCCACATACTAGTTCTCCAAGAAGTGTAGGCATGTATTTCTAGTGGCTCCCAAATGTAGTTTCATGAGTTCCTTCCATGCTTTGAAGTTTTCTTTGCTCAACTTAGGAATCTCTCTTTTGTAAGACATCTTGATCTTTAGCTTAAGTTCATAAAACCTTTCCTATAAGTACCAACAACTCTGATACCAATTGTTGGAAATATAATAGGAGTAACTGAGAGGAGAGGGTTGAATCATTTACCAATAAAACAATTCCAAATCCCTTAGATGCTAATACAAACTTCTTATTAACTCAAATCCTTGCATATCTTGGTTAGAACTAGATATTAACTATAACTCAATTAACAAAGCAATCTTGAGATATTAATGTGTATTAACCTTTAGTAACTTAATTTTAGAAAAATAAAGCAATAAGAAAACAACATGAACACAAGAGACACCAAGATTTAATGTGGAAACCCAATTTGGAAAAACAACCAATGCAACTAGTTACAACTTTTTGCTCTTCTGAAGTGAGCCCTGTTAGGAGCCAACCCTGTTAAAGGTTTAAAAATACACTGTTAGGTGTGACCCTATTAAAGGATTTGAATCACCCTATTAGGAGTAGCCTTATTAGTGATTTTTAAGACACATCAATCTAGAAATTTTACCTTGTTAGAGGATTTACAAGAATGATTATTAAGTCAACTCTAATAAGAGATTTCTTCACTGCTACAATTGTTAGAGAGTAACAATGATTGACTTGATTATTAAAGCATCTTATTTGTAGATTTAGATCATTTCTAGTTTATCCTTTGGATCCTTCCTAATTAGAATATTCTTGTAGATCATTTGATGTTCTACCCTTTATTAGATATCCTTCTATATTTGTATCTTATCTTCTTACACTACTTAAATATTTCAATCAACAATGTGACCTTTCATATATATGAAACCCCATGTCAAGTCAGCTTGAATACCTTTACAAATAAACAATTAACATCTGCTAAGTCGGCTTGCATAAACCAAATAATAAACAAAATATTTTTTCTATCGGTCGGTTGATACTGAAACTAGGCCACTCAATTACCACTAAGCTCCATGGTAATCAACCTAACTCAGTTTACACTAAACCCCTTTGGTAACCCACCTAACTCAATTTACACAAGAATCCTTTAATGACCAACCTAGCTCAGTTTGTAGTTGATCACTGAACTTGGTGTATTTTGAACTTCTCCTTGGTTGATACTATAGTAATTTAAGATTGGTTACTACTGGTAGTGTTTGGTTAGAATGTAACATTTGTGTAACATCAATGACAATATATAGTTGAATATTTGTTTTCAACAACCTCCCTCTTTGGAATTGATGGCAACACAATATGTCATATGCAAATGAAACTTAAAACAATCAAAATAATCTGTAAGATTTTATAATATCCTTAGTTTCATTCTGATTCTTCATCCATGAGAACTCCCTCTTAGATTCTCCCTTTGATATCTTATCTTCAGACTCCATTTGATCAAGTTCTCCCTCTTGCTGATGTACAAATTTCTTCCTCTAATTGATGAAATCAATCTCCCTTAATTCTTTTGATATGACTTATTCAATCTCTCCCTCTTTGACATCAAATGTCAAAGAATTAATACAATGATATTATAATGTACTCAATATACTAATTCATATGCAATGAACTCTAACTTCTTTGCATCAACTTGATACATCTTCAATATAGTTAGGTTGATGTATCACTAATCTGTACTCTAGTAAGCATCAGATAGGGGAATGACCCCTAGCTTTCCTCTAAGATACAAAAATGCATCCTTAGGTAATGGTTTGGTACATATGTCAGCAACCTACTCCTTTGTGTTCATATATTCCAATCTAACTTCTTTATCTTAAACTAATTCTCTCAAAAAATGATACTTGATTGCAATGTGTTTTGTCTTAGACTGTATCACTAGATTTTTTGATATGTTGATTTCACTTGTGTTATCACAGTAGATAATTATTAAGTCCTTGACTTCTTCCTTTATTCCTGACAAAAATTGCCTGATCTTGATTGTGTTGGAAATATTAACTATTGTAGCAACATATTGTGCATCTTCTATAGATTGAGAGATGCAATTCTACTTCTTACTGGTCCATGAAACTAGCCTCTTTCCAGGAAAGAATGCTCCTCAACTGGTGCTTTTTCTGTAATCAATGCTTCTAGCCCAATCTACATTAGTGAAGACTTTTAACTCAAGGTTTCCTCCTTTCTTTTACCATAGACAATAGCCTTGAGTTCCTTTTAGATATCTCATAATTAGTTTGATTGCCATCATATAATTTTCTCTAGGATTTGCTGAAAACTTTGCAACTATACCAACTAATGCAATATTAGGTCTTGTGTGAACAACATATTAAAGTTTCCCAATCATATATCTATAGGTAGTTTGATTTACCTCTTTTGAATCATCATTCTTAGATAGTTTATGTCTAGAGTAGACAGGTTTTTCAACTAGTTTAGAATATTCCATTCCAAAGGCCTTTAGTATCTCCTCTATCTGCAACTTGTATTCCTCTGTCTGAGACTTGATTATAACTATTTCTAACTCAGGTTGCACTGGATACAACTCAAATTTCCCTTTAGAGGAATTGGTTGTTTGGGACCCAAATACCTCCTGAAAATTTAGTGTTAAATCTTCCTATAATATTATCATTGGAAATTTGAAGTGTAGGGACTAGAAATATGTTTGGTATTCAGGAATTATCCCATAGTGAACTTCTTTTGGTGGGAAACACCACGTGAGGGAATTATCACAATTAACAACTTCAAGAGAAGGGGGTTTTAATTTGTCAATGGGTGGGTTTTGTTTCATAAGGAGGCAGAATCTATCACTCATCTTTTTATCCATTACATCTATGTGAGGGAGGTGTAGATGGACATTTTGTATTAATTCAAGATTCAGTGGGTTTTCAATGGTGATCTTCAATGGTACATTCTAGGTCGAGAGGTTCCTTCCATCCAAACCTTCATCAAAATGTTATGGCAGGTGTTACCCTTATATGTGTACTAGTAGTTATGGAAGGAAATAAATAACCACATTTTTAGTGACAAGCACTCTACTCCCTCAGTTACTCTTCAATTTACTATTAATCTCTTTTGAGAATGTGTCCCCCTATTGGAGATGGGAGATTCCTCCCCATTTTCTAGAACATAATGAACATATTATTGCAGAGAACTGGGGACTACTTGATTTATTTACTAAGTTTGGTAATTTCAAAGTTTTGTCCAAGAAAAGAGTGAGATGGAAATCACCCTCCACCTCTTGGTTCAAACTTAACTTTGATGGCCCTACAAGGAAGGGTTATGTAGTGGTGGAAGGAATTATAAGGGATGGAAAAGGCAACCCAGTGGTGGCTTCTTCTGCAAATAATGGTGAGAACATCAACAACTTTTTTGAAGCTATGGGTCTATTTTAGTAATATTTCCAAAATCATTAAGGATGTCCATACCCTCATCTCAAGATTCTAGGAAGTGGCAACACAACATATTTACCATGAAGGAAATCAAGTGGTTGATGCACTAGTGGTGATTGTATATGTGATGGTCGATTAGTGTAGTTGGAATAATTTTGATGTTTTGCCAGCTCATTTTCAGGCCTTAATTTTAAAGTAAATAAAATAATCCTATGAAGTTGATTACTCATTGTTATAAATATGTCTCTTTTTGGGAAATCATTATTTTCAGTGCCTTTTCAAAAGTAGGCCAAAATATTATTAATTATAAAAAGGACATGGTTGGTCCATTAGTTGGTGATCAATTAGGGAGAAAAAAATTCCTTAAGAGGAATGCTTCCTTTAGCAAGATTTGGTCTAATCAAGTTAGAAGTAGGAGGATAGGTATTTTAAATAATAATAGTATTGACATCTCTTGTATAAGTGGATGTTGTTGGCATTGGGCTGAAAGTACTAGGGTTGATATTGATTTTTGGTGGTTTGTTCCCATAGCTTGTGATTATTAGTTAGGTTTTTTTTATTTGTGTGACCACCACTCAAATTTATTCATTCTTAGGTTTCAAGGTGTTATCTTTACTTGTATTTTTGGTTTGCATTGTGGAAAAGTTGAGGTAATGTCAGATACCTCTGAAGATTTCATTGAAGATTTGGTGATAGTGGAGAAATGGGTGGAAACCTAGTGCACATTAAGTCGATCTCCATCAAGAAATACAACAAAACTACTTGAACTTATTTGAAGGAGGGTGGGTTTCTTTTATTTATGTAGTGTATTAAGGGCTACAATGAGTTAATCTCCATGCAATTTGTCAACACTTGGAATAACATGTGGGTGATTATGAATGGGATCTCGTTTGTGATCAACCTTAAGAAGTCATTGCTAAGGTTGGCATTTTCTCCTTGGATGGCTAGAAATGGTGAAAGAAAACTCATTTTATGGATGATGTCATCCTCAACTAGTTCTTCCACCCTAGTGAAAGTTTGCCTCGTGCTTGTGGAGGGTTTGTCAGAATGGCCTTGCTAGATCCCTAGAAAGAGGTACGCTACACTATTACGTGTTATATCACCTTAGAGGGTAGGTTCTAGATATTTAACTACTATCATTTCCCTATTTTGAACCATTTTAGGAACTATGACCTCATTTTATTTCTCTACCTCATCCTTCATTCTATGGAAGATATTATCCTCAAGGTTAGGGAGAAGATGCAAAAGGATAAACCCTATAATGTCCTCCACTAGCCTTTTACGTTAAAATTGTTCAAATTTTACAAAATCCATTTCCCTTCTGAGCCTATCAATGTTTAGGTTGTTTTGCCTAACCCTTTTATTTCCATCTCGACCCCTCAAATTTTAGCTAAGGTTGTATCTACTATAGATACTAAAATCCTTAAGACCTCTCCACATCATATCTTTAAGAAAATAAAAATGGAGAAGGATATTTAAATTGTAGACTTCGATGTGGAAACAAAAGGAGGAAGATAAAGGTCTCTTAGGAATAAGAAAACTAGTGTTGCTAGTTTGGATTACACTAGAAGTGGAAAAAGAAAATCCCCACAAATAATATAGAAAAATAAATCTTTCAGAAAAAAATAAATTCAGAATAAGGAAGAGGGGGAGAAAGTAGCCCTACTAGTTGTCACTTAATCTCTATTCCATCGCATGGCTCAAATACCCTCACGAATGATACTCTTGACAACTCTAAATAGGTGGGTAAAACGTGTGAGACTCTCACCTCCCCTCCTCGTCAACGTGGCAAAGGAAAACATACCTAGAATAAGGACCACCAGGTGACCTCTGAAGGTGTAAACTAGAAACATGGTAATGATTTGGTGGCCATTGAGAGGAGTTTCAAAAATGGGAGGAGATGCAAGATATTGGTAAACAAAGATTTGATGATGTGGCAAGGTTTGTAGTAAGGGTTATGCACTCGGCAACATTGATGCTTCACCTTCTGCACGTTGAGAAAGAAGGCCTTACTATTGTGGCAAGGGTGAACCCTATAACCTCTCTCTATAGGTTCTTGGCTAATGATTGGCTACAATTGCTATTGGACAATCTAGAGGGGAAGGAGACAATCAAGGAGAGCTAGCTTTCCTTCTTGCTTTAGTTTTAGTTTTTTGTTATGTTTCTCAAGTTGGCACTTGGCTCATATGGGCTCTAATCATGGTAATTTTATGGACTCTTTATTAATATTGGTCATGTATATATTAAATTTTTATGACTGCACATATTTTCTTAGTGATGGTTAGATTTTGGGACACTCTGATTTGGGGTATTTTGAAATTAAGAAGTGGGGCAGTTTAGTATATGGTTTTATTTGAATTATAGTTGTTCTATAACATTTTTTTCTCTATGTTAGCCCTCATTTTTTCACTTCTTTTTAATTTCAAAAACATTAGTTCCCTTCCTATAGCATAGCTAGGGACTTAAAAAAGCTTGGTGCTCATATTGTTAGAATTTAACCTTGGACAAAAACATGCAAATATAACCAATATTGGAAAATAGTAGATTTTATAAAAGAGAACACAAGACACCAAGATCTAATGTGGTTCACCAATCCCTGGGCTATGTCCACTAACAACAATTTCAATATTGTTATGATCCAGTGATTACAACCTAATTACAATTTGTAATCCCTTATAGCTCAATACTGTCATGTCCCCAAATTTTTTGGTGACAGTTCGATTTAATTAATTTAATTAATGGTTGTACAAGGATGACTAATTAGTTATTTTAATTAAATAAATAAATGTTAAAAGATGACCTTGTATTTAATAAAGTGACTTTAGTATTTAATAAAGTTACTTGGAGTATTTAATAAAGTCACTTAAGGGATAAGATCAAAAAGATTCTAGAAGTCTCTGGAGAGGATGGAGGAAAAGAATAAATAGGCACCCTGGGGCTCCATTTGAATCAAGCAGTTGTGTTATCTCTCTTGTTTTTCAGGTTGTGATTTAATCACGGGTGCATTGGGAAACCTAGGGTTTCGGCAATTGTCACAGTTGGCCATTGAGAACGATAACTCTCAATTGGTTCGCAATTTTGAGGGTGTGAAATATCATCTGAATTATTGCAGATTGGAGGTGACATTCAGTCATTTCATCAGGGCAGATTTTGTGGCCTGAGGCCAAATTTGGAGGATCATTCCGAGAGATTGATATTCGAGGTTTTTTTGCAAGGTTTGAAGTTCATCATTTTTCTTAGGATCTGTTGGCAAGAGTTAGGGAATTTCTTCAGCATTCTATGTTAAAGATCGTTGTGCGAATAATGGAAGAACGAGCCCCAATGGTGAAGCACTCATGAACATCGGTTGCATTGAAATGCATTATTCATGAAATCGGGCCGGATGGCACTGGGAACATTCGTTGCACAACTATATCAATGATCGGCTATATTACTGTCATGGATCTAGAGCGACTCCAGGTTTTACTCTGACTGGTTACAGGAACCCAACGGCAGCAAGAAGGGAATCGGTGACTCACAACCCTCAAGCGCTCACTCCTGCATGACTCACAGGGAACAAATATGAATGATTTCCGACAGGCCGAAAACCTTATGTCTTCATAGCCGCAGGGGTTCGGATTTGAAGACGAAAGTCAAAGGAACAAATATGGATGATTCACGACTATGAAGGAAACGTGGATCGGCAGTCCGAAAACCTTAAGACATCGTCAGCAATCCTAGAGCAGATAGTGTGCAGGACACACTAATTACAAGAGCACCCATTCGAGCATTCTTTCACACAAACGGCAAACTGCAACTTCAACTCGGCTACCCACTCCAGTGTCAGGGAAATCAGATATATACCTTCTACGGTGTTTACTCAACCCCCGATTGCAATAGTTGGCCTCACTGAAGAACAGGCAGTACAACCATATGGTGATATTGATGGATTTCGACCCATGAAAGTAACATTATCAGGACTTCCTGATCAGTTTGGATGCAGAAAGACATACGGAATGGAAAGGTCAAAGTGTTGCGCTCCATGGTGCCATTGCAACTTGAAAATGTTGTAATTGGGCAGAAAGACATACGGAATGGGAAAGGCTTTACACAATAGACGTGCAGAGATTAGAGTTTAGTTTAAGAGTTCCCAAGTGCAGGCTTAAGAACGCAAGGTGGTATTCTAGAATCAGTGACCCCCCGTCCAGATCAGCCAAGGACTGGCAAACTCTCCTGTCTGGCAGAGTCATATTGCTCTATTTGTCTGGCAGAGTCATATTGCTCAATTCCCTGCAAGACACTACATTGAATAAGGATAAGTAACTTGCCACTTTACAAGTGCTACTGGTCGGTCATTTCAGGCACCCGTTGGATTATCATTGCTCTCGGTCACGGAGTCAAGAAATTTCAGAGCATTGTCTTATAGTGCGGTTTCAGATTCCAAATAAGTGTTTTTACGGATTTCAGTGGCATTAGAGCTCGATTGTTAATTGTTTGACGAAATGTCTGCCAAACCTTTGAAGTTTTAAGTATTTTGGTGTTTAAGAGGCAAATATCCTGTCGGGGATATTACAGTGGTATCAGAGCGATTTTCTTGCCATCCTGTGGGGTGAAAACCGAATTACATGGGTGATCAGCGCTTTACTTCAAACAAGATGGACAGGTACAGCACAAAGTCTCCAAGGACACAATCTCGGACAAGTAATAGACGCAGTATTCAGAGTCTGAAGTGTGGAAAGGAGGACTATTCAGACATTCAGGATGAGCTCAGAAAAATCAAACATAACATGTCTGAACTGTTGGTTAAGCACCGCCGTATGCTTGACAGGCTGTCCGTCCCAGCTAAGGTGAGTAAATCAACTGGATTTCGTTTTGGCGAATCTTCTCACGAAGCGTTGACAGATACAATGAGAGATGCTACTAGGAACCTTAATGAGAAATTCGAGGAACAAGTGTGCAACCAGTCAGAGGCTTCAGTTCGGTCACAGGAAGAAGCGGTGAAGGACATTACTCTGATGGATAGTAACTATCAACTTGACACTCAAGTTGAGACAGTTGAATACGAGTTTTTCGAAGGTGATGTCTCATGTACTCAAGGTAGTTTGATTCCGACAGGCAATGATTACAGTAAAGTGAGTTCAGATGATGATGAAGATGTCATTGTGCATGGTGATGAGATACCTGGTGAAAATGAGCA
Source organism: Cupressus sempervirens (assembly GCA_028749045.1). Lineage (NCBI taxonomy): Eukaryota > Viridiplantae > Streptophyta > Pinopsida > Cupressales > Cupressaceae > Cupressus > Cupressus sempervirens. The sequence continues at coordinate 793,107,818 of CM053792.1, forward strand.
GACATCGAGCATTTATGATTTTGCTGACAGAGAGTACCAGGCTCAGTTAGATGATTCGTCACATGAGGATGAAATTGGTGGAACTTCACATGATTGGTCCAGCCAACTGAAGGTGAGCAAAGATAGTATTGTGGCTTCTTTATCTCATCATGACAGGATGCGGGAGATGTTAGAAGAGCACATACAGATGATTCAGTTACAAGGACGACATAAGGGAGTTCAGGCAAATTCTTCCTGCTGTGACTTACATGCAATTGGTGAAGGAATGGGGATGATGAAGTTGAGATATTTGCATCTTCTATCAGACCGTGATCATCTTCTAAGCCTTACCAAAGATTATTCAGATGCCTTGAGGAGGAAGGAGGAGGAAGTTGTCAAGCTTTCTTGCGAGCTTGAGGACACTCGAGCAATTTTGGCATTACAGGATTGGGAGAGACATGGAAATAAGCACGACATGGAGCTGAGCTTAAGTTCATCTTGTACTCAGTTTTTGACGGAAGAGGGATCATGTGAGGTTGCTGACAATGTTACGAGTTCATCTTGCATTCACATCCAGGATACAAGGACAATGGCAGACAGGTATGTGAAGTTAATTGGTATTAGTCACATTACTCAGGTAAGTAGTTTGCTTGAGTTACCAGCTGTTCCTTGTTTACGGATATGGACTCAAGAATGTTTTAGCAACGTCTGGGATTCAATTGACTGGAGAACACTTAATGGTAGCGATGATTGTTTAAAAACTATCATGGACTGGATTAGCAGAACACCCGGTGTTGTCTTTCTTTGTGCCAGCAAAACATCCGATGTTGGTATTAGTTTTTATGCACCGTTGTTGGGTTTGGTTCATATTTCCAGTCGACCGTTCTTGCTGGAAGGTGTTGAAGATTTTTCATATTTGCCAGTGTGTACGGATGAGTCCCAGGATCATTTTGGCCTTGATGACATCCAGGAGAATGAAATGGACAGTTTTGAAGACACAGTTTCTTTGACAGTTTCTTTGGGTACAGAAGAGCTTGATAGTAGAACTACAGATTTTGACACCTTGGATATTGATATGGACCCTGGAGATGATTCACGAGATATGGATGTTAATATTGAGGATACTCCTTTAAGAGCTCCAGAAGAAGATTGTTGGAGACAGTTTAGCCAGAGCCATCATGTGGTTAGCCAGTTGAAAGTTAGTGAGCGAGACATTGCTATCGCTTGTGAGCATTTTGATACTACTCGTCAGTTGTTGGCTGTCACTGGTTGGGGTACTTCTATGATGGATGAGCCAAGCGGTGGTTACTTTTCTTTGGCAGAGATTCATGCCTTGCGTGAAGCTGTTCAGATTTTGAAGCAGGATTACTTACGATTGGTAGCCGACCGTGATCACTTGGTTGAGTGGGGGAGTACAGCATATGAGGCACTCTTGGATCGTGAAGAGGAGGTGAGTGAGCTTTCCCAAGAGCTTATAGCGACTACTGAGGCATTAGAGGACACACAGCAAGATCTACAGAAGTCGCAGTTTCAGTTGAAGGAGGTGACCGTGGAGTTGGAGCATTTGCAGTCAAAACCAGCCCTAGACCCAGTTCATTTGACTACTGAGGTAGATGACGGTAAGTACACTCCTACAGTTTCTTTTGAGGAGCTTATTGTTGAGACTGACATACATGTTCAAGGTTTGGAGGAAGTTGGTCCTAATGAGTTTGGGATACCAGTAGAGTCAAGTCTCCAGATTGATTCTACTCAGATAGTTGACAGTGTGGTACAGTTGAGTACGCCACCCTTACAGGAGGACCAGTTGTGGTGTAAAGGGGAGTATGTTAATGTTTCCTCATATAATTTTTACTGCACTGAACCGCTCATGGAATATTTGCTGGATATTGCATGTGTTCATTTGGACTTGCATAAAGTGACAGAAGGTGTTCTCATCCAAGATACTAGTGTTATTTGCAGATTGGTTGAGAAGATTAGAGGGGTCCTTTCTACTATGCTACCTCACAGGGATCTCGAGGAAGGGTTTGTTGAGCAGAATGCACGAGATCCTATCCAGCCTACAGTCACTCGGAGTTAGAGATTGGAGCCATATATTGATTACCAGTTCAGTGATGATGAGCTAGCAGCAGAATTTGGAGGTTCTTACCGGCATTATACGGTAGGGTACGCTCATCATTTCTTTTTTGACACAGAGGTAGAAGATTTTATTTCACGCATATGTAGATTGGCTCCAGATTCCTATCTTCCATTAGGGGATAGATTGGCACCATCTTTTGAAAATAAAACTGGTAGTAGCAAGTTATTCAGCCTGCAGCATCGACACACTCGGAGCAGTTTTTCAGAGATTGGATTTGATGGCAATAATTTAGGTACCTATGGCTGTTGTCATATCTACAGTGCAGTTGGGTGAAAGTGTCATTCTGACGGGGGCTTGAGTTTTGATAGAGTTGATGTTTCAGTTGGCTTGAGTTCCGCAGAATGGTTTCTTCTACTGACATCTACAGTTGGTTTACAGATAATTTCATCAGAGTTGTCAGTTGTTTGTATGTTGAATACAGTTTCTCAGCTACTGGTTTTGATGATTTCTCCACGGGAGTATGATGAGGATTGGGATGATACACAGATTTACATTTGGGATCCAGGAAGACTGATTGGTTCATGGTTCAGCCATTGCTTGGGGACAAGCAATTTCAGGAAGGGCGGACTGTCATGTCCCCAAATTTTCTGGTGATAGTTCGATTTAATTAATTTAATTAATGGTTGTCCAAGGATGACTAATTAGTTATTTTAATTAAATAAATAAATATTAAAAGATGACCTTGTATTTAATAAAGTGACTTTAGTATTTAATAAAGTTACTTGGAGTATTTAATAAAGTCACTTAAGGGATAAGATCAAAAAGATTCTAGAAGTCTCTGGAGAGGATGGAGGAAAAGAATAAATAGGCACCCCGGGGCTCCATTCGAATCAAGCAGTTGTGTTATCTCTCTTGTTTTTCAGGTTGTGATTTAATCACGGGTGCATTGGGAAACCTAGGGTTTCGGCAATTGTCACAGTTGGCCATTGAGAACGATAACTCTCAATTGGTTCGCAATTTTGAGGGTGTGAAATATCATCTGAATTATTGCAGATTGGAGGTGACATTCAGTCATTTCATCAGGGCAGATTTTGTGGCCTGAGGCCAAATTTGGAGGATCATTCCGAGAGATTGATATTCGAGGTTTTTTTGCAAGGTTTGAAGTTCATCATTTTTCTTAGGATCTGTTGGCAAGAGTTAGGGAATTTCTTCAGCATTCTATGTTAAAGATCGTTGTGCGAATAATGGAAGAACGAGCCCCAATGGTGAAGCACTCATGAACATCGGTTGCATTGAAATGCATTATTCATGAAATCGGGCCGGATGGCACTGGGAACATTTGTTGCACAACTATATCAATGATCGGCTATATTACTGTCATGGATCTAGAGCGACTCCAGGTTTTACTCTGACTGGTTACAGGAACCCAACGGCAGCAAGAAGGGAATCGGTGACTCACAACCCTCAAGCGCTCACTCCTGCACGACTCACAGGGAACAAATATGAATGATTTCCGACAGGCCGAAAACCTTATGTCTTCGTAGCAATCCTAGAGCAGATAGTGTGCGGGACACACTAATTACAAGAGCACCCATTCGAGCATTCTTTCACACAAACGGCAAACTGCAACTTCAACTCGGCTACCCACTCCAGTGTCAGGGAAATCAGATATATACCTTCTGCGGTGTTTACTCAACCCCCGATTGCAATAGTTGGCCTCACTGAAGAACAGGTAGTACAACCATATGGTGATATTGATGGATTCCGACCCATGAAAGTAACATTATCAGGACTTCCCGATCAGTTTGGATGCAGAAAGACATACGGAATGGAAAGGTCAAAGTGTTGCGCTCCATGGTGCCATTGCAACTTGAAAATGTTGTAATTGGGCAGAAATACATACGGAATGGGAAAGGCTTTACACAATAGACGTGCAGAGATTAGAGTTCAGTTTAAGAGTTCCCAAGTGCAGGCTTAAGAACGCAAGGTGGTATTCTAGAATCAGTGACCCCCCGTCCAGATCAGCCAAGGACTGGCAAACTCTCCTGTCTGGCAGAGTCATATTGCTCTATTTGTCTGGTAGAGTCATATTGCTCAATTCCCTGCAAGACACTACATTGAATAAGGATAAGTAACTTGCCACTTTACAAGTGCTACTGGTCGGTCATTTCAGGCACCCGTTGGATTATCATTGCTCTCGGTCACGGAGTCAAGAAATTTCAGAGCATTGTCTTATAGTGCGGTTTCAGATTCCAAATAAGTGTTTTTACGGATTTTAGTGGCATTAGAGCTCGATTGTTAATTGTTTGACGAAATGTCTGCCAAACCTTTGAAGTTTTAAGTATTTTGGTGTTTAAGAGGCAAATATCCTGTCGGGGATATTACAAATACTGTTGCAAGAGCTAATTTTCGCATCACATATTATGAAAATCCCTAACCCTAAGCCTTTTTATACAAGCTTTTCGTCACTTACAAAATTAGGGATAGAATAATAGAACAATAGTAGCCGATGCATTTTACAATATAAGGTCTTTTTTCGTTTTGGTGGCATTGCCCCTAAAAACCCCTGTAGGGGCGTTACCCATTGACCCCACCCTATACTGCAACAAGGAGCACACCTAGGGTGCTGCCTTAGGACCCTGCAGGGGCACTACCCCTTGACCCCATCTTGGGAACACTGCCCCCAAACCCCTATAGAAATAATTTGGAGGGAAACCACACCTAATAAACCTTTGAGTCAGATTAGGCTCCACATCACAACACATATGTATTCTATTTTTATAATTTTAGGCACGTTGAATGTAATTAATGAATAATGAGTGATTAAGTTTATATATATGTTTATTTCCTTGCCTTCCTCTTTCAACATGTTGACATGTTCAACAATATTGTCAATGTGCCTATATTTTATCTAGCAAATAATTTTTCTATTTTCAATATTTGACTTAAGGAACTAATTGTGACCCATTATATAGACTCAAATACTCGATCATGTTTTCATTAATTTGAGGACTTAACCTAGATTTAAATTAATTAACAATAATATTATGCATGAATGTATTTGAGCTCAAAAACTATTTCTATGGTTTCACTTTAAAGTTAAGAAAAAACTTGTTAAAAATCTATATAAACATAGACCTTTAAAATACTTATTTCAAACCAATCCGATCAAAATAATGTACCTTTGCAAGATAATTAGATTATTTTTTAGTTGAATTGTTATAATAGTTTTATTTAGACCAAATTTAAGTAAACTTTAAAGCCAAATTATCTTAATTAAATTAATAAGATATCAATCATGGGTACTAATTTTTTTATGTTTTATCCATTCTACATTGAAATCATAAACATCAAGTTAAAAAATGTTTATCTCACAATTCTTTTTTCTAATGTCTTACTATGATTTTAGTTTTTTTTGGGCAAATTCTTCTTCTCATGTTGTTCAAATTTTAAGATCTTAAATATTTCTACCCTTTCTTAACTTTTAAGATATTTTAATATTCATTAATATGATAGATAGTTTTTTAAGTAAATATTTTTATGTTAAATATTAAAAAATTATTTTTTTAAATATATGTAAAATAAAATTAGGATGGTGTCATGTTGTGCATGGTAAAATTTAGAAATATTGAGTACTTTTGTGTCATTATTGATTAATTTTTTCATTTAAATCTATGTTAGACCTACTTTCTAATAGAAGAAGTGTAATTAAAACAATCTTTGAAAATATTTGCATTCATTTAACTTTAAAAGTATTTTTACAAATTCTTGAATTTATTTTAGTTACAAGACATCTATATGAACTTATTTACATGTGAAAGAAGACATAGATTTCAATTTCATATTTTATTATAATCATGTTTTAAGAAAATACCATTACATTGAATTGTTTCATACAATTAATTTAAACGTTTCTCATTATTTCAAAAATAATATTAAAGAAAATTAGAAATATACACTATACAACATTCTTGAAGATATTTTAATGATCTATCTAATTAGTGTTGTAAATGAACAATGATTATCCACAAACCAAATACATTGATTTTCATTGATAAAGAACTTAACAATCAAAATAATTCATTTTAATACTCATCTATTTAAAAATAAATAAATAAATCTAAAAGCTTTTTTTAAAGAATAAGTAGAAACCTAAAAAATGATAGATTCTCATTCAGTCTATTTGTCCACGGGATTAGGAATTTGTAATTCTACATTTGTTATTTTAGATTTGTTATTCCATGCTACGATTGACTCTAAAAAATGAAATTAAAATTTGAATAAATTTGATTTGAGATTAAACTTTGAGCTGAAATTAAAATTCCCATGGAGACCGGCCCTCGCTGTGGTGGACGAATTCGCATTGGGTATTATTCGATCCAAAAGGAATGAGGTTGCAGAGATTCAAAGAAAGAAAAACGGGTCGTCCTGAAATGATCTTCTGTCCATATTCATGGCAGCTTTTGGCACTAATAATTATGATCATGATGATTCAGATGAGCTTTAGGAGAAATTAGATGTGTTGACTGATAAATCCAATCTATTCTGCGCGATATGATTGTTAATTTCATGGTGGTAGCTGTGTGTGTCTTTGCACTTGGATTCTCCTTTGCCCATCAATTCCAAAGTTCTCGTCCAAGATGATGTTTTACCAGGCGGTCAATATGTGGTCAAAGACTGGACTGTTGAGTATAGCATGTACACAATGGGTAGGTAGGGTGAGGAGTACGAGGAATTTAAGCCGGAAAGATGGTAGAAAAACAGGGGAATTTGTGGTAGAAAACTCTTGCTTCCCTTCACATTCAACCATCAAATTGGTATGCCCAGGTTCCTATATTCAATTATTTCCATTGCAACGAACTGAAATTTTTATCAAATAATCAAAAACAAAATTTGGAATAGGAATTGGTATTGGATTCTATCTATTTATGTGGAATAACAACTACTCATTTTTTAACATTTGGAATACATATTCCTATTTTTAATTCCAATTTGGCGCTTTAACATTTAGAATACGTATTTCTATTTTTAATTCCAATTTAGTGCTCTTAAAAGAAAGATTTGTTAAAATTTACAGTTGTCTATTCCAATTTAATGTGCACTACCAAACTGATTAATTTCACATTATTTCTATTTATATATTTCTGATTTCAATATATTTATACTTAACAAGCACTCCCAAATATTTCATAAGAAAATAGTCCTGCTCAATTCTAGTGTTGCATGAAGCTCTTGGATCTGTATTTGCATTCTTAAGAATATTTCAAACTTCAACTTCCAACCTTCAATCTTTTAAGATTGTATGCTGCAAGCTTTGCAATAAGAATTTTGCCTTCTCCACTACAGTGATAGACAATTAATAATAAATTGTGAAAGTTCATAAATAAAAACAAGGACACTCAACAAAATTAAAATACAATCTCTTAACAATAAAATACTTATATAAGGAGCACGAGCGAGATTTAAATTATTAATATGGCCGATTGATTTTGTTAGTGCATGTCTCCCGATTTCAAAGTATTTTTAAAAGCTGAACGATCTAAACAATCAGATACACGTAGTGCATTGTAAATAAAAACATAATATATAGATAATCAAAAATATTATTTTAGGAGGAATTGCATTTCATCCATCCTGTTATGCGATTGAGCAGGAGGATAAATATACTTCAAGCATTATACCAAAGATAAATAGTCAAACTTAATATCCCCCACCACCTCCAAAGATATATAATACAACTTAGAATCCCCCACCACCTCCTGCACCACCACCAAAACCAGCCCCTCCACCGGCACCCCCTCCTGTCCCAGCTCCTCCTCCAAAACCTCCTCCAGATCCACCACCTACACCACCACCAGCACCTCCTCCCACACCTCCACCAAAGCCACCACCAGCACCTCCTCCAGCTCCGCCACCAGCACCTCCACCTAAGCCACCTCCAGCTCCACCACCGGCACCTCCCCCTAAGCCACCTCCAGCTCCACCACCAGCACCTCCTCCTGCTCCGCCACCGGCGCCTCCGCCTAAACCACCTCCAGCTCCGCCACCTGCACCTCCTCCAATGCCACCTCCAGCACCACCTCCTCCACCGAGGCCTCCTCCAGAACCTCCACCTAATCCTCCTCCTGCTCCTCCACCTAATCCTCCTCCAACACCAGCTCCTCCACCGCTACCAAATCCTACACCACCACCTTTTCCAAAACCACCACCGCCACCAAGTCCTCCACCGCCTCCCAAATTATCAGTATGATATGTTCTTTCCACCTTCAGGTCTCTGCCCTCACAAACAACAAATACACCCACTATAACTAACAGGACTGTTACGAATAAACCAGATAGCTTGAGATTGGATGCCATCTTTGTCATTCGTTCCACGCTAACACTACTCAATTTGGCCGCCTCGCTCATTTGCATTTTGTAATGGTCGAGTCCCATTTTATAGTAATTCTAATTTTCAGCATTCAATGTACAATTGCATAGCATAGAAGTAGAACATAGCTTGGCAATAATTTCTCACCGAATAAACATGAACATGCAGAATTGTTGATCCCACAAGCATTAAAAACCACCTACCCACCGCGTGAGTTCATAATAATGAATTAAAAGACAAAAGCATTGACAATTACAGCACCATCGCCCTTGATATCATGACAAAGAAATCAATAATTGTTGACAGACCAGTACCAGAATTATTATTAGATGTTTTTAGGGATTGGAATTGTTTAGGCAGGCATCAAAAGTGTGATTGACAGGATAAATATATAATGAGAATAGAACTATAATCTCATCTTTAACTTTCCTACTAAATGTAAAAACTGTCTTATTAAACACTCCTTTGAAAAGGGCTCGAGGTGTACTTAACATTGTGAGATCCATTTGTAGTGCATTCAATTGTAATAGTTTTCCAGCCTTTGTACATTTATTTTTGTGAAAAAACATGAAAAAAATAATAATATTAGACTGCTCCTAATCTACCTAGCTTTGTCTTTGTCAAAGTCTTGCTGCATTCAATTTACGTTGGTGATTTGCCAGCTACATCCAACTGCCTTATGCAGAATAATAAATAGAAAGAACATGATTATGTCTGTGAAGTCTCGCCTCCAATGAACAGATATGGCCACCGATATTAGTACAAGCACATGGGCGATGCCCCCATTTTGAGATATTAATTTATGCGTGTGAGAGATTGCGAGATAACGTAAATGTTCTTTTGGCTACTAAAAGTCCATGCTCCTATTTCGCTTCGAAATATAAGTGGAAGTTCATTTAATGTTCGGCCGAAGTAAAGAAGAAGGACATATAAAACATTAATAAAAATAGCCCTTTGTTCTTCCAAGTGAGAGAAATTGATTTTGGAAGAAATTGGAGCGTTTGGATGTTTTTTTTAGGACTATTTTAAAGGGAGAAGTATTTTAAAGTAAATGTTACTATGAAAGTTTTTTAAGTATTTTTTGAGTAGGGAGAGAGGTTCATAATTGATGATGGTTTGGGTAAGAATTTGAACATAGCTAAGAGTGACATAGATGACAACATTTGTAATGATTTTTTAAGATGAATAATTATTATTTGATGTAGATAAATAAATGTAAGGATCATAAGTACATTAATTTATTTATATTAATGAAGGGAACTACTAGTCATATGATGCAAAATCTCTCAATTCATGTCAAAAGTCATTTCCTGAGATTCTTTAGCAAAGATTTTGAAGTAGCATTTTTCCTCACTCAAGTGATTTATATCACATTATATCTCATAATCTCCATAACTATTTTATGTTGAAGCTTCTTAGGTTTTCTAGAGATAGTGGTTTCCTAAGTAGTAGTTCTTTGCATAAGGGAACGAGTCTGGTTATGTGAAATTTTGAATCGCAATAGAGCTTTCAAGAAGTTGCAATCATGGGGGCCTTTGAAGAAGGTGGAGCCCAAGAATTGCACCAAGTTGACACATAATCAAAATATTTAGGAAATTTTCAAAAAGTCTAGAATTTTTAACTACATCATAGCCATGAAAGGTCTTAATAATATGTAGTCCCTCAAATTTGTGAATTCTTAGCTCTAGGGACCAGTTTCCATACAGTATCCAATTTGTTCTAACACTTTCAAGCTTATTGTTGAAGCCACTAGTTTGGAATGTAAGGGTGATCATTTTGAATACAAGGTAGTGAGAGATTGCATCAAACATACAAGAGGAAGTCTTTTCAGAAGGGAGAAGAGCCTATGGTGGTCCCCTCTATCTCCCTTCCCCTTTGTAATGCCCCGCCAAGGGATCCAAAGAATTTTGCTAAGTTTGCCAAACAAATTTTTTTTTTTTAAAACATGAAAGATAAAACCATTCATAACATTTGCGGAAGCAATAGCAACAATTCAAATAAAAATAAACATAACATATATACATAACAGGCTACATTCTTTAAAGATCCCTTAACGTTGTATCACATCTAAATTAACTAACATACATGAATCCATCTAGTACAACACCCACATGAATAATAATGATAAGTCCAATGTTCCTACATTACATTTCCAAATGCTCAATCATCCACTGTACATGTCACAGGGTATGAAGGCTTAAAAGAATATACATATATGAAATAAGGTACATCATCCTATTCCAATCCATGATACATCAAAGTAGAGATAATCACATGATACATCATCATAAAATACATATACATCTATCATAAAGATCAAACAAAATAAACTAAGTGCACGGTTCCTCCCAACCGTTAATAGCATCATTAAACCATCGTGGATCCTAGCCATCCCTCCGTGCGTAACATCCCAAAGCACCGAAGAGATCATCGGCTATAACATAGTAGGAATGTCACTCCTAAAACATCCTACTAATATGCAAAGTAAAGCATAGGATACCATCGTCTAACATATGAAAATCATCAATATAAGAACATACCAGTAAATACATCCATCATAAGGTATATCATCTATCATAATGCTCCAAGAACATAATGAAGATAAATATCAACCAAGAATGCTCCAGCCACGGTGTCTCCGACGGATCTCAAATGATAAGAGTGGAAAAATTACTACCACCCGACCGCGTGGAACCTAAGTGGTCCACTCCCACCGTGCTGAGGAGATAGTCTCAAGTCCCAAACATGCTAACAAAATCACATAGCACAAATCTCTAAAGTCCAAGAATCCTAAAAGTATACTAACTCAAAGGTTCCAACACACACAAAATCAACATCTAATTTCCAGAGGCACAACAATGACATGTAGGAAACCTACTCTGCAAGCGAGAAAGTGTCATCGCATTTATCTCGTACAAGTTACCCTGGCAGTTAGCTAAACTCCACGGGTCCATACAGATCTCATGCGGCCACTAGTATCCTCTCATATTGACGAGGCATACTATGGAATGCAAGGTCGCAACCATGCATTTTCACTACTCCCATCCTAGCCTATACAAGTGCTCAAGGCATGGGTGAGAACATCAAAACAATTATCTTTTTAGGTTCATTTAATCTCCATTTAGTGTGTAAATGTTATCACTTATTAACCAAACTTACAATGAGTTACCCTGGCAGCCACTTAGGGCCCCCGCCCCCATTGCAAGCCACTTCCCGACACTACAAGTAGATTACCTACCCTAATGCTCATGGAATCATAAATCACCACAGTCTTGTACAAGCGACTGTAAAGAAAATTCATAAAAAAAATCATCAAATATCCATGATAAAAGCATCAAATATCCATAATAAGAATCATCAAATCTCCAAGATAAGAATCATCAAATCTCCATGAGCATCCGAAAAGCATCCATACAAAATCATGATCACAACAGTTCTCTATTGGCAACTGAAGGCATCACTGATAATCAAAGTATCCATTGGTTCTTAATAACCAAAATATATCTCAAAATAAATCACCATATCCATTGGTTCTCAACAAGCAACCAAGAATATCTCAAAATCATACTGATCGAAGACTCCAAAATGGTTGAGTCAAACATGTCACAACATGACATCATCAAGAATAAATCCACATTTTAGTCCCATCATGGTGACTAGAAAGTAATCCAAGGATAACTGATCGATGACTCAAAAATGATTAGCTCAAGTGTCTCATACACATATATCTCAGCTTCACACATGAAGACTGATGAACAAATACAAACATTTCATAGAGCATACGATCACATAACCATGGTTGGGCTTATAAAGATCGAGACCAAATAAGATCAACATGCCATCACATCTCATAACCCTCGAGCCTCTGGTCACAAACTAGGACTGGTCAACGCTAGTCAACCCAAAACCCAAAACAAGAAGCATATAGAATACACGATGCAAACACATGTTTTGGTTTTGCTATCTTACATAGTTGAATCAGTGTAGAGGTTTCCAGTTTTCTGTTTGCAAGTATATTTTCAAGTGTCTTAAGTTTCATCATTTGACCTACAAGTCAACCCATTTGTTCCCTGATAGCATTATCTTTCCATTATTAAGAATTACATTTAAAGATAGATATTCACTAAACTGATCATCATTGACCTTTAATTAAATTGCCCTCTATATTTAACCATGACCCATATTCTAATTGATTAACCTTTCAACTTTTCTAGGATCATTATTCGTTATATTATAAGAGGACCAATTATCATTCTTTGAATAAGAGATTATAACTTAACTAAAATGATCAAATAAATGCACCAATTAACTTAGGTACACAATTCCATGACCTAATATTTAATTATATGTTACTAAGTCTAAAATCATAATTCAAGTCATAAGACTTACCAACTTTGATACCAATATTTTATCAATCTTGTTTAAGAATTATATCAATTAAATCTCTATTACATAATTTAATTATTAATTAAATCTAATAAACTCTAGTTAATTGATTTAATTAATAGTTGCATAACCATAGCATTGTTCCAATTAATATCAGTTGACTAATATCTAACTAGAATTCTGTAAGTTGAAAGTCAACTATAATCCAATACTCAATGATCATATTAAGAATTCAATAATAATAATCTTGTTAATAATTAATAACAAGCTATTTTGGAAATCTTATTATTAGATCTTTAATGATCACATACATCACTCTGCAACAATGTTCTCATTTATATTTTAATAATACCAAGTTATAATAAATTCTCAATACCAAGTATTATTATCTCAAATAAGTTTTCCCTATGTACGTTGATTCAGTTAACTGATAATTTTTCAGATTATTAACCAATTCAATTTGATTAATATATTTTACAGTACTTCAATCATTAACTAATCTCCTTTAGAGTAACTCTGTTCGAATTAGTTGATAACTATTTAAACTATTTATACTATTATTTATTAATAGTTTGTTAGACCCAATAAACATTAATAAATAATAAACTTATCACAATTATAAATAATCAATCTAGAGAACTTTTACATAGAACTTCATTAGCTAACTCTTAATACCATTAAGGTATTCAAACGTATTAACCAATAACATAATAATTCAATCTTAATCCATATTCATTTAGAGTTTCTAAATTTAAATCAACATAATATAAATTATCATCTTACAATTATTTAATCAATATTAAAATCAATCATTAGACTCCATTTTCTTATTGTTCTAATAATGTTTTGTCTATATAAAAGTTGTTTTGAAAAAGATCCCTATCAAACCAATAAGACTCATTGTAGATTTTAACCTGAATAATTTTCAAATTCTTAACATTATCATCTTCATGAAACAACTCTAAAATTGTTTAATAGTATTCAATATACATTATAAAAAGTCCACTATATAAACTATATTAAAATCTCTTTTCTTTTAATCCATTTACTTAGATTGACTAATAATTAATTACACTTCTTATTAACTAATTTTAATTAAATTAAATTTAATTAGATTAGATAATAGACCATATAAAACTAATGCATATTAATAAGATTCTAATAAGGGAAGATTGCAATAATATCTTTAATTCATTAAATAATGTCCACTAGATTATCTCTAATCAGATTTGTTGATAACTATTTAAACTATTATTTATTAATAGTTTGTTAGATCCAACAAACATTAATAAATAATAAACTCATCAAACTATATTTCCATAAGTCCCATTAGTTATTATTTAACTAACCTTTAAGACATATCAATAATTCAAATCGTAGCTATGTTATAACAATGTTATAATGTAACTATGACTCCTTGTCAATATAATAATTCTTGCCAATAGTGGCATGTTGTGATGGTTAAGTTGGTGTGTTGTTATCCTTGCCATCAAGGTTCAAATCTCATGGGGATGAGGTCCCCCGTTTGTGGCCTCACTGGTTCATAGCTCCAGGTCAAAGCGTTTACCCCTCTTTAAAAAAAAAAATATATATATATAATAATTCTTATTTAAATCTAAATCTAATATCATTAAAATTTGAGTCTCTTAATAATCATCATTAAACACTTTTATAAATTACCACCTCTTAACTATATATATTAAATAGTATTAATATTGAAAGTCATCTATTCTCTATTAATTCAATATCTCTATCTATCAGCTCCATCCACAACTTTCCATTAAAAATCTCCATTAATTCATTTAGAACATTCTTATTTGTCTTTAGACTAATTAAATAATTATTAAATTCTGATTAACTATATATATTAAATAGTATTAATATTGAAAGTCATCTATTCTCTATTAATTCAATATCTCTATCTATCAGCTCCATCCACAACTTTCCATTAAAAATCTCCATTAATTCATTTAGAACATTCTTATTTGTCTTTAGACTAATTAAATAATTATTAAATTCTGATTATATTACTTTGATATATTATTTTTGTGAAGTTTAAGTATAAAGAACTCTTGGTTATGGAAGATGAAGAGACATCCGTTCTTGAATAAAACAGTCCCAGTATGACGGCCATATCTCCTTAATGAACCGTTGGATCGGGCTGAAATTTAAATACGTTGGAGAGGGCCAAGTTGCACCAATTCTGACTGAAGTGATCGAATAAATTTGATCCCAATAAAAAGTTATGAATGACTGAATTCAGGTCTATCCAAGAGGCAGCGACAGGACAATTTGCGATGAATTAAGAATTTGCTGTTAAAATAATTGTTCTTTAAATTTAACCATAAAAGGGTTTGTTCATATGCATCTGAAAATATAATTGATAGAAAGATTACATCTAATCATTCGAATTTTCACCATAAAATTTCTATTTTAATTTCAAATCTTGTCTTTCTAATTTAATATAAATTCGAACCCAAACCCGATTAAGATCTAATTTCTTTCTCATTTGGACCTAGAGTTTTTCTATTGTTTTCTTCTCATACAAATAAAATATCTAGATTCCAATTTCAAATAGTAGATTCAATCACAGAGAGTATTTAGACACATAAAATAGATATGATGAAGATAAGAAGAGAAAGAGTGCAAAGGGAATATGAGAATATCACGAGTGCACCTGGACACTGATGCTAATTTGCCATACATCAGAAGTCCATAGAAAATCCCTTCCTTCTCCATCATTCGCAATTCTTCCAAGAATCCAAACCGATCGAATCCTCCAAGTGATTAGAAGTGCTAGAAAGAGCATAGAAGCAAGTAGAAAATATATGAGCATATGAATCTTTTCCCATGCATGTAAGCTTTGAAACTTCTATCTTTTTTTGCTTGTAACTCGTGGCTTCCATTAATTTTGTAGCTTCCCTTCCCCCTTGTAGCTTCTATTAAGCTTTTATGAATGCTTGAATATCAAGAGCTCTTAAGAAA
Organism: Cupressus sempervirens; assembly: GCA_028749045.1. Taxonomy (NCBI): domain Eukaryota; kingdom Viridiplantae; phylum Streptophyta; class Pinopsida; order Cupressales; family Cupressaceae; genus Cupressus; species Cupressus sempervirens. Next base: position 793,123,615 of record CM053792.1, read on the forward strand.
CCTTTGGAATGCTTCTTGAAACCGCTGAAAGGTGTCACCAACTAAGCATGGGTCTTTTCCAATTCTTTTTGATGAGTCATAGAATTGTAGACACCTTGTGCTTAATTGATGCATTAATCCTCGTGTTGTTGACACATGTTAATTCTCATGCAAGCTTATAACTCCAATTTACTTTACTCTTTCCAAATTAATTTATTTATTAAGTCTCATGCACTAACTTTAATATCTCCTCTTTTCAATCTTAATATATTTATATTTTAATCATATGAGATTTAGAATCTTTTAATAATTTAAAATATATTTTCCACTTTTAAATTTCATTTTCCAAAACTTTATTGCTAAAATATTTATTAGCTTTAATAGTAATATTATTTAGTCATTTATTTAAAAATGAGCTCCAAATATATTATTATTAAAATAAATATTGTTACATTCCAAATTTAATATTATAACTTTTATCTTTCAATTTAATTATTTAATTAAATTAATTTCTCAATTAATTAAATAAAATAAATAATAAAATACCATATTAATTTTGCATTTAATTAAACCATTAATTAAATCTTTTAATTAGGCTTAATTAATAGAAAATACTCCAAAGACTCACAAGGTAAAAATATGAAAAATCCATCATAGCCAAAATACATACAAATCAAACCAAGGAGTTTATATCACGAATTACATCATCTGACGCATTCAGAGGGTACTCAACTTAGATACTTGTCCTAGTTTTTCAATTAGAACAAATGGCTTAAAGGATTGGGATTTGGACTTGAGAATTTATCTCCCCTCTCTTATCATTGAGATAATGTGATAGGGTACGCTCATCCTGACAATTCAGGGAAGTCAATACCCGATACCTGCAATCTGCATAAAAACCATGCATGTACAAGCACAATATATACTAAACTAAACAGGCAATGGCAAGAAGTGATGCATCGTGTAGATCCCGGCTAGCAGGTGACTACGACTCCCTTCCTTAACCACATCAAACACGCCATACAAAAGAAAACACACAAAGCAAACACGCACACCATACACATGCAAGTATGGGGTAAGTATCCATAAAAAAACACATATAATAATAAATAATCTTATTAATCATCATTAATAATTGAAAGCAATGTTATAATCATCATCAATAATTGCGAATACTAAAAATAATCATCATACATACATAAAATGTAGAGTCTAAGTAATCTCATCACATATCAACTGAATCCATAGCACAATATCTGATAATCTCAAAAAAATACTACTAACCAACAACATAAAACTAGCTCTAAAAGAGTTCAACAATGATAACAAAATGCGAACTAGGGGCAGGCACTACATCCACCCCCCCTAGAATTAGGCTTACTCCTGGAAGCCTACAAGAATGAAAAGCTAAGATACTCACTATGTGGGTCCCATTGAACCCTTTTCCTTTGTAGGGAGGTATGATTCCACTAAAGATATTACAACACCTTTAGAGCAATATGATTCTGGTTTAATGGTAAACTGAAAACCATATCAATCCAATATCATTCCTTTAACAACTATTGAAATATATCCCTTAATACATTCTAAACAAGAGCAACTTAATGCTTGCAAACCTTGAAACTTAGATAAAAGATACATGTTTTGCAACTAGAATAAGTTTTCAATTTTCAGTTTTGTCTTCGTTTAAGTTTTCAGTAGAATTTTCAATTTTGAAAGCTAAGTGCTGAAGTATGAAAAATATGCAAGTAACAGTTTCAAGTTCTGTTTCGGTTCACCTAGTTTTCAAGTTTTCAGTTTGAAAGAGATACACATGATAATTCAAAATTTTTGTTTTGATCAACTAGTTAACAACTAGTGACATTTCAATATACCCAGAGCTCCCAATGTTAAAACTCGGGCTCTGATACCAAATGTAATGCCCCGCCAAGGGATCCAAAGAATTTTGCTAAGTTTGCCAAACAATTTTTTTTTTTTAAACATGAAAGATAAAACCATTCATAACATTTGCGAAAGCAATAACAAAAATTCAAATGAAAATAAACATAACATATATACATAACAGGCTACATTCTTTAAAGATCTCTTAACGTTGTATCACATCTAAATTAACTAACATACATGAATCCATCTAGTACAACATCCACATGAATAATAATGACAAGTCCAATGTTCCTACATTACATTTCCAAATGCTCAATCATCCACTGTACATGTCACAGGGTATGAAGGCTTAAAAGAATATACATATGTGAAATAAGGTACATCATCCTATTCCAATCCATGATACATCAAAGTAGAGATAATCACATGATACATCATCATAAAAGACATATACATCTATCATAAAGATCAAACAAAATAAACTATGTGCACGGTTCCTTCCAACCGTTAATAGCATTATTAGACCATCGTGGATCCTAGCCATCCCTCCGTGCGCAACATCCCAAAGCACCGAAGAGATCATCGGCTATAACATAGTAGGAATGTCACTCCTAAAACATCCTACTAACATGCAAAGTAAAGCATAGGATACTATCGTCTAACATATGTAAATCATCAATATAAGAACATACCAGTAAATACATCCATCATAAGGTATATCATCTATCATAATGCTCCAAGAACATAATGAAGATAAATACCAACCAAGAATGCTCCAACCATGGTGTCTCCGATGGATCTCAAATGATAAGAGTGGAAAAATTACTACCACCCGACCGCGTGGAACCTAAGTGGTCCACTTCCACCGTGCTGAGGAGATAGTCTCAAGTCCCAAACAGGCTAACAAAATCACATAGCACAAATCTCTAAATTCTAGGAATCCTAAAAGTATACTAACTCAAAGGTTCCAACACACACAAAATCGACATCTAATTTCTAGAGGCACAACAATGACATGTAGGAAACCTACTCTGCAAGCGGGAAAGTGTCATCGCATTTATCTCGTACAAGTTACCCTGGCAGTTAGCTAAACTCCACGAGTCCATACAGATCTCATGCGGCCACTAGTATCCTCTCATAATGATGAGGCATACTATGGAATGCAAGGTCGCAACTATGCGTTCTCACTACTCCCATCCTAGCCTATACAAGTGCTCAAGGCATGGGCGAGAACATCAAAACAATTATCTTTTTAGGTTCATTTAATCCCCATTTAGTGTGTAAATGTTATCACTTATTAATCAAACTTAAAATGAGTTACCCTGGCAGCCACTTAGGGCCCCGGCCCCCATTGCAAGCCACTTCCCGACACTACAAGTAGATTACCTACCCTAATGCTCATGGAATCATAAATCACCACAGTCTTGTACAAGCGACTGTAAAGAAAATCCATAAAAAAAATCATCAAATATCCATGATAAAAGCATCAAATATCCATAATAAGAATCATCAAATCTCCAAGATAAGAATCATCAAATCTCCATGAGCATCCGAAAAGCATCCATAAAAAATCATGATCACAACAGTTCTCTATTGGCAACTGAAGGCATCACTAATAATCAAAGTATCCATTGGTTCTTAATAACCAAAATATATCTCAAAATAAATCACCATATCCATTGGTTCTCAACAAGCAACCAAGAATATCTCAAAATCATACTGATCGAAGACTCCAAAATGGTTGAGTCAAACATGTCACAACATGAAATCATCAAGAATAAATCCACATTTTAGTCCCATCATGGTGACTAGAAAGTAATCCAAGGATAACTGATCGATGACTCAAAAATGATTAGCTCAAGTGTCTCATACACATATATCTCAGCTTCACACATGAAGACTGATGAACAAATACAAACATTTCATAGAGCATACGATCACATAACCATGGTTGGGCTTATAAAGATCGAGACCAAATAAGATCAACATGCCATCACATCTCATAACCCCTGAGCCTCTGGTCACAAACTAGGACTGGTCAACGCTAGTCAACCCAAAATTCAAAACAAGAAGCATATAGAATATACGATGCAAACACATGTTTTGGTTTTGCTATCTTACATAGTTGAATCAGTGTAGAGGTTTCTAGTTTTCTGTTTGCAAGTATATTTTCAAGTGTCTTAAGTTTCATCATTTGACCTACAAGTCAACCCATTTGTTCCCCAATAGCATTATCCTTCCATTATTAAGAATTACATTTAAAGATAGATATTCACTAAACTGATCATCATTGACCTTTAATTAAATTGTCCTCTATATTTAACCATGACCCATATTCTAATTGATTAACCTTTCAACTTTTTTAGGATCATTATTCGTTATATTATAAGAGGACCAATTATCATTCTTCGAATAAGAGATTATAACTTAATTAAAATGATCAAATAAATGCACCAATTAACTTAGGTACACAATTCTATGACCTAATATTTAATTATATGTTACTAAGTCTAAAATCATAATTCAAGTCATAAGACTTACCAACTTTGATACCAATATTTTATCAATCTTTTTTATGAATTATATCAATTAAATCTCTATTACATAATTTAATTATTAACTAAATCTAATTAACTCTAGTTAATTGATTTAATTAATAGTTGCATAACCATAGCATTGTTCCAATTAATATCAGTTGACTAATATCTAACTAGAATTCTGTAAGTTGAAAGTCAACTATAATCCAATACTCAATGATCATATTAAGAATTCAATAATAATATTGTTAATAATTAATAACAAGCTATATTGAAAATCTTATTATTAGATCTTTAATGATCACATACATCACTCTGAAGCAATGTTCTCATTTATATTTTAATAATACCAAGTTATAATAAATTCTCAATACCAAGTATTATTATCTCAAATAAGTTTTTCCTATGTACGTTGATTCAATTAACTGATAATCTTCTAAATTATTAACCAATTCAATTTGACTAATATCTTTTACAGTACTTCAATCATTAACTAATTTCCTTTAGAGTAACTGTTTGAATTAGTTGATAACTATTTAAACTATTTATACTATTATTTATTAATAGTTTGTTAGACCCAACAAACATTAATAAATAATAAACTTATCACAACTATAAATAATCAATCTAGAGAACTTTTACATAGAACTTCATTAACTAACTCTTAATACCATTAAGGTATTCAAACGTATTAACCAATAACATAATAATTCAATCTTAATCCAATATCATTTAAAATTTCTAAATTTAAATTAACATAATATAAATTATCATCTTACAATTATTTAATCAATATTAAAATCAATCATTAGACTCTATTTTCTGATTGTTCTAATAATGTTTTGTCTATATAAAAGTTGTTTTGAAAAAGATCCCTATCAAACCAATAAGACTCATTGTAGATTTTAACATGAATAATTTTCAAATTCTTAACATTATCATCTTCATTAAACAACTCTAAAATTGTTTAATAGTATTCAATATACATTATAAAAAGTCCACTATATAAACTATATTAAAATCTCTTTTCTTTTAATCCATTTACTTAGATTGACTAATAATTAATTACACTTCTTATTAACTAATCTTAATTAAATTAAATTTAATTAGATTAGATAATAGACCATATAAAACTAATGCATATTAATAAGATTCTAATAAGGGAAGATTGCAATAATATATTTAATTCATTAAATAATGTCCACTAGATTATCTCTAATCAGATTTGTTGATAACTATTTAAACCATTATTTATTAATAGTTTGTTAGATCCAACAAACATTAATAAATAATAAACTCATCAAACTATATTTCCATAAGTCCCATTAGTTATTATTTAACTAACCTTTAAGACATATCAATAATTCAAATCGTAGCTATGTTATAACAATGTTATAATGTAACTATGACTCCTTGTCAATATAATAATTCTTATTTAAATCTAAATCCAATATCATTAAAATTTGAGTCTCTTAATAATCATCATTAAACACTTTTATAAATTACCACCTCTTAACTATATATATTAAATAGTATTTAATATTGAAAGTAATCTATTCTCTATTAATTCAATATCTCTATCCATCAGCTCCATCCACAACTTTCCATTAAAAATTTCCATTAATTCATTTAGAACATTCTTATTAGTCTTTAGACTAATTAAATAATTATTAAATTCTGATTATATTACTTTGATATATTATTTTTGTGAAGTTTAAGCATAAAGAACGCTTGGTTATGAAAGATGAAGAGACATCCGTTCTTGAATAAAACAGTCCCAGTACGACGGCCATATCTCCCTAATGAACAGTTGGATTGGGTTGAAATTTAAATATGTTGGAGAGGGCCAAGTTGCGCCAATTCTGACTGAAGTGATCGAATAAATTTTATACTGATAAAAAGTTATGAATGACTGAATTCGGGTCTATCCGAGAGGTAGCGACAAGACAGTTTGCGATGAATTAAGAATTTCCTATTAAAATAATTGTTCTTTAAATTTAACCATAAAAGGGTTTGTTCATATTCATCTGAAAATATAATTGATAGAAAGATTACATTTAATCATTCAAATTTTCACCATAAAATTTCTATCTTAATTCCAAATTTTGTCTTTCTAATTTAATATAAATTCGAACCCAAACCCGATTAAGATCTAATTTCTTTCTCATTTGGAACTAGGGTTTTTCTATTGTTTTCTTCTCATCCAAATAAAATATCTAGATTCCAATTTCAAATAGTAAATTCAATCACAGAGAGTATTCAGACACATAAAATAGATATGATGAAAACAGGAAGAGAAAGAGTGCAAAGGGAATATGAGAATATCACGAGTGCACCTGGACACTGATGCTAATTTTCCATGGCTCAGAAGTCTATAGAAAATTCCTTCTTTTTCCATCATTCGCAATTCTTCCAAAAATCCAAGCCGATCGAATTCTCCAAGTGATTAGAAGTGTTAGAAAGAGCATAGAAGCAAGTAGAAAATATATGAGCATATGAATTTTCTCCTATGCATGTAAGCTTTGAAACTTCTATCTTTTTTTGCTTGTAACTCGTGGCTTCCATTAATCTTGTAGCTTCCCTTCCCCCTTGTAGCTTCTATTAAGCTTTTTCTTTTAAGCTTTTATGAATGCTTGAATATCAAGAGCTCTTAAGAAACTTTTGGAATGCTTCTTGAAACCGCTGAAAGGTGTCACCAACTAAGCATGGGTCTTTTCCAATTCTTTTTAATGAGTCATAGAATTGTAGACACCTTGTGCTTAATTGATGCACTAATCCTCGTGTTGTTGACACATGTTAATTCTCATGCAAGCTTATAACTCCAATTTACTTTACTCTTTCCAAATTAATTTATTTATTAAGTCTCATGCACTAACTTTAATATCTCCTCTTTTCAATCTTAATATATTTATATTTTAATCATATGAGATTTAGAATCTTTTAATAATTTAAAATATATTTTTCACTTTTAAATTTCATTTTCCAAAACTTTATTGCTAAAATATTTATTAGCTTTAATAGTAATATTATTTAGTCATTTATTTAAAAATGAGCTCCAAATATATTATTATTAAAATAAATATTGTTACATTCCAAATTTAATATTATAACTTTTATCTTTCAATTTAATTATTTAATTTAATCAATTTCTCAATTAATTAAATTAAATAAATAATAAAATACCATATTAATTTTGCATTTAATTAAACCATTAATTAAATCTTTTAATTAGGCTTAATTAATAGAAAATACTCCAAAGACTCACAAAGTAAAAATATGAAAAATCCATCATAGCCAAAATACATACAAATCAAATCAAGGAGTTTATATCACGAATTACATCATCTGACACATTCGGAGGGTACTCAACTTAGATACTTGTCCTAATTTTTCAATTAGAACAAATGGCTTAAAGGATTGAGATTTGGACTTGAGAATTTATCTCCCCTCTCTTATCATTGAGATAATGTGATAGGGTACGCTCATCCTGACAATTCAGGGAAGTCGATACCCGGTACCTGCAACCTACATAAAAACCATGCATGTACAAGCACAATATATACTAAACTAAACAGGCAATGGCAAGAAGTGGTGCATCGTGTAGATCCCGACTAGCAGGTGACTACGACTCCCTTCCTTAACCACATCAGACATGCCATACAAAAGCAAACACACAAAGCAAACACGCACACCATACATATGCAAGTATGGGGTAAGTATCCATAAGAAAACACATATGATAATAAATCATCTTATTAATCATCATTAATAACTGAAAGCAATGTAATAATCATCATCAATAATTGCGAATACTAAAAATAATCATCATACATACATAAAATGTAGAGTCTAAGTAATCTCATCACATATCAACTGAATCCATAGCACAATATCTGATAATCTCAAAACAATACTGCTAACCAACAACATAAAACTAGCTCTAAAAGAGTTCAGCAATGATAACAAAATGCGAACTAGGGGCAGGTACTACACCCTTTTGCTCTTATTTTTTTTATGTCATGAAATTAATTACCTTAAAAGGTCACTTTACTTTGTATTATGTGGCTACTATTTTTTTCTCAACCACATTCATCATCGGGAGAAGATAAATATACCTTTTACTTATTCTTGTGTCTCAGTAAAATATTGACAAAGGTAAAATCCCTCCCCTTAACCAAGGTTTTATGTATGTCCACTATCAACACATGTTGATCTAAGTGCCTTCTACTAGAAGATGTCTCACTTACCTACAATCAGATAACCCTCTCCAAATTTTGTGATAATTGAGCTCCTAGACAATGAAACCTTAAAGGAAAAACCTTATCTTGGTTCTAAACCCAAGGATTCCAAGCCAAACAAAAGCTCTGGTAAATTGAAAACCTTGTTTCCTATTTCCTTCATGATTTTTTTAAATATCAATCCAACTTAATAGAAGGCCCCCTCTTAAAAATTTGTGTCTAACAATAAGGAATTAGATTGAGCACAAAGACATAGAAGAAAGAATAAAGAAGGAAATTTCTTAGGAGAAAAAACTAGAGGGTATATTGGGAAAGTATAGGTCTTTTAGACTCTGTATAAAAAATGAGAAGCAAAAAATGATTGAAGTGGAGGTGGTCTTCAAAACTAACTAGAAGTATGAGCTTGATATAAACGAAGAGACAAATGAGTCTCATGAGGACGAGTTTGAAAAGGATGAAGAGGATATTGAAGAAATTGGAGAGGAGAAGGAAGAAAACATTATGAGTATAATTCCTTGAATATCAAACATTATGCCATATATTGCCATAAAAACCAATATCTCTAAGGGGATAAACATGGATAAACCAATGAAGGTACATTGATGGTCTATATCCATGTTCTATAGTATCAAATTATGGCTCTAAGAAATGTTGTTTCACACATAGTATGGAGGACCTCAACTCTATTGTGTCCTCAACCTATGCGCTGGTTGAAGGAATCCTTTACAAGGCAATCATTGGATTTGTAAATGATAAAGGTGGGATAAAGAATAACCCCAAGAAGAGTAGTTAGGAGGAAATTTAGGAGTCATAATAAGATGACACAAACGATGAAGATCAGAGGAAAGAAATCAAGTGTCTTACCATAAATTGGGAGGCAATTAACAATGTTGAATGATTTCATGCTATGTAATGGGGGCTAATTGTCTCAATGCTATTTTATGTTGGATTATGTTTATTTTTTGCTCCAATTTAAAAACTCTTTCTTTAAGTTTCTCACTATCTTGGTATAGGGGAATCTGGCTGCCTTTATTTTACATAGTTCAAGATAGATACAAAGTTGTTATAGCAATTATAATGATAATAGTTGTGATACACTTAGACTTTATTATTTGCATATTTTTTCGATATTTTAGATAATGGTTAGTTCTATCTTTATACTATAATGGTATGTTATTTTTCTATGGGATTATTGTAATGTGACTCTTTGTGTCTGGGTTACTGGCCCTCTCCCTACTATCTGAATCAAGAACATGAATCAATCAATCACTTACTTCTTAAGCCTTACAAGTTAAAGTTTATTGAGGGGTTGTCTTACTAAACTTCATTTAATAAATAAAAATCATTAGCATTCTAGTTTTTTGGGGTGGATATTTTTCCTATTTCTCAAACCATTTCCTAGCATGCTATCTTTAAACCTTCATGAAGATCTCCCAATATTTTCTCAAGAGGGGGTCCTTGATTTTGTCTTCCTCTAACTATTACCAAAGTTTTTAAATCATTGATTTCAAATTTTGCAACGTCCAGTTTAGAATCTTTCTTTATAAAAAAATACTATTTAAATCTCTCTAATTTTCATGTTATCTCACAAAATAGTCAATTTCATCTTTTTTATTCAAATCCTTCATGACATGTGACATGTGATACACTTATGATATTTTCCCAATTTGATGCATAGTTACATCCACATTTTACTTACACATGATATTGTTGAAAAAACATACATCTACATATGCTAGAAGAATATAGATCTTAATATATATCCTTTTTATTTTCTTTGTAGATATAATGATAGAACACTCCACACGCTTCATTTCTTGAAGTGATTGTATTTAACCTTATTATTGGCATAATTAGCTCTATTTTTGTAATTAGCTACAACAATAAAATGCTATAATATTATTACATTTTCTTGTCGTATTTTGCATTTGCAAGTTTAGATTGATTTGAATTCAAAATTGGTGCAAACATGGGATCAAAACAATGAAGAAAGAAGAAAATGGAAGTTCTAACAGATGGGGAAATTGTAGCAAACAAAGAGAAAGAAGCACAACATCAATGAGAGAGAAGACAAAAAATTAGAGAATTGAGCAATGTTGGGTCTTCAATTTCAAATATTATTTGAAAAGATAACGACATTGAGGATACCATGATAGATGAAGAGGCAAAAGAAGAGAACCCAATACAAGTTGACTCAAGTTCACATTCTAATCAAACATTCAATATAGGTGTGTCTCCAAACCCTTGAGTTTATTCCCATACAGAAATTGGCAATTTTGTAGAATTAGAAAATGATTTAAATGATTTAGATTTTCTTCATGAGAATAGATTGACAAATGATAATGCAAAAAAAAATCCAATGGAGGCTCAAGCTACAAAAGAAATACAAAGAAAAAGCGAAAATGAGATTCAAATTCCAATTAATATTGGAAATGAAATTCTAATTGAAAACAATAATTATATGAACATGTTGAAATGGAAACACCTAGTACTAAAGAAACATGTTTGAATGATACTAAAGTGCATGAACATATCCATTTTTTAAATGAGGTGCTAGCTAATCTTCATGGATTGGTTTTGTGGAGATAGAGTAGGACACATGCTAATAGATTATATAGGCATTTTTCTTATAATAAGAAATTTGGTTTTCAATGTCAATTAGTAGAAACCAATTAAAGTGTCTAAAATGCAAAAAGTAATGAAAAGATTAGGAATGTATGCAAAACCCAAGAATAAAAATGAGTCTTTAACACAAGTTGTATCCACTATTGCTAGTGCCTTTAATGTTATTGGAAAAAGATGTTTCTCTAAAGATAAAAATGCACCATGACGAGCAATAACAATAACTTTAGTTAACAAAACAACTTCTGACAAAAGATTGATTAGTAACATAAGTGGATCTTAATGCGAGTCATAAAATTTTAGACAAAGTTGTAAAGAGAAGGCTTAAATTTTAATGTGATCTTGTTAATAGTTTATGGACTTCTAGTGGTAGAATCCTGAGATGTGATACAAAACTTACTAGTGAATTCAAAAGTTTGGTTGAAATTTTTTGGCATGATAATACAAGAGTATCACCTAATTCAAGAGATTTTCTTAAATTGAGAGTTGGCTCAAAAATACACAATCCACATCCTAATCACCTTTTGGACATGACTCAAACTAAATTATTCAAAAAAATTAGATGATAAGGTGTTAAGTATTAGCATTGGTCAAAGATCTTGTGTAAGCCATCGTATGTAAACATTAACAAGGAAAGAGTCACATGTTGTTGTAAAAATCATGTTTAATTTCATTACCATTATGATGTATTTCAATCTATATGTAGTACCATAGATTATAATAACTTTTTAAAGGAATGTAGTATAAAAATACCACCTTAAATTATAAAGGATTTCATATCAAGTTTATATTGTAAGCCACCTAATGAGCAATATTTTCTATTTAGTCCATGTCTTTCTGGTACAAGTGGTATGTGTGGCAATCTTTCTTTGTTAGATGAATGTTTGCATGAAAGTTCTTTGACTGCTTTTGGAAAACAATTAGTTGATGTAAATAAATTCAAAAATATTGTTCATATCCATTAAAGGATGGGAAGGTTGGAAGAAGGTGTGTTCTAGTTACAAAAAAAGTTAGCTAACATGCATTTATGGATGAGTTTAAGAGTCTAATTATAACAAAATATATTAAACACTCTCAATATGCTAGATGGATTGATGGAAAATTTTTCATATGTAAGAATAAGTTTCCAATTGGTATTATACTTTTAGTTGTTGACTTTGTAGAGAACTACACACTTGCACCCCAAGATGAGGTACAATCACAATATTACAATCCAATGTGAGCAGCAATTTTTGTTCATATTGTTTATAGGCATGCGCCTGATAGTACACAAGAGAATCAAAAAATATTGAGAGAGTGTCATTTCTATATGAGTGATAATAAACTTCATACATATGATTTTTTCCAATATTGCTTCAAGATAATTTATGAAAATTTAAGAGAGAGATAAATTCAAATGACACAATATCTAATATGGTTAGATAATTGTACAAGAAAATTCAAGAATACTAGAATGTTCTATTGGTTGAGTATGAGACACAAGAAAACTAATATCCAACATATGTGTATTTTTTTAGGCTAGACATTGTAAATAACATGATGGTGCTGGTACATGTGTGAAGAGATCACTTTGTAGAGAGAAATTAAAATTTGAGGAAAAATCTAAATTCAAAAATGCACATGATATTGTGAAATGGTGTAACAAATATTTATACATAGGATCAAGTCAGAACTCTACAATTAGACATTTCTTCCAGCTAGTTGAAGAGGAGAATATCCTTTCAATATATTATTGTGATACAATTAGTGGGTCAACTAAATGGCATTTGATAAGGAGTTCAGATTCTAACACTTTGACAATATGGACTAGAGAGATTGCATGTTTTTGTCTATATTGTCTTGCAAGTGAATGGGAAGAATGCAAGAATGCAAAATGGGTTGAAGAATGGAAAAAAAAAAATCATTAGCACCTACTAACACACATATTGAAGATGATATAGTAAATGAAGACCCAAATGTTACATTTTCATTAGAAGACTATGGTCATGTTTTAGACCTCATACAACCTAGTATGTACAATTTAATTAATTTTTTTGTGACTATGCTTCAATTTATATTATTTATTTATCTACATCATTAATATAATTCAAGTGCATGCATGTGTACTTTATTTTATCTTGTAGGACATTTTTATCATGTTATTTTAGATGAACAAATTGAGTAGTGTCTAGCTAGATGTGTGAAACCTAAGAAAAACTTGATATGTCATCAAGTAGATGATGATGGTTTTGAGTATCCAATTGGTTCTATCATTGTAGCTCGCATTTGGCTATGCAAATACCTAACAAGAAGAAATGGTTTTTTAGCATTTAAAGACTACCAATCATAAAAGAATATTTTACACTATTCTCATTTGGTTGTGGCAATGCATATCAAATTAGAGAGATACAAAGGGAGACCCTCCAATGAGGTACTATGGACAATTTAAATGGAAGAGCATGAGGAAATCATAGATGCATTGCAAAAGAGAGCGGATGCAGATGATACAATAGGTTGACTAGAAAATACACACATGTATACATGTTTTCTTTATTGTGCTCTTTATATATGTACTTAAATAATAAATATATGTATGCATTGTCAATAGTAAATTAAAGTTTATATACCTCTTATTCAACTTGTATAACTTATGAAAATTTAGATGATGGCATGGATTCAACATCAACATCTTGTGCAATTAGATATGGTGAGTGTACATTAAAGATATTTACATTATATGCATAGGACTTATAATATTATGCTTTTACTAACATTTCAACAAATTCATTTTTTGAAATTTTGTTGGACCCCATTTGAACAAATGTGTTCATCTAATTTTTTATTTGAATTGAAACATGTTGTAAACATTTAGAAAAGTGGGCTCACTTTTATTTATGTCCTTCATATTGTTTCATATATGAATTCACTAGTTTTAAATATATGGCTTTGCTAGTTTTTTATATATATGACCTCACTTGTATTTGAAAGTTATTGGTTTACACTTCATGTTAAATTATTTGTTAATTTGTAATGATCTCGTATATGTTTCCATTATTTGGATTCAAACATGTTTAAATTAATTTTCCTACATTTACTTAAATTATTGTTCATATCATATACTAACAAAATGTGTCATAATAAACAAAACATGTCATACTTAGAACATGATAACATAAGAAGATACCATATACTAGCATGACAACAAGTGATAAAAATATAACATGGTCTAATATGTGATAACATGATATGAAGTCATAAAAAATATAATACAGATAAGTGTCCTTATACATAGTGTATCATCATAAACAAAATGTGTCATAAAAACATAGTTGAAATGTGTCAAAAGACCTAATCTATCTAATCTGCAGTCCTTTTTACTCCACGTGAAGAGGACTCAGACGGATCATCCTGTGTAACATCATGTGTGACATCTTGTATGGCATCCTGAGAAGATAATATGTACATGCTTAATTGAAATGGTTTTCATAATCTAGTTCATCAAATAAAATTAAATAATGAACTGATTTAAAATTTTACCTTGTGACATTTGCATCCCTCTATGAGAGGAGGAAGTGCACTCTCATAGCCACAAAATGTGGTAGTGGTCAAATCTTGCAAGAGAACACATTAAATTTTAAAAAGGGATAAAGATCATAGAAAACTACATAAATAGCAATACTGACCTCAAAGGATGATGTATGTACCTCCATTTGGCTTAGTCCTATACTCCCACCAACCCTCATGGTGGCATCCTCCTAAAATCATGAATACATGAACCTTGAGTCAAAATTATATATACATGAATTATAAAGTACATAATTTACACAACAAATTTATGGAATAAAAGCATATATATCATACTTGAGTACTAGCTAGTGTCATAGACGAGTGTAGAGATATGATTCTAACATGATGATCACATACTCCAATGGCTTACAATTACAATACATAAAGATGAATCAAAGTTGTAGATATAAGTTAGGAAGTATGTATGTAATAATAAAATATTGAAAAAGCACATACAGTAGGTATTCGAGGCTGATCCTCACTATTGGAAGCACCAACATGTCCAAAATTGTGAAAAGGTGAAGGTCTCAAAAATAGACTATACGGAGTCCTAGATGGGACAATATCATCTATCCCCTAATCATAAAGCTAATATACACTATTACCCATGAATTAGAGTTGAAGATAATAAGAATGTGTTAATAAAAATATTAAAAAGTATTTTTCTTTAAAATTCCATCTCGTAGGTATTTGAGCTTGTGCCTCACTAGTGGATGGATTGATACTTGTAGAAGCACCAAATTGTGTAACATATCACAATCCCTACAAACTTAGACAAAAAAAGTATTAGCACATATTATTAAATTCAAGTTCCAATGTATATTATTTTAAGTGTAATTCAAAGTGCATATTGTATAAGGGATGCCAATGCCTAAAGGTCACGAAAAAAGGCTATACTTTCTCCTAAGAGGAACATTATCATCCATCCATTGCTCATTTAAAATCAACAGACATTATGGTTCATATAATTATGCATATGTAGAATATAAATATTTTTTTAACTATTGCTCCTAATTGTCTTCCTCCACACAAAGAAGGTCAACATATGTTGACATGTCAAAATCATCACCATCACCACCATGAAAATCATATGCCTCATCATTGCCACTACCATGAGAAACATACACCACATCATCAAAATCAACACCCTTGGCAGGTTGGGAATCTTGTGTTGTATCTGGGTCACTCTAGGGCCCTCTACATATATCTCCACAAAAAGTACAAATGTAGCCAAGGGGACAAATATCCCCCACCTACTTCCACTTCTACACTAAATTTCTTGACAGGACACTCAATGAACTAAGAGGATAAAAATTTCTTGATGATGGATAGGCACTAGAAAAATAGGTGTAGGAAGAGGAACAAGTGGCTGAGGGCATTAGCGATTCTTGATATTAACACTAATATTTTTCCCTAGGCCTATCCTAACGCATCTCTATTAGTATGAATGTTGATGGTATTCCTCTGGGGGAGTATCCTAAGCATTGGTAATCATATATCACGATTAACATGTTGCATTCATGATTGTGTTTGTCACTAATGTCAACATAGTATAGTTTTTGTGAAGATTGACAGAGTAGCAAATAGAGAGAGGTCGCACAGATAGAGTCTTGATGATCAGGAGATTTGTGGTTAAGGAATATTCAACATTGTTCCTTGATGTTGAGGTTAAGTGTGCATAACATAACTTGAATACATATAGAAGATATGTTAGATTTACATAGAGCACTACAAAGATAGAGTACTTGAGAAGCAGTTTTTGATAATTGGATTGTATCTCATAATAGAGATAGAATCAAGATATGTGAAGTTACATGGCGCTAGAGGATAGTCTAATGATGACATCAATGAGTGTGCAATTCCTAAAGTCACCCATGTGAGAATTTTTATAGACTTTGAGCCGATAGTGTTGTGTAGTTGTGAAATAATTAATTGGAAAGCCTCAAGGAAAACTCAAAGAATTTTTTTGAAGACTTGGTATAAAGGAAAGTATTTTCCTTGGTAGTAAAGTGTGATTGTGATGTGAATGAAGTGTGAAGTCTATGAACAAGAGAAGGGTGTTTGGTAAATGTGAGTAAGTGATCCAAGGGATTATTAGATGTGACGTTGGTGATCTTGTATAGTGATAAGAAGGAGAAGAAGTCCAATTGATAGGATAGAGGAAAATGATGAAGAAGTATAGTTCATTTATATTATTCTACAAAGAATAATATAGAGATAATTTGGATCATGGGTTCATTTTTTTTTTCCTAAAGTTGTTTGCATAGTGGGTCCATCTACCAGCTTCTACAACTCCTAACAGGGTTGGAATCTCCTTATAGGGATTCAAAGTCACTTAATAGGGACTAATATGTACTACAAATTTTCATAGACTCCTAATATAGTCCATCCTTTAACAAGGAATATTTATATTAGTACATAATCTTGTGGGTATCATCCCCACTAGGGTTTTCCCTACTTAACATATCTAGTGTTATTGAATATGAGTATCTTGTTATGGTTTCTAATTATATTGCTCATATGGTTAAGGTTTAATAAGGTTGATAATTTTTATAATAGTTGGATACATGATTCACCCCTACTCCCTCTAAGTTATAATTATGGACTATATATTCTAACAATTGTTATCAAAGCTTTAGGTCCTTGAAGAGAAAGCTTAATAGCTTTGGGAGATCAATGGAAAGTCACTTTAGAAAAGATAGTCCTAAATTTGATGGGGTTAACTATGACAGTTGGAAGGAAAAAATGAAGAATCATCTACTATGTATGGGTCCAGGATATTGGGTTTTGACAAAGGATAACAAAGCAATTTTGGAAGAAGGCAATTTCAAAGAATGCAGTGAAGCAGAAAGAGATATTTTTATGTGCAATCTGTGTGCCAAAGAAGCTTAACTATCAACTCTTCTTGAGGGTAAAATCACTAGAAATATCACATAATCTTTGGAAAGCTTTAGAATCTACTTTTGAAGGGGATACACATATAAAAAGGATAAGATTATGGAATTGGGTATGCTTCTTTCAAGATGCTAAAATGGTGGAAGATGAATATGTAAGAAGTTATGTTGGTAGGATATCTGAGATTGTTGTAGGAATCAATTCGTGTCCTTGATCCAAGGAAGAAGATGATCATTGGGGTCAAAAAATGAAGGAAGAATTAGACCAATTTTGAAGAATGACACATGGGAATCGGTCCCTAGACCTAAAAACAAGAATGTTATAGGGACTAAATGGGTATTTAGAAATAAGATGAATCAATAAGATGAAGTTGTAAAATACAAAGATAGAATGGTATGCAAAGGTTATTCACAACAAAAAGGAATAGATTATGAGGAAACATATGCCCCTATATCTGGAATGGAAGTAGTGAGAATGTATTTGGCTTATGTAGCAAATACAAAATTCAAAGTGTATCAGATGGATGTCAAATCAACCTTTCTAAATGGAGAACTTGAAGAAGAGGTATACATTGAGAAGCTTGAAGGATTGCATTTGATAGAAGACAAGGATATGGTTTGCAGATTGAAAAAAACTCTATATGGTCTAAAGAAAGAACATAGAACTAGTATTTAAGGTTGGAAAGGTATTTGCTAAAGGTATGGTAGATAGTAACTTGTATTTGAAATAAATTGAGAATGGTTTTTTGATAATAGTAATATTTGTTGATGACATAATTTTTGGAGGTAATGATGAAGCAAGTGATAAGTTTGTTGAAGAAATGAAGAATGAGTTTGAGATGAGAATGTTTGGTGAGATGATGTCCTTTATAGGTTTACAGATTATGCAAAATAGTGATGGCATTTTCATTTCACAAGCTAAGTATTTGAAATACTTGTTGAAAATTTTTAGCTTAGAAAATTGTAAACTCATTGGTAGTTTGGTACACCAATGATAACTAGTCACAAGTTATCTAACAAGGATGAGACACCTGCAGTTGAGAAGAAGTACAAATCCATGATTAGAGGTTTGCAATATCTAACTCACACTAGACCATATATAGAAAAAGCAATTGGGATTGTAGCTAGATTTCAAGTTGATCTTTAGGAGTACCATTATGCAATAGTAAAAAGGATATTGAGATATTTGAAAGGAACATTTGATTATGGGATATGGTATGAGAGATCAAGTTATTTCACTTTATGTGCTTATACTGATGTAGATTAGGTAGACAATATGGATGATAGAAAAAAGCACCAGTGATGGATCATTTTTTCTTAGAGGAAGATTGGTTTCTTAGCTAAAAATAAACAAGATTGCATTTCAAAGAGTACAACTAAATTAGAGTATGTAGCATTAAAAAATAATTTTAATCAAATCATGTGGATGAAGAAAATGCCAAAGGACAACGGGATATAATTTTTAGAACTTGTTATCATGAATTGTGATAACAATAGTATAGTATGTATGTATAAGAATCATGTATTTCATTCTAAGACTAAGCATATATCTATTAAGTATCATGTTTTGAGAGATAAGGTTGTAGAAAAAGAGATCAAACTAGAGTATCTCAATACTAAATATTAGATTGCAAATATCTTTACAAATCCCTTTTCTAAAGATATGTTTCAATACTTAAGAGGTATGTTTGGGGTTATGTCCCTACCTACTTAAGAGTAGATGATGTTAGCATGAATGTTGATGATACTACATTGGGGGATTATCCTAAGCATTGAAGAGTATTGATATATTGCATTCATGGTTGTGTTTGTCATTGATTTCAACATAGTACTATTTCTATAAAGACTAGGAGAATAGCAGTCAGAGATCTTACTAGTACGAACAATGGTTTGATTTTATGGTAATGCATCATTAAGGATATGTTCTAGACTATATCCTAATGCCATGGTTAAGTATGTAGAGTCTAAGTTGAAGATGTACAAAATTTGTACTTGATTTAGTAAGAGCAGTATAGAAACAAAGTATTGTAGAACATTATTTTAATGTTTGTTTGCTATCTTACATCTTAGATGCAATTAAGAAGTGTGCAGTCAACTAGTGATAGAGAAAAATCATATGGTGATGTCAAGAAGTGTGGAAGCCCTAGTATGGCATGTGTGAATTTTTGTATAGACTATGAGCAGACAATGTTATTGTAATTGTAATTAATTAATTATCTTATTATAATTAATTAAGAAAGCCTCAAGGCTGACTCAAAGAATTATTATGAAGATGAGGTATAAAAGAAAGATGTTTTCCTTGTTCTTAAAGTATCCATTTGTTGTATAAAGTGTGAAGTGAGAAAACAACCATAGTGTTTGGTAAATGTGAGTAAGCAATCCAAGAGATTATTGGATGTGAATTGTGTGATCTGGTTACAAGATCTAAGGGAGCAAAAGTTTGGTTCACTAGACAGAGATAGAGGAAGAAATTACATTTAATTTCTATTATTATGGAAATAATAATACATAGATCATTTGGACAGTGTGTTCATTTGTCTTAACCTTGAAGTTGTTTGGGTAGTGGGTCCAACTATCTTCCACAACTCTGAATAGGGTTGGAATCTCCTAATAGAGATTCAAAGTCTCCTAATAGGGACTCATATATACCGAATGTATTCATAGAATCCTAACATGGTCCATCCTCTAACAAGGAATGTTTATATTGGTACATCATCTTTTGGGTACCATCCCCACCAGGGTTTTCTCTTTCATCAAGAATTTCCCTAGTTAACATACCTAGTGTTAATTGTGTATGACTATCTTGTTGTGGTTTCTAATTATATTGCTCATATGGATAAAATTTAATAAGTTTGATTATTGTGATATTAGTTGGATAATTGATTCACCCACCCCCAACCCTCTTAGTTATATTGATGGACTATATATTCTAACAATTGGTATTAGAGCCTTAGGTCCTTGAAGGATAAGCATTAAAGCTTTGGGAGATCAATAGAGAATATTTTTAGAAAGGATAGTCAAAGATTTGATGGGGCCAATTATGAAAATTGGAAGGATAAGATGAAAACTCATCTATTGTGCATGGGTCTAAGTTATTGGCTTTTGACAAAAGCTAACAAGAAAATTGTTGAAGAGGAAAAGCTTGAGGAATGTAGTAGGGACGAAAGAGATCTATTCATGTGTAAAATGAGAGCCAGAGAAGCATTATTTTCAGCCCTTCTTGAGAATGAATTTAGTCAAGTAAAGACACTTCAAACATCTCATGAAATTTGGAAAGCATTAGAATATACTTGTGAAGGTGATTTACATGCAAAGAGAATTGGATTACAGAATTGGATATTGCATTTCAAGATCCTAAAATGATGGAAGATGAATCTATAAGAAGCTATATTGGTAGAATATTAGAGATTGTTGTGGGAATCAAGACCCATGGTGGAGCTAAGGAAGAAGATGAGGTTATATGGAAGATCTAGAAAAGTTTGACACCGCCATTCAAGTAAGTGGCTCAAATGATTCAGCTACTTATGCCCTACACTAAGGATTTCACCAAGGAAACATTGCTTGGTATATTGGAAGTAGTAGAAGTAGATCTAAGAAAATTTGGAGAACTAGCAAGAGTGAAAACAACCTTCAGTGCACTTAATGTTCGACCAAGTTTAACAATGAGTGCAAGCACACGAGGAGATTTTGCTATTAGTAGTAGATATGATGAGGACAAGAAGATTGAGGAATGTATAGCCCTTCTTGTGAGAAGAGAAAAATATGGTAAGAAAATCTTTAAATGTTGGACTTGTGATGAATTTGGTCATTATACATCTAAATATCCTAAAAGAGAGAAAACGTATAAGGAAAAGTTCAAAGCTAGAAAAGATAGAAATTGTTTGTGTGGTAATGAAGATGAAGAATTTGATGAGAGAGGTCAAAGTGAAAGTGATGATAAATTGGGATTTGTGGCTATCAAGGAAGATGATCTTGATAAAGAAATTAGAGAAGAAATAACTCTGATTTCCCAAGTTGAAAAGAAATCAGATTGGATAATTGATAGTGGTTGTTCACATCACATGGATGGTGGTATGAATAAGGTTTTTAAGTCCATGAACTATGATGGAGGTATTATTACCTGGTTGATAACAATGCAACCTATCATATTATAGGGATTGGATCCATTACTTTAGATGGAAGGACTAACACTAACAATGTTTATTTTGTTGATAGATTTAAGCATAATTTGCTATATTGGATAGTTGGTGGAAAAGGCATATCAATTGTAGTTCATAGAGAAGACTTGCATTATCAAGGATAAGGATGGTAAGATGATTGGAACTAGAACTAGATCTAGACTTAATGTACTTTAGTTGAATCGTACTGAAATGACATGTTTGGTAGTAAAAGTTGATAATAGTTGGTTACGGCTATTGGAATTCCTTTCTAGAATAACTGAGGTTTGGGTGGGGGGGGGGGGGGGGGTGGGGGGTGTGAATAAGTTATTCAAGGTCTGCATGTATAAATAAAACTTTTCACATCTTAGTGAATCTATAAAACATTTATCATCATACATGCATCCATAATATTATACAATCACTTATAACTTGTAGGTTACTATCAAATCAATTTTCAGAAGTGCAAACATGAAACATAACATATTCAGTGACACATTTGACACAATGATTTATGTTGAAACCCAATTTGGGAAAAACCACCAGTAACCTGCTACTCTTTTTCACTCTTCTAAAGTGATGCCCTATGGAAGGCCAACCCTATTAAAGGTTACAATACACACTATTAAATGTGACCCTATTAAAGGATTTAAATCACCCTATTAGAAGTGAGCCTTGATAAAGAACATTAGACCATTCACTTGGAATGTCACCCGGTTAATGGATTTACAAATAATTATTAGGTCAACCTTAATCTAGAGGATATAACCTAGGCTGATACAATTATTAGAGAGTAACAATAAGGCTTGATCTAATAACAACTTACAACTCCATTTGTAGATTACAAATCACTATTTCAGTCCTCCATTCTGCTTGGCTTTCACACATTTCAGCTCTAATAGCTTGGTCACCCTTCAAGCATCCATACCCTTAAACCTTCTTGCTTAACATGTCAATGTAGACTATTCACATAGGTTACTTGATGAAGCAATACACTTGACTCCTTCTCTTCCTTAGGTTCTTGCACATGACAACCCTTGCTTCTGACCAGCCATCCCTATAAATAGAGAATTAAGATCTTTTGCCATTCATTATTCTTTGTCCAATTTAGGGTTA
The DNA here is from genome assembly GCA_028749045.1 of Cupressus sempervirens. Taxonomy (NCBI): domain Eukaryota; kingdom Viridiplantae; phylum Streptophyta; class Pinopsida; order Cupressales; family Cupressaceae; genus Cupressus; species Cupressus sempervirens. Next base: position 793,146,588 of record CM053792.1, read on the forward strand.
TAATAGATTAGGTAGGATTAAAGGAATCTACCCGTCATTCCATATCACTTCTAGAATCTTCTCATTCAATTCTCTTTGAATTCATCTCAAAATAGTTTACCATGAATTTCGTGCCTCTAGCTCATCAATCTTATCTTCTACTTGGTTCACACAATCCAAGAGAACAAACTTGTTGGCTTAGATCCATCAAATTCATGATCTTTCTAATAATGTTGGCACTTGGCATTAAGTTACTTCTAATGGCTAGCACATACTGTGTTGCTCGACATCCTCTAAAAAACCACTTAGCATGAACTAAAGTTTAATGGTACTTAGCATCAACTAAACTTTACTCAGCATCCACTATTTTTCTCAGCTTGCACTAACTTTTCTTAACACTTACTATCCATGCAGTCAAGCTTGGCAGAAAAACTTTGTTTAACTTATTCTTGTGAACTTTCTTAGTATAACCAACCTTTGCAACCATAAGTAAATTATCAATGCACTATGATATTAATGTCTTAGCTCATTCTTGTACTCCTTTTTATATCATAACTCAACCTATCCTCTAGGTGCTTTTGTTACATCCTTTTGATCAAATCCTCTTCATCAATCAAACAAGTGATAGTACTTATATCATATATAAATAGTTATCTTACCAACAAAATAGTAGGTTTGACATTGGTGACAAAACAATGATTGAAATAAATTTATCATATAGGAGCCTAGGTAAAAAGTGCAAAGTTGTGTCACCTTTCAGGCTGACTTATCTGAACAACTGAATTTGAGTATTTCTATCTAAAAATCAATTTTGTTAAATCATACGATCTAAATAAATTTATTCTAGCTAAGTTATATATAGTCTCACTCTTTTCCAATTAGAAATGGCTATTAAATGCATGTTTTATACTAGTTAATATCCAATTACTACAGAAATAAAATTATTTTAGAAAAGTGGTGTTTCAATAAATCTTACTATATTTTATGATTTTTTTAGTAACATGCAAAAACAATTTTATAGATCTCAGAGTCAAGAATATTTTCATATAGAGTTTTAATTAGATATAGTATATTTTAATTAAAAAATTCTACAAGCACATATCTTAACACTTGAAAAGATGTTAGTTCTAGGAAAGAAAAAATATTAAATCATATCAAAAGAATCTAAAAATTATATGATGTTCTAGAGGAGAGAGTCCTCTTCTAGAATGTATAATTTTTCTCTTGGTTAGAATAGATTTGTTTTGAAAAATGTGGTGGGAGATGAAAACTATCGATTTTAGGTGAGTTGATTTTTTGAATCTATTAGAAATGCTTTAGAATATTTGAGAGGGGGGGGGGGGGGGGGGGGGGTGGGGAGGGAATCAGTTATTCAAGGTCCATATGTACAATTCAAACTTTTTACTAAGTGTATTGAGCCTATTCAACCATTCATTTATCCAAGCTTAGACATCTCTAATCAGCAAGTTACTGTAAATCAACATACAAACATAACACATAAAAAGATCAACTCATAACACAATGATTTACATGGAAACCCAATTTGGAAAAAACCACCAGTGACATGCTACTCAATTCTCACTCTTCTGAAGTGATGCCTTGTGAAAAGCTTGCCATGTTAAAGGCTTACAACAGACTGTTAAATGTGACCTAGTTAAAGGATTTAACCACCCTGTTAGAAGTGGGCCTAGTTAGAGGACTTTAGAACATTCACTTGGAATGCCACCCTGTTAAAGGATTTACAAATGGCTATTAGACCAACCTAATTCCATAGGATTTTTCTTTACCCTAACTGATACAATTGCCAGAGAGTAACAATAAGGGGTTTTGACCTAATTACAACATACAACTCAACATGCAGATTTTAGATCACTTCTTAGCTCATAACATTGCCTGGCTTCAGTCTCTGCAACTCTTGACAACTTTCCCTCCTTTCAAGCTTTAGTCTCCTTATGTCTCCATGCTCAATGTACTAGTGCAATCATCTTCTTGACCACTTATCAAAGTAGAGTCTCTATGCTCTATTCTTCCTTCTCCTAGATGTCTTCTCCTTGACACCCTTTCAACCACTTCGCAATTTGGCACACTAGCAGTTCTTGCTTCTTGGTATGTGACTCCTTAAATAGGAATCTAGAACTCCTTTTCCCACTTGATTCTTCTCTCTTTTAATTTTAATTTGTATAGATTAGGTAGGATTCATTGAATCTAACCCATATTTTGTTTCTTCTAGAAACATCATGAATAATCCTCTTGAATTTGCTCAAAAATAGTTTACATAAAGTTTTGTGCCACCAGCTCATCATCCTTATCTTCCAACTGGTTTACAAAATTCAAGGTAACAACTCTATCAGCTCAGATTTGATGAATCTTCATCATTTCCAATAATTCAGTAGCTCAACACTATTGAAATTCTGGTGCTCGACACATACTATGTTACTTAGCCTCAACTGTGTTTTATTGATGCTCAACACTTGAAGTTCACTCAGCACCAACTAAGATTTTTTGATGCTTGACACCTTCTATATCACTTGACACTTGAACTTGACTCAGCACACACTAGATTTTCTATTGGCTCGGCTCCAACTGAAAATTTTCTCATCTTAAACTAGCTTGCTCGGCACCCACTAATGAACTTAGTTTAAGCTTTACAATAAACCTTGTTACAACTTATACTTCTAATGTTTCTAAGTGCAGAAAACCTCTATATCTTCAAGTATGTTAGCAATACATCATTTAACCATTTTCTTAGCTAATCCTTGCACTTTATTACAAAACCATAACTCAACCTTTCCCTTAGGTACTCTTGTTACATCTTGTTGATCAAATCCTCTTCATCAATCAACTAAGTGATAGTACTTGGATCTTATTGTATATGAGCAATGTTAGCATGCTAATAGAAACCAAATTTAAATGAAGCTTCTACAAACTAAACAAAATTCATAAACTTCAGGATAGACTAAGATGAGCTCTCAATTAAGAATATAAGCCATTAATGGGCTCTCTCAATAAGAAGCTCTCTTGGTGAGTGGCTTTGTCTAAATAGATAGGATGTATGCTCAATCTTATGCTTCAAAAAGGGCTTCAAATGGAGTTGGAATTTGGGTGTGAGTGTATGGTTTTGATGTAAAATGGCATTATGACTTTACTTCATGGATCGTGTTATTTTTCAAAGGGGAAGGATCCAATTTATAGGCAAGAGGCTTGAGGGTTTGAGGGCTAAGATGCAAGGATGGAAAAAAGCTCATGGAGGGCTCAGATTGCATGAGAAGAGAGCACATGGATTGTGCTTCCTTACAACCAATCAGGGAGTGACACATGTCACAGGGTGAGAGGATGGAGGAAAGGGGAAGGATGAGTCAACAAAGGAGGCTCAAGGGATAAAATCTTCATAAAGACCCTCATAATGACTTGTAAGAGCAATAAAAGGGCTTGGAAGAGTCATTTATGGCCTAGTGGACTTCATAAAGTTTTATGGTTGAGATATTTTGAGGGAGATGAGAGCAATTTCGACTTGGGTTTGATTAGGAGGGTTTTAAGCTTGCTTAGGATTGTGCAAATGATTAGAGGATGGTTTAGGATTAGCTTAGGGATAGGCAAGTGGATGGCATTTAATGAGGGTGGGTGAAGGAGGAGATATTTGTTAACTTTAGCTTGGGTTAGTAAGTCTTAACCCATTTTTAGGGAATGTGACAAGGTTAGGAGGGGATTAAGATTAGGTTTAAAGACATCTTCTAGAAGAGTCTAGACTTTGGATGAGGATAAAGACTTTCTAGAATAGTCTAGAATTTCCTAGGATGAGGATAAATTAGATTTTTAGAAAATAAATAAAGTTTTATTTATTTCAAGGGTTTGGGTTGAGGAGATATTTATTAAAACTTTTTTTTAATAAACATGAGGATTAATATTTAATCTTAATTAAATATTTTGAGTTGGGATTAGGGGTAGGAACTGATGGGATTAGCCTTTAATCAAAATTAAAGAAGGAATAGAAGATTTTGGAAGAGGTTAGTGGTCTTAAGGAAATTGGCCAAGTTTTGGGCAAAAAATAATTTTTTTATTTATTTTGGATTTTTTGGTCAATTTATTAATTAAATAATTAATAAATAAAGAAATAATGTTTAAATAAGATTTAAACATTTTTGGGAGGGATTCCTTAATTAAATATTTTTAATTAAGATAAAGGGATTTAATGGCATAAAAATAAATAAATAAATTAAATAATTAATAAATTAATAAATGATGATGTCATCAAGACTTTTTCAAAAAATAAAAATACTTTATTTTCTAAAGGTTTTTAGGTGTCTACATTGCCCCTCTTTGATGTGATGCCGCAAGTGGCATGGCATCAAAGATAAGAAAATAAGATGCCCAAGGCTAGAGCAGAAGAGGAGAGAATGGATTGTGAGATGCCCCCTCAAGAAGGCGGCGGTGAGAGAAAGCGAGGCTCGATGGCTTCTTGAAAAGTACAAGAATCCAAGATGAGCAAGAAGACTCAGATTGGCTTAAGAGAAGAGGTTTAGTTAGCTCAAACTCTCACTATGGGAGAATGATAAAGGGAGAATCAAAGGCACAAGAGGAAGCAAGCTTAAGATCTCAAGGATTGCAGAGGATGAAGGAGCAGAGCGCTATAAAAGGAATCCAGGATGGGGAGATGGATGAGGGGATTGAAAAAGCTGATGCAATAGGATTTCAAAGAGTCAGATTGGCGGAAGATGGGTTTCAAAGATCCCTAGGACTAGGATTGTGGATCTCGAAAGATGAGGCTTGGTGGATTGATTTGGATTGGTGGATCCCTAAGACTAGGATTGTGGATCCCTAAAGCTAAGAGTGATGATTGATTCTGAGAGATACGGTTGCACAAGCTGAGGTAGGAGAGACAGATGCTAGATATGGATGGGGGATAATGGAGATGAAGGGAAACCATTGAAGCTTTTTGAGCGAGGGGATACTTCAAAGAGAAGTACCACCATGTAGTTGAGCACTAGATTTTCTATAGGACTGTTGGTTAATTTCCAAGGTTACCAAGAACATCAAGGCCTTTTCACCAACTGTCCAGAGGACTGACGAACTAACTCAAAACAAACACGCAAGGATTTCCCTAGTATCAAACATGAATCCCAGAGGAAGCAGTGTGGAAATGACACTGGGTAACCCACAAGCAGAAAAGAAAACAAGAAAAAGACATGATCAAGACCTTACGCTCTGATTGCCCCATTCGCAGTATACCATGATATGGAAGATCGTGGCAACCTTGAGGAGGGAACAAGGAGATTTCTTGGAAAAGATATTTCAAGACCCAACAGGGAAGAGTCCAAATCAAAAGAAAGTGAAAATCCAAAAGAGAACTATTTTCCAATGAGATGGGTAGGACGAGGTACTAACGGACCAAGATCAGACATGAGGAAAACTATATCCTGCAAGGACCTATCGGAGAGCACCTAAGCTAGTGGATTTGGATGAGTGATGCGTCTGGCAAGCTGAACTAAGAAAGATAACACTTTGGTGACAAGAAATCTAGCTAAAGGATGCATTGGAATAGCTAACCAAGATGTGTGATGGGTGCAAGATGCTGATCAAGGATGAATTGACATGAACGCTGGATAGATACAATGGTACTAAGCTAAAGAGAATGTACAAGCTGATGGACCAAGATATGTTACAAATGTACAAGTTTGTTCATATTTTGGTTTTTGTGAGATGGAAATGTTTGTGAAGGATGGGATGTCTATAATAGGTGATAGGTGGATAGGTAGATGGTTTGCGAAAAGCTTAAGTGAAAATGGGGTTTTGTGTGTGCATGTGATAGTATACAAGCTAAGATACAAGATTATTTATAGGCTGGAATATGGTACAAACTTTGGACAAGATTCAGATATACAAGGTATGGTACAAGATTTACAAGGTATAATACAAGCTTTGGTACAAGATTTTACAAGTTGAGGTACAAGATTTTACAAGCTGTATAGGAGGTATTTACAAGCTCCATTAGATTTTGGATATTTGGTTGGAACACCAAGGGAACAAGCAGGTGTTTTATGGATGGTGGGTGAATGGATGAGGGATAGGATAGTGATAGATAATGGATTAGTCTTAGTACACAAGGCACTTGAATTACCAGGTTTTCACCAAGGTACCTATCCAAGGCACTTGAATTGCCAAGTTTTCACCATTGGATGCTTATTTCTCTTTACTATTTTTTTTTTGTATTTTTCAAAAGCTGGGTATACCAAGGATCTTCAAGCATAGAACTTCTTGAGATGAATGATGTTAGTAGGATCATTCAAGAGTTCTCCTTCCAGTGTAGATAGCTGATAGGCTCCAGAGCCAAAGGAAGCAGTGACAACATAAGGACCAAGCCATGTAGGTTCAAACTTGCCTTTCTTTTCTCGATCTACTTGGACTTTCATGTTTTCTTTGAGGACCATGTCACCTGGCTGAAAGTGTCGTGGAAGCACCTTCTTGTTGAAATTTCTTTTGAGACGAGTTTGATAAATTGTGAGATGATCATAGGCTTGTTTTCACTTCTCGTCTAAGAGATCTAGCTGGGTGAGCCGAGCTACTTTGTATTCTTCATCTGATATTTGCCCTTGCAAAGATATGCGCAAGGAGGGAAGTTCAACCTCTATAGGTAGTACCGCTTTGGCACCATAGACTAGGGAGTATGGAGTTGTGCCTGTGGATGTACTGAAGGAAATTCGATAGGCCCATAGGGCTGGATTTATTTGTAGGTGCCAATCACGGCCGGAATCATTGACAACTTTCTTTAGGATTTTGAGGAGGGTTTTGTTAGTTGCCTCTACCTGGTCGTTACCTTGTGGGAAATATGGGCTAGAAAAGCGGTGATGGATGCGGAGGGAAGTGCATAATTCTTCCATGTTGAGATTTTCAAAGTTACCTCCGTGGTCAGTGAAGATGGTGGATGGGATGCCGAAGCGGCAAACAATGTGGTACAAGATGAACTTGGAGACCTGAACTCCTGTAGCTGAGACTAGGGGGATTGCTTCCACCCATTTAGTGAAATAGTCTGTAGCTGTTATTATCCATTTATGTCCATCAGATGAGAGGGGTGTGATAGTTCCAACTAGATCAAGGCCCAACAAGCGAAAGGCCAAGGTGGTGCAATAGGTTGTAGATCCTGTGCTAGAGCGTGCACAAGATTTGCATGTTGCTGACATGGGAGACACTTTTTGACAAAGTCACAGGAGTCTTCTTCAATGGTAGGCCAATAGTAGCCTGCTCTAAGGATTTTTCGTGCTAGGACAATACCACTCATGTGGGCACCGCAAAGTCCAGAGTGTACTTCCTTTAACACCATCGCAGCCTTGTTTTGGTCTAAACATTGAGAGAGAGTATCATGATAACCCCGACGATATAGGGTATTGGCTATGATAACATAGCGGGATGATTTTCGGATGAATTTTTGGCGTTGAGTACATGTGAGGTGAGGGGATATGATACCATCGTTAAGGTAAGCATGAATCTCATGGTACCAAGGGGATTGGGGACCAACCAAGATACAAACACAGTTTGAATCCTCATTCACATAGGCGGGTGTGAGGAGCTGCTCCACTAAAAACTCATACTGTGTAGCTGCTTGGGGAATTTACAAGAGTGAGCCTATAGTAGCCATAGCATCTGCTGCTTTGTTCTGTATTCGAGGCACTTGTGTAAACTGAAGCCTTGTAAAATGCTAGGTTAGCTGATCAACTAGCTCTTTGTAGGGTAATAGCTTTTCATCTTTGGTTTGATATTCATTTAGGGCTTGCTTGATGATGAGTTGAGAATCGCCAAAGATTTGTAGCTCAACAATGTTCCATTCTGCAGCTATCTTTAATCCTGCTATGAGGGCCTCATATTAAGCTATATTGTTGGTGCTAGGGAATTGTAGCTTGAAGGCTTTTGGAATGTAATCTCCTTGAGGTGTGACCAACAATATTCCTACCCCTGATCCATGAGATGTGTATGAGCCATCAAAATAAAGTTTCCATGGGGGTTGTTCTTCAATTAGATAGATATGCTCATTTGGAAATTCTGTGATCAATGGATAAACATCTATTAGAGGTGCATCAGCTAGGTGATCTTCTATAGCTTGCACTTTGATTGCCTTTCTGTCCACATACTGGATGTCAAATTCGCTAAGGAGCATAACCCATTTGGCCAAACGACCTGTAAGTGTTGTTCTGGAGAGCATATACTTGAGAGGGTGAATCTTGGAGACTAGTTAGATGGTATGACTTAGCATGTAATGGCGAAGCTTTTGAGTTGAGAAAACAACTGCCAAACAAGCTTTTTCCATAGGAGTATAATTGAGTTCATAACCAACTAGGGTTCTAATGATGTAGTAGATGGCTCTTTCTCTGCCGTAGTCATCAAGCTGTGCTAGAAGTGCCCCTAGAGCAGTAGGCATTGTTGATATGTACAAAATTAGGGGACGACCAGGAACTGGTGGAACCAAGATAGGGGGATTGGTGAGATACTTCTTGAGTTGATCAAAGCTGCACTGACATAAAGGATCCCACTTGAAGTTCTCATCCTTCTTTAGTAAATGTGAAAATGGTGTACACTTATCTGCAAGCTGGGAGATGAAGCACTGGACGGATTGAAGCTTTCCTTGAAGAGAGTGAAGCTGTCGCAGTGTCTGGGGAGGATGCATGTCTAAGATAGCCTTGACCTTCTTGGGGTTGATCTCTATACCTCGTTTAGACACTATAAAGCCTAGAAGCTTGCCAGATGTGACCCCAAAGACACACTTCTTTGGATTCAGCATGAGATGATATTTGGCTAACCTATCAAATACTTTCTCCAGGTTAGCAAGATGATCCATGAAGGTATGAGATTTGACCAAGATATCATCCACATAATCCTCCAAAATGTTATGGATGAGATCATGAAAGATGGCTGTCATAGCTCTTTGATAGGTAGCCCCAGCATTCTTTAGGCCAAAAGGCATCATGTTGTAGCAAAAGGCTCCCCAAGGGGTAGTGAATGTTGTCTTATGCTGATCCTCTTCTGCAATCTTGATTTGATTATACCCAGAAAATCCATCCATGAGGGACAAAATTTCATGTCCAGCTGTAAGATCTACAATCATATCTATGTTGGGCAAGGGAAAATCATCTTTTGGACAAGCTTTGTTAAGATCTCTGAAATTAGTATAGATTCTGATGTCACCAGAAGGCTTAGTGATGGGGACCATGTTGGAGATCCACTCTGAATAGTCAATAGGTCGGATAACCTTAGCAGCTAACATTCTTTCTAACTCGGCTTTGACCAGTAATGCCACCTTGGGGTGCATTTTTCTAAGCTTTTGTCTGACGGGCTTGATCTGTGGATTGACTGCAAGATTATGAACTACAAGCTTTGGATCAAGCCCTAGCATGTCTTGATATGACCATGCAAATCAGCCAATTTTCTCTCTTAAGACCTCAAAGAGGAGATCAACTTGGTCTTGTGATAGGGATGCAACAATGTGAACAAGCCTAGGGATCTCTGAAGAACCGATGTTGACTTCCCTAGTATCCTCAATTAGAATAGAAGATATATCTGGTCGATTATCTTGAGGAGGTAATGCTAAATGCTCATGTTTTGCTTGTGGCTCTGGATGTTCTTGTTGAGGGGTTCTCTTCGCTGCCTTAGCTAGTCTTAGATTCACCTTAGTTCCAATTTTGGGTGTATCGGAACTAGGTTGGGGATTTTCTCCAAAATACCCCTTGGGATCTAGCTTGTAGATATAGGTAGAATCTGGCTTTGTTTTCTTGTGAGGTGTTTTAGCTCCCATGAATCTCAGAAGCGCTTCCTCTGATGTGAACTCATCAATGTGTATGACGCTTGGTTGGTCCCAATCTATGAGTTGTGGATGGGTGAGTGGTAGGTCAATGAGGTGGATGGATATTTCTTGGAGAATAGAGTCTCCGAGGGAGATTTGGTCTAGGATATCATCGTAGGCTCTCTTTTCAACTTCTTCAGGAATGTCTTTGATTTTGACAAGGTCGCGGTGAATGTTCAAAAAAGCGTGACCATTCCTATTGGTGCCCTAAGTTGTGGGTATGCCAAAGCCAAGACCCGACTTCGATTCCCACTTGTGTGCATCGATGGGGCACTGCATGCCTCTTTCTTCTGGTCCTAGACCACCACCTTGATAGTTCCATTTGTCAGTGATGAGCTTATGTTCTTGGGGATACTTCTAGCTGAAGTGATCAAGGCATGCCCGATTCCTTTGAGGTGCATCCTTATGTAACCAATTGTTGATATCTGGAGTGAGCTCCTCATGAAGAGGGATTTTCGAGGATACAAAGGTTGTTGGGCTAAACTATTTGTATCGAGGAGGTGGAATCTCCTTAGCTTTGTGATATGTCAGTCATCCATGGGCATGTGGATCAAGTGGGAGTGCCCCAACAACAAATGCATCCGACAAACTATACTCTCCATAGCCCTTGTTATTGATCTTCACGGTAGACAGGGTAGAGGCGAGGATGGTTTTTGGGTCATTACAAGTGTGGGATGAGCTGGCGATGGATGTGCTGATATCAATTCCAGGGCAATGGTTTGTATATGAAGCTTCAACCACATTGCAATAAGCAAAGGGTTATGGATCGGCATGGATGGTTACCTCAGTGCCTTGATGCAAAAATTTGATGCACTGATGGTAAGTGGATGGAACAGCTTTCATGGCATGAATCCATGGGCGATCGAGGAGGTTGTTGAATGGTAGGTTTAGATCAATAACATGGCAGAGTGTTTCTTGGATGACTAGCCCAACCTTTATTGGCAATAAAATAGTTCCTTTTGTGGTTCTTTCCAAGTTGTCATAAGCTTTGATGGTGATAACCTCATTGATGATATTTGCCTCAGTATACCCAGCTTGTTTTATGAATTTTAGGGTGCAAATATTCAAGGCTGATCCATTATCTATCATTACTCTTTTCACAAAAAAATTGGATACCATGATGGCTATGCGAAGCAGAAGGGTGTGATCTGGCTTGACCACGGGTATGTCGGTGGGTTTGAACGATAGGGCACATGAGGATGAAAGGTGTCCAACAAGATTACGAAAATCAGTAGCATTGATATCAGAAGGGACATGAGATTCTATGAGAGCACTGTCAAGGATGTTCTTGTACACAAGACTAGTGCGAAGAAGGTCTAAAATGGAGATTTGGGCTGGCATGTTCCCAAGGTGTTCCAAGATATTGTACTGGCTTTTTGATGGAGCTGATGGTGCTGGTGAAATGGGTGGGCCTGCGATGTTAAATCAGGCTCTTCGAGTGGTGACTGCACACTCATTGTTTGGTCCTTAGATATTGATAACATTGATAGAAGGCTCTTTCTTGGATATACAACCTATAAGGCTACCATAGTCTATATAGGATGAAGTGTGGTCATTGGTCTTCCCATGTTGTTGGTTTGGCTGACTGTTATTGGTGTTGTTGTTGTTGGTTTGGATAGGTGCTTTTCCAGGATTTTGATTGTTGTGAGGAGGAAAAGCATTTTGATAGATCTGTAAGCCTGCATTGGGAGAGGTTTGGGCACCAACAGTGATTCCCTTCCGATCAATGAGGTCCTACACATAGTCTTTCAGTTTCATGCATCTAAGGGTAGTGTGACCTTTTACCCTATGAAATTTGCAGTACTCATTGTCTTTGTACCATGCAACTTTGGATTGGCTTGGGTCAATTTGTTGGGTAGGAGGAAATTTGATGAGGTTTTCCTTGACTAATTTCTCAAAAATGACATCTAATGGCTCACCAAGGGGTGTATAGTTTCTAGGTGTAGGTTGGAATCTAGGCTTTTGTCCTGCAGCTACATTGATGGCATTAGCTTGATTGCTAGGCCCTTGAAAGTTTGGTCTTGGATTGTGGTTTTGATAGCTGTGGTTATTCTGTTGTTGGTAGTTGATAGCTTGCTGATTGTTTGGTTGATAGGGTGGGTTGGACTAGTTGTGAGAAGGACCAACAATATTCACATGTCTGGTGTCAGTGACACCATCTATTGCAACATGCTTGTTTTTGTTCCAATACCTAGACTTGTCATTGGAATGTGATTGATTTTGGTTGGCTTCCTTGTAAATCTTGACCACACCATCTTTAATGAGTCCTTTCTCAAGGATCATTCCTTTCTCTTTGATATCTTTGTAGGTCTGCAAACAATTCATGGTCATGTGGTGAGCCAAGCTAGGATGGGCATTATCAATAAACATTTTCACCAAATGGCGCTCTAGCAAGGTGCAAGATATGCGGGTGGTAAGGGTTTGCCATCTTTGTAGATATTCAGGAAGGCTTTCTCCACCTTTTTTCTTGGTGTGGACAAGATCAACTACTGATAGCTCTGTTTCAACAAGATGGGCATATTGGGCTACAAATGCCTCAGATAATTCAGCAAAATTTTTAATTGTGCCATAGGAGATTCTATAAAACCATTCAAGAGCTGGTCCAGCCAAACTTTTGGGAAAGATATGCAAGAGGAAGACGTCATCGTATGCCACTTCTTGGCAGTGCATGTAAAATTCTTTGATATGTGTGACAGGGTCTCATTTTTCTCTAAATTTGTCAAATTTGGGTGTCTCAAAATGCTTGTTGAATGGTGTCATGGTAATGGCTCTGTCAAATGGGTAAGGGCACACATTCTCAAACTTGAAATTTTTTGGATCATTTCCCTCTTGGATGTTCTTCAAAGCTATTTTAATGGCTTCCCATTCTGAATTAATGGGTGATGGCTGGGGTGCCCCCAATGTAGGAGTGCCTTGAGGTAGGTATGCACTAGATGGGGCCACTAAATATGGATGGCTGTAAGGGATTTGCTGATAGGGATTGTACATTGTTTGGGCAGTTGCATGGTGGATGACGGTTTGCTGAGGGGGAGGTGGCGCATAGTGCTACATGTGCTGCGAGGCTTGCTGTTGATATGGGCGTTGAGGTTGGGATTGAGGAACATAAGCTGGCTGTGGGATAAATGAATTGCTTTGTGGAGGTAAGGTATAAGATGGTTGTGAAGCTTGGGGAAAGGATCGAGGGGCTTGTGGGGTTTGACCAAGGTATGTGGGTTGCACCCCCATTTTGGATGGTACCTGCAAATAATTGGTGGTTGGCTAGATTGGTGGGTTACCTCCTAGAAGTGGCATTGAAAAGTAGTTGGTAATAGGAGGTAATGGATTAGTTAGTGGTGGAGGTGGTGGGAATTGAAAGCTAGGAAATGGAATTGATGAGGTTTGATAGCTTGGTGGCTGGATTTGGAAGCTTGGTAGAGTGGTGGCGGGAGCTTGGGTCACTTGAGAGTTGGGCATAACATTGGTAGTAGCTTGTGGATTTGTGGTTGATGGCACTGAACTCCCAAGACCTAATGGAAATGATGGGATTGTGCTTTGGGCTGTGGTGAAAAAGCTGGGGGTGATGAAAGGTTGATTACTTGGCCCCATGGGCGGCATCCCTATTGTATATTGCTGAGGTTGGCCAAAGATGCTAGCACTGATTTGGGAGATGGGTGGATTTGGAAGGCTAGGTTGGGGAGCAGCAGCAGCAATAGTGAAGGGCATGAACGGTGAGGTGTTTTGGGTAAAGAGGGTTTGGAGTGGAGAGGTATGAACCAAGGATGGAGTGGTGGTGGCTGGGTTGGCTTGTGGCATGGAGATTTCAACTTGGGTGGATGATGGTATGTTTGGGTCTGTTGGATCATATGGATTGGCTAGAGGCTCTTCTTTTGGCATATATTGAGGATAATTTGGATCATAAGAGCCTATGGGTGGTGGCATCTGCCAAAACAATGGGCGAGATGGATCTGATAATGGAGGGGGTCTTCCAAAGTCAAAGGTTCCTACATTGTCCCTTCGAAAATTAGCCATGATTGTCTCTTTGTTCTTGTCTATAATGACGTTTACCAATACTACATTTCCTGGTTGGTTCATGAAAGCTTCAATGTCAGTAGATGATGGCATAGCTTTCTCTGGGCTAAAGGATGGATGAGTGCTCAAGGGGGGTGAGGTTGTTCGATCCAAATGATAGGGCTCCATTGTTTCTTTCTTCTTGGCTAAGCGAGTGACGGGTGGCGTGAAAAATGCTCCTAGGGATGAGATGCAACAAATGTTGGTGGATGCAAAAGGGAGGAAGGCTTTTCTATGCAAATGATTTCCTAGGTTAAGGAAAAGCTATATGACAAAACCTAAGGAGGATTGGGTTGGGGATTCTAACTTCAAAGATATGTTGCCAAAGCACAAAAGGTCTACTTTCCTATGTGTAAGCTTGGTGGTGATTGTGTCAACTTAAGGATAGACTGATGATCCTTTAGGAAGAACATGAGATTGACCACTTGTGTATCCCTACCTTTAGCTCAAGGTGAAGAGGGATAACAAGTGGCAAAGCTAGATTACCCTAGACAAAGCTTTGTCAAAGGGATAACCTTGGTGAGATTGGTGGTTTTGAAATATTTTAGGAATGGCAAACTTTTAGCAAGGTGACAACAATTTTTGAAGGCTTGGATGTGAAGGCTTTGGATTGCTGGCTAGATGGTTTGGTCCTAAATGAGATGGATGAGCTAATAATGCTTAAGGGGATAACCTAAGATGGCTGACTTTTCTACAAAGATGACTCTAATATTATGCACCCAAGATGGCCTCGAAAGACGACAATGGGAGAGAAGACTTGGATGACCTTGGGCTAAAAAGAAACACGCTTGTTCTTTTACCAACTGACTCTTATGTGTGCTAATCTAGACTTTGCAAGCACTCATTTTTAAGAGACAATGTTCAATTCCAACTTGAAGTGCCAACAAAAGTAAATCGATCGAAGAATACAAACAAGAAGAAGAGTTAGGGTCAACAAAAGCAAACTTGTGCCTCGGAGGCCCTCCACGTCAAGTATCAATTAATTTCCTTTAAAGCATTCAAGAGTTGGTGTGATTTTGTTTTAAGCCAAAGCAAACATGTGTGAGACTCAATTTGTCAAGTGCGTGCCCGGAGGCCCTCCACGTCAATAGTTATTCAATTTTAGTGCCCAAACTTGAAGTGTGATCGATTTAATCTAGAGCTTTGGTCATTTAAATTTTTTGATAAAGTTAAAGCAAACGTTCAAAGACCAAGTGAGTGAGTTAGATTGTGGAACATTTAACACCTTTTTCAAGTAGACCCATTCCCATAAATGGCGCTGAGATTGCAACCAATGGTTGAATTGATGGGTGATTAGAAAAGAGGTGAGTCCAAGGAAATAATCAAATTGATTTTTGCAAATTTTTATTTAACTTAACAAAGTCTCTTAAATGTCCAAAAATCAAACTTTACCTAAATTGCATGTGGAAAAGAGATTTGTTTTGTTCAATTTTAGAAGCTCCAAATGAAGTGTTTGAAATTGCAATGGTTAATTGATCCTTGGAATTCAAGATTGGATTTGTTGTTTTAATCATGCATTCAAGGAAAATTTGATTTTAATCCATGGCATTCAAGAGTGTGTTTAGCAACATGCATTCAAAGACAAGTGATTAAACATTCAAGTTTTTTCCTTTGAGCATTCAAGATTGAGATTTTGTGTGTTGTTTTAAGAACTTTGAAGTGCTTTGTTTTAACCTTAGATCATTCAAGATTGTTTTGGACTCAACAGTGAAAATGACTCTTTGGACTTTGGTTTTCATTCAAGATTTTGTGTTCTAGTTTGCATATTTTAAGCCCAAAAATGATATTCCTAGATTGTTTTGATGCATGAAAAACCTAAGAAAAATTCAAGATTTTGCAACAAGACATTTGTTTGGAACAAATAACAAAGCTTTTAGGACAATTTTTGGTAACCATTTAGGACTCTTAGTTTTCATGAGAATTTTAAAAGAACTTTAAAATATTTGCAAATGAGGTTCATTTTATCCTTGATTGATGCTTTGAGTTTGATTTAGATTTTAGTGTGCACTTAGTGTTGATTTTGAACCTTTTGAAATGGAAACTTGAAGTTCTTTTTAAATTTCCAAAAATGAAGTGTTCCTAACTTTGCATGAATGCATCTAAAACCTTGATGTTGCAAGGATGCAAATGATTAGATTGGTTTAGTTTCACTTGTTAAAAGATTTTTTCTTTTTTGCAAATTTTTAATTTTTTAATGGATTTAAGTATGATTTGGGAGTTCATTTTAAGCACTAAAAAGAAGTGTGTATGATTTTGCTTCCTTAAAAAAAAAATGGCCAAGATCTCCCACAAGAAGAAGAAGAAGAAGTAGATGGAATAAGAAGAATATAGAAAAGAAGAGGAAGAAGAATTCCAAGTTCTTTGTCCACCTATAAGCTTGAAAAATCTGCAAACACTATGAGATATACTATGAGTTCCTTTGTCTTCTTCATGCTCATGCAGACCTACAAAACCAATTTATACAATCTTACTAATCACAAAAATAAGCAAAATTAGCCAAAATCAGCAAATGACATACAAAACTTGACTAAAAAAGCTAATGAAGATGATCCATGTGGGGTCCCACCGGGTGTGCCAAAATGTATATGAGCAATGTTAGCATGCTAATAGAAACCAAATTTAAATGAAGCTTCTACAAACTAAACAAAATTCATAAACTTCAAGATAGACTAAGATGAGCTCTCAATTAAGAATATGAGCCATTAATGGGCTCTCTCAATAAGAAGCTCTCTTGTTGAGTGGCTTTGTCTAAATAGATAGGATGTATGCTCAATCTTATGCTTCAAAAATGGCTTCAAATGGAGTTGGAATTTGGGTGTGAGTGTATGGTTTTGATGTAAAATGGCTTCTTAAAATGGAATTATGACTTTACTTCATGGATTGTGTTATTTTTCAAAGGGGAAGGATCCAATTTATAGGCAAGAGGCTTGAGGGTTTGAGGGCTAAGATGCAAGGATGGGAAAAAGCTCATGGAGGGCTCAGATTGTATGAGAAGAGAGCACATGGATTGTGCTTCCTTACAACCAATCAGGGAGTGACACATGTCACAGGGTGAGAGGATGGAGGAAAGGGGAAGGATGAGTCAACAAAGGAGGCTCGAGGGATAAAATCTTCATAAAGACCCTCATAATGACTTGTAAGAGCAATAAAAGGGCTTGGAAGAGTCATTTATGGCCTAGTGGACTTCATAAAGTTTTATGGTTGAGATATTTTGAGGGAGATGAGAGAAATTTCAATTTGGGCTTGATTAGGAGGGTTTTAAGCTTGCTTAGGATTGTGCAAATGATTAGAGGATGGATTAGGATGGTTTAGGATTAGCTTAGAGATAGGCAAGTGGATGGCATTTAATGAGGGTGGGTGAAGGAGGAGATATTTGTTAATTTTGGCTTGGGTTAGTAAGTCTTAACCCATTTTTAGAAAATGTGACAAGGTTAGGAGGGGATTAAGATTAGGTTTAAAGACATCTTCTAGAAGAGTCTAGACTTTGGATGAGAATAAAGACTTTCTAGAATAGTCTAGAATTTCCTAGGATGAGGATAAATTAGATTTTTAGGAAATAAATAAAGTTTTATTTATTTCAAGGGTTTGGGTTGAGGAGATATTTATTAAAACTTTTTTAATAAACATGAGGATTAATATTTAATCTTTATTAAATATTTTGAGTTGGGATTAGGGGTAGGAAATGATGGTATTAGCCTTTAATCAAAATTAAAGAAGGATTAGAAGATTTTGGAAGAGGTTAGTGGTCTTAAGGAAATTGGCCAAGTTTTGGGCAAAAAATAAATTTTTTATTTATTTTGGGTTTTTTGGTCAATTTATTAATTAAATAATTAATAAATAAGGAAATAATGTTTAAATAAGATTTAAACATTTTTGGGAGGGATTCTTTAATTAAATATTTTAAATTAAGATAAAGGGATTTAATGGCATAAAAATAAATAAATAAATTAAATAAATAATTAATTAATTAATGATGATGTCATCAGGACTTTTTCAAAAAATAAAAATACTTTATTTTCTAAAGGTTTTTAGGTGTCTACACTTATAAGCAATTGTCATTCCTAAAAATAGCAGGTTTCACATCAATGACAAAACAATGATTGAAAACATTCTTTTAACAACAATCTCCCTCTTTCAATCAATCTTCTTCATCAATGATCTTTTCAATTAGATTTCCAACAAAATCATTATAAAAGATAAAATATAGGACTAAAGCTTCTTTTTTTTTTTATTGTTATAGCTATATATGTTATCTATAACATATTCTAAGATCAAAAGGAAATAAATTTATTTCCCTATAGTTTTGTGGTGGGAATTAGACCCCCAATTTTAAGCATTTTTCAGCAGCTAAAATAATGTCTTTGAAAATTAGGAAAATATATTAATTTTTATTCCAAATAATTATTAAAAATTATAATCCTAAAATTCATATATTTCTACACATTTTATTAGCTTACTTCATTTTCAAATTCAAAATAATAATACCAATTTTATGTCATTGAAGGTGAATAGTTATACTTTTTGTTAGCCTCTTCCTTTACAAAAGGGTGACACAGGTTTTAGCTTTCACCAACCTATATCAATCTGTTTTCAACAACCTCCTTAGATTCAACAATCTCTCTCTTTGACATTGATGGAAAACCAAATTGATCAATGAAACTGACTCAGTTAAAATAGTAAGACCAACACAATACTGGAAAAGAAAATAATTCCTTGTATTGAAATCTCTCCCTCTATCAACAACTGTCATCTTCTGAATAGGTTACAAAATTATGTTATGTTCTAATCAACAAATAATCAACAATTAATTCATCCTTATTACTTCTTATATCTCTCTTCTACATTATCTCCCTCTTACTAGATAGAAGTTATCAGTATATACACTTTCTTTCTTAGCAGTCAACATTCTTCCCTCATACCATCTATTAAGATTTATCCCTCTATGTTCAATCTCTTGTATTTCTCCCCATTTTTTTTAGGATCAAGGATTAGTTCTCTTTTATTTCTCCCTCTTTGACAATAATTCCAAAGACTTGTCATCTCAATATACAGATATGAACTTCTTCATTTTTTTCTATGTCACCTCGCTTGTGACTGATTTGTAGTTTTAGCTCTTTGATTACTTTTGGTAGCTCCTAAAGTATGATCCACTACATCAATTTGTGACATATGGTAATTAGCTTGTTTGATGTATGGAACTCCTTTTGTAACTTAGATGGCCTTTGATAGGGGTATCACCCCTAGTTTACCTCTTTGATACCCGTGAGCATCCTTAGGTAATGCTTTTGTGAAGATTTTAGCAATTTGCTCTTTTGTGTTGACATATTCCATCTTCACCTCTTTATCTTAAACTAATTCTCCCAAGTAATAATACTTGATTGCAATGTGATTAGTCTTTATGTGTATCACAGGACTCTTTGATTTATTTATAGAACTTGTATTATCACAATAAATTATCATTGGTTCAGTGATCTCTTCCTTCATACCTTTGAGTAGTTGTTTGATCCATACAATGTTTGTACAATTTATAGTAGCAATAACATATTCAGCATCAATAGTAGATTGTGAAGTGCAATTTTGTTTCTTGCTAGTCCATGTAACTATCCTCTTGCCTAAGAAAATACTCCTCCACTGGTACTCTTTATGTCATCAATGTTTCCAACCCAATCAGCATCAGTATAGGCTCTTCATTCAAATTTCTCATTTTTCTTATAGTATAGACCATATTCCACTATTCCTTTTAGATATATCACTATTCTCTTTACAAACATCAAATGATTCTCCCTAAGATCAGCAAAGAATCTTGCAACTATCCCTATAGATAATGCAATATCAAGTTTGCTATGTACTACATATTATAATTTTCCAATCATAGACCTGTACAATGTTTGATTCACCTCAGTTGAATCATCATTCTTTGATAATTTATGTCCTATCACCATATGTGTACTTAATTGTTTGGAATTGTCTAATCAAAAAGTTTTTAGTATCTCCTTGACAAACTTTGATGGAGTTGTGTATATACCATATCTCATCTAATGTACTTGTAAACCCACAAAGAACTTGATTTCTCCAAAGATAGACATCTCAAATTTGTGCTTCATTTCATTTGCAAAAGCCTTACATAAAGCATCTTGACCTACAAATATGATATCATCAACACAAATTTCAAATAACAAAATACCTTTTCCTTTCTCTATCTTCATGTACATATTGCTATTATCATGAGTTCTTTCAAATTAAATCTTCACAACATAATTATGAAGTCTCTCATACCATGATCTTGGTGCTTGTTTCAAACCACATAGAGTTTTGTGTAATCTACATGCCATGTTTTTATGTTAGAAATATATAATATTGGGGGGGGGGGGGGGGGGGGGGGGTGGGGGGGTGAAACAATATTTTTAATCTTTTTACCCACATCCCAATATTATTAACTACTTTAATACATACATAAGGAAGTAAATCAATAATACTAAATAGTATAAACAACCATGCACAAAGAGGGCTCATAACACCATATTTTGTTAACTAGGGAAACCATGGCCAAGGGAAAACCCCAGTGGCGATGAAACCCACTAGATTATTCACTATATAAAAGAATCTAGTTAAGGATATTGACCTTGTTAGGAGTCTATGAAGAATGTATAGTGCCTTGAGTCCCTATTAGGAGACTAGGCCTTGTTAGGAGATTAGGAGTTGCTTCAACCCTGTTAGGAGTTGGTGGATCACATACAAATATATGCAAGAAGAGCCCACTGCCCTAACATGCAACTATAAAATAAATTCTTCAAGAGAATAGATATGCATATAGTTCTAGATCACTTGTTGTACTTCACAATTATTTTGATTGTTAGTTCTTCATACAAAGAGTGAC
The DNA here is from genome assembly GCA_028749045.1 of Cupressus sempervirens. Lineage (NCBI taxonomy): Eukaryota > Viridiplantae > Streptophyta > Pinopsida > Cupressales > Cupressaceae > Cupressus > Cupressus sempervirens. Next base: position 793,167,317 of record CM053792.1, read on the forward strand.
TGTACACATATCAATTTGCATCATATCTTGCATAACATTGCTTCGCATCCCATACATATCATGATATTACATTCCATATTAACTTCACAATTGAATTTCTTTACTTACATCAAACATATCAATAAATTCCTCCTTAGTCAGCTCACATACCATCCTTAGACTCAACTCATCAAGATTTAGTAAACAAAGCAATTCTACAAGTCATACAAGTCAATTTGTTAACATGCTCTGTTCTGCACTGTGTGAGATATCTACATCAGTATTTCCTTCATAACTTGAACTAGGTCTCTTGTACGGACATATGCACTAGTATGAATCATTAGGATGATGTCATGCATGTAGAGTTAACTGCATAAGAGAATATTCCACTATCAGCAAATCTTGTCATGCTCTTGTAAAATTGTCCAATACTTAGACATTTTTCCTTCACAAATAATCATAACTAAATTTCAAAAGTAATATTACCATAAATGACAACCACATATCTTACCTTATTTGATTGATTGGTTATATTGCCAATATATAATCGTTCTAGCTATTCTTTGTAAACTTCTTTCTCTAATATGCCATTCAAAAATGTAGATTTAACATCCATTTGGTAAACTTTGAAACCCTTGTATGCAGAAGAAGCAAGTAGATTTCCTATTCCTCCTTTCAACAATTCCATTTTGTGGAGGGGTTCTAGGAGAAAATGTCTATCTTTTGATACCTCTGTCATTACAATATATCTCAAACTCATTTGATATAAATTCTCCTCCTCTTTTAGATCTCAAACATTTCAAACTTTTACCTATTTCCTTCTCAACTCTTGCTAAGTACCACTTAAACATTTGGAAAGCATCATATTTTTCATTTAGAAACATAATTATCATCATTCTAGATTAATCATCAACAAGCATCATAATGTACTTATTTCCTTTGTAGCTTTGCACTTCAATTGGTCCACAAAGTTAGTATGAACAATCTCTAGTATTCCTTTAGAGGTATGAGTTTTACTCTTAAAACTTTACTTGGTCATTTTCCCTAACTGACATTGTTTGCATATTATATTATCTAACTTCTTCAACTTAGGAAAATATCTAACTTTTCTCATGTTATTGATACTAACCAAGTTATCAAAATTAACATGACATAACCTCTTGTTCCATACCCACACATCATCAAATTTTATAATTAGACAAGTAGCATCTTTTATATCAAGATATAATAGATTACTAATTTGATCACCCTTTCCAATTAGTTTTCCATTAGCCTAACATATCTTAGCAATCTTGTTTTCAAACTCAACCTTACATCCTGAATTATTCAATTGTGACACACTCAACATATTATAGTTAAGTCCTTCAACATAGTAAGCATTGTCACATAAAATCTTTTTTGTGAGTTTGATAGAGCCTTTTCCTTTTGTCAAACATGGTGCATCATTAGCAAATCTTACACTATTTCTATCATAACAATTCAAGGTAATGAAATTACTTTTATCTCGAATCATGTGATGTGAACAACCACTATGAATGTTCCATTTTTCATTCTTGTTCATACAAGGCACACGTGCAGTTGCCTCATCTTCATCAAATTCATTCTTCATTGCAACATACGCCACTTCATCATCATGTTCATCAGATTCATCTTTTGTTTCCTCTTCAACAATGTAGCAAGACTTCTTGCCTTTGTCCTTATAATCCTTGTTGTCTTCATGTCTTCTACTTTTGTACTTGTCACCACCTTTGTAGTTCATCTTCTCTAGACATCTAGTAGCAATATGACCAACTTCATTGCAATTAAAACAAATGATAGGTAGTTTACCTTTAACCTTTCCTTTACCACTGTGCAATTTTCATGCCAGTAGTGCTTCAAGTTAATCTACATCCTCCTCATCTGTATCATTGTCAATTGACACATACTTTGTATTTTTCTTCTTCTTCTTCTCATTAGGTCTTTAATGATAGTTTAGCTTTGAACATATATTCAATACTTCTAGGTTTATAATTATCAAAGCTAGATAGCTCAAAAGAAGTGAGCCGACCTACGAGACCTTCAAGAGATAAAGTATTCCCTAGTATACATCTCAGTTCTTGTATCACATAAACTCTAATAGCATAAATAGGTAGTAGGGTTCTTAAAAATTTGCTTAATATAGTATCATCATCTATTGTACTAGTAGCTCCTCTTATTGCATTAACAACATCTTTTATCCTTGAGAAATATTGAGCAATATTTTCACCTTCTTGCATTCTCATATCATCAAACTTACCTCTTAGACTTTCAACTTTGGCTCTTAGAACATTCTTGTCTCCTCCATAGATGGTGTGTAGAGCATCCCATATTTTCTTTGCACTTTCAAGACTTTTGATATTATCAAATTCAACATAGCTTAGGGAAAAGACAATCTCCAACATTGTATGGTTGTGTTCTTTCTTCTTTTTCATATCCTCGGTAGTTAGTGCTTAAATAGGATCAACATGCTAATAGTGATGGTAGATTGTGCATGATCTCTAAGTCCTCTAAGGTGTAGCTTCATCAAACTTTTACATGTAGGAAAGTTATCTCTATTAAGCTTGGGTGCATTTATTTTTGACATCTTCATCTTTTTGCTTCTAGTACCTTCAAATTAGTCTTCTTAAGCAGATGGCTCTAATACCAATTATTGGAATTCTTTTTTAGAATAACTAGGGGGGGAGGGGTGAATCAATTATTCAAGGTCCAAATTTATAAATAAAACTTTTCATTTCTTAGCGAACCCATCAAACATTTATGATCATGCATACATCCATAAGATTATGCAATCACTTATAACTTGTAGGTTACTATACAATCAATTTGCATAAATCTAAACATGAAATATAACAGATTTAACAACACTTTTGACACAATTATTTACGTGAAAACCTAATTTGAAAAAAACCACCAGTAACATGCTACTCTTTTCACTCTTCTGAAGTTATGTTGTGTGAAAGGCCAACCTTGTTAAAGCTTACAATACACACTGTTAAATGTGACCTTGTTAAAGGATTTTAATGACCCTATCAGGAGTGAGCCTTGTTAGAGGACTTTAGACCATTCACTTGGAATGTCACCCAATTAAGTAATTCATAAATAACTATTAGGTCAACCTTGATCCAAAGGAGTTACCCTAGACTGATATAATTATTAGAGAGTAATAGTAAGGCTTGATTTGGTAACAATTTACAACTCCATTTATAGATTACAGATCACTATTCCAGTCCTCCATTCCACTTGGCTTTCATACATTTCAGCTCTAATAGCCTATTCACTTGTCAAGCATCCATACCCTTAAGCCTTCTTGCTTAACATACCAATGTAGACTCTTCACTTAGGTCACTTGATGAAGCAATAACCTTGATTTCTTGTCTTCCTTAAATAAAGAATTAAGATCTTTTTTTGTTCAGTCTCCATCGTCAAATTTAGGATTAGGAAAGATTAGGTAGGATTCAATGAATCTACCCTTCATTCCATATCACTTCTAGAAACTTCTCCTTCAATTCTCTTTAAATTCATCTCAAAATGGTTGACCATGAATTCTATGCCACCAACACATTAATCTCATCTTCCACCTAGTTCACACAATCCAAGAAAACAAACTTGTCAACTCTAATCCATCGAATTCATGATCTTTCTAATAATGTTGGCACTTGGCATTAACTTGCTTCTAATGCCGAACACATACTGCATTTCTCAGCATCCTCTGAAAAACCACTTGGCATGAACTAAATTTTACTAGTGCTTAGCATCAACTAAACTTTACTTGGCATCCATTGTTTTGTTCAACTTGCACTAACTTTTCTCAGCACCTACTATCCATTCGGTCAAGCTTAGTAGACAAAATTTGTTTAACTTGTTCTTCTGAACTTTCTTAGTGTGACCAACCTTTGCAACCTTAAGTAAATTATCAATGCACTATGATATCATTGTCTTAGTTGATTCCTATACTCCTTTTTATATCATAGCTGAACCTTTCCTATAGGTGCTTTTGTTACATCTTTTTGATCAAATCCTCCTCATCAGTCAAACAAGTGATAGTACTTAAATCATATAAGCATTTTTCTTGCCAACAAAATAGTAGGTTTGACATCAGTGACAAAACAATTTCACAGGAAGGGCCATTTCTGAAGTGGACCTCAACATGTGTGAGCCTAAGGAAGGGTTCAATTCCCTCCTTTACTATTCATTGTGCATATAATCACACACACCCATTTGGTCTCGAATGATGATATGTACTAAATGCTGAGTGTCTGTGTTGAGTGCTCCAAAACCATCCATTTCATGCCCTCATCTATACACAATGTCATTCTAGTTTCTTTCTACTCGCATGCCCATTTCATTTCATATGATCATCTGAAAATTGTGTCACTCTAAGCTCTCAACTATTTCCTCTTGATTGATCATCTCATAATTGCTGATTTCTCTAACATAATTAGTTTTTTCCTAACATGTCACCTCCTAATATAGTGATTAATAGTAAATACTATGATTTATCCCGATCCTAGTTTCAATATTGGCTATAGTATTATTATTATTCTGAGCCATTTTGTTATAGACTATATCTCTTGAAATAGTGGCATGTACTAGGCAACCTATTCATCATGTATTTGAGAGACAATAGCATTCACATAAATATAAGTTTCTTCTTATCATCTCTAGAGAAAAATATAAGACAACTTGGGACTAAAAAAAATTGAGTGTAAGCTAGAACCATACCCAGTGTTCTCATCATGAACAAAACAAATCAAGTAACCATCGTCCTTGTCCAGCTATAACCCAAAATCCCTGGGTATAAATATTGCCTAAGAACCAAATCTTCTAGGTTGAAAGTAAAAAACCCCTAGCACATTGCCGCCAACTTCAATCTGAAACTTTCCCAACTTAGGTTCTTCTTGAAGATCAAACTTTACAAGTCCCTTGACCTTAGCTACTAAATCTAGTGTAGTACCATACACATAATGTTGTTTTCTACATGCATTTTTAATCATAAAGTAGAATTAGATATTTCCCAATCAACCTTGTATCCAAGGCAATAAGATCGACCAGAAATGGAGACAAGATCAAAGATATATAAGACTCCTAAGAGATATCTTAGCTTGTGTTTAGAGTGATTGACTAGCCTATGTAGGATAATCATAAAATTGACAATAGTAATACAAACTTATCCACTACTAGTTGTGAAATATAAAAATGTAAGTTTATTAAAATGTAGGAGAAAAAAAATAGTCTTGCATTTCTTATGTGGTTGTATTTCCTTAGCATTTCTTTAAATGTGCTAGAAGCATGTTTTTTCTTTAGGACTTCAATGAAGTCATTTGCAAAAAGATATGGAATGGTGGGCATGCCTACAATCACAACCAACATCATCATCACCTCTATGTCTCATAGCTGCATAAGTCATATTGATTTCTTCTAACACATGATTAGAAAAACACTAGAACTATATTTTCTACAAATGATGGAGAATTCAAGTGGCAAACGTTAGAGATTTCCAGTAAAAAGCTACAGCTGTAGACAAAAAAATGATAAATGAATGAATGAATGAAGATTTTTAATGACATCCATGAGACTAATCAGTCTAATGGACCATAGATCAAAGCCTAAATGATTACACATATTGAATTGACAAAGGATGTGACATGGAATGGCTTAAGACCAATTCCATTCTCTTATGACTAATATGTTGCAAATATCTAAAATTGCATACGCGAGAACACATTAGGGAATTGGGTGGGATATGCATAGTTTTCCCTATCTAATATGGTTGAAAACACATCATGCCAATGATCATTGTCACCATGACAGCAAAGGCTTGGTATTGGTGGCCTAGGAGAAAGTTTGGCTTATATGGCAAACTAGATTGTCCTAGCTGCCTCCATAGCTACTTCTAATGATTCAATGTTTGTAATTTGATATTGCCCAAAATATCTAGCCCTGTTTCTTGCAAAATTGAACATTTATGCTAAAATGTTCCAAGACTTTGTGGGTGATTTCTAGAGTTAGTTGTAGTTTGTCAAAAATGTTAAAATCTCAAAGATGAATAACTTCTTTTTTCATCTTATATTATCCTATAAAGTTATGATGTCTAGTTGACAACCATGACAACATATATGCAAGAAAATTATATTCACAACACTTGCAAAGCATAAAAAAGATTTTGATACCATGAAAATTTTCCTTTATTGATTAGGATGGAAAAGAAAATCATGTGATGCAATGCTCTTCTTGATGTACAATTTATTTATTCATCTAATATAAAACTCCATTTTCATATAAATATTGCGAAAATGATTAAAACCCACAACCATAACTAAATGCATGCTTGAAATCAAAAATAAACAAACCTTGTTACCATTGCCAGCTAAACTAAAATTAGGCTCAACAATCAATAGAACTAGATCCTCCCAACACTCATTCATTTGAAGCAATATACTATATTGGACAAAATATCACAAACTAATAAAAAGGAGTAGGCCAAACTAACAAAATCATTGCAGACAATGTGGAATGGCAATATTATGTCTATAGTTCACTTTAATATTACTACTGAATAGATTTCTACTTAAGCAATCTAGAGAGAATGCAGATGAACAAAACAAAAGTATAATGATTGATTGTATTCAAGATAGTATATTATAGGCTTGAGATTATTCAAAAAGATTTGAGCTCACATAACGCTTCATGTCTTGAAAGTTGCAACTTGTGAGTTTGCAAATTACTCATTTATCAGCAAATTGGTAAATATATACCATCACCACCCACAATTGGGCTAACAAAGTTTTCACATGTAAAAGGTTATCAAATGTATGTTAGGGTTTTATGTTATCCACTTGCTCATTACAACCCCACCTATTGCCTAGGTAGTTACTTTGATGCATCAAGTGACTGAAACTTGCCATTTGGATTGTGTTTTAAGCTCTATAACAAACCACATTGTAAATCATTAGCCTAGTATTTTTTTTCAAATCATCATATTGTTAGGACAAGTGCAAATATTATTGCCTTGAATAACAGATATTATTGCTTTGAACATACAACAATCTAAAGACAAGTTGTTCATTTATTGTTGCACTTTTCTCAAATCTAAAAGTAGGTAAGCTGTAAAATCTATGTAATAAAATTCAGTTATTGGGCAAGACATTAAGAAGAAATGACACAAAAACATACCCACATAAATTTATGTTTTCAAATAAAGTTTATAGCCCTAATCGCATTAACAGTTAAGACAATGATCAATTACTATCTCAAGGTCTTTGCCTATGGATATAAATCATAGTTACCCAATTCCTTGATAGCTAAGGGAAATCTCTCCCCATCTGTCACCTGTGAACAAAAAAATTCAACAAAAATATGAATTTGTAGATAAGAATTTTCTAAATAAATTTTGTGAATGCAACAGTAAACATCAAGGACTATGCAGCCCATATACATGAGACCATACAAGTACACCATATACAAGAGACCATATATTTATGATTTTATCCAATATTATTAGTAATGGACTAAAAATAACAAGTATACATCATTGGATGTGCTAAAAATGCCAAATGCAAGTGGCACTATCATCCAGAAATAGATTGTGTGTTTACAAAATCCAATGAAAAAATAATTCAATAAACTTGCCTGTGTGTTGTTGAATCCCAAATGCATACAGTACCATCTTTAGAACTAGTGATAATAATAGGAAGTTCAAGATGAAAGCAAATTGCTGATACATTATGGGTATGTCTGTCAAGAGTCTGGATACAACTTTTTGTCTGGTAATCCCACACCTGATACAAGTACACCAAAGAAAATGAGTAGTGGACTATTATTCAAAAAGATCCATACAAAAAGTAATAAATGTCAACAAGGAAGGAATTTTTAAAGAGAACCTTGGATGTATGATCATCTGAACTTGAAATCATATACGATCTGTCACCTCCTATAAAGTAATCAACACAATTTACACCCTTTGTATGGGCATCGAGGGTAAAATTTGGTTCTAGTGAACCAAGACTCCAGATCTAGATGATAAATTCAAGTTGGGAAAATTATTTCAAATAAACATGATATCTAGTAAATAATTCCAAATTTGGCATACAAGAGGTACAAAGAAACTTGTCAAATCAAGCCCAATTTTTGATTTTTTAAACTGGCAAGAGAACACTGATTCCCACCTTTATAGTGCGATCTTGTGAGGTACATAGCAAATGTATTTGTGTCCTTGGGATTAAAGGCAACTTACATCACATAATGTGAATGACCTTCAAATATTTGTGTACATTACCAACCTTTATATGAGTCCCAAAGCTTGATTAGCATGTCATCTAATTATGACATAACATGGGGTAGGGTTGGATGAACTATCACACATTTGATATAATTAGTGTGTGCTTCAAATACGTTTACGTTGTCCATGGTGTTATAATTGTAGACATGAATCATCATGTCATCTAAACCAACCACAAGCAACTCCTTCTAGGCTATAAACTTGGCAAAGCATACTACACATAAAATAAACTCCCATATAAGAAATCTATCATTTTACTTATTCACTCCTCCATATCAATAAAAAAAAATAACATAGATGAAAAAACTAGTCTTTGTTTGAAGCCTTGAAAGCATTTTTCCTAATTTGCCATATTTGGCCTAATTGAGGGATACTGTCCCTAAAGCCTTAATTTGACCCAAGTTTGCTAAGAGCCCTAGAAAGGGGGTAAGACCTTAGAGAAGTGGAGTCCACTTGGAGAGACAGAGGTCAACATTGGGTAAAGGCTAGTAACCTTGCTTGGCATCTTGCAGTGGGTTAGGTGCTACTAGACACTTAAGAAGATTTTGGAGGATTAAGGCTGTAGACTCTGCATCAATTGAGGCAAGATATGAGCACATATTTTGGGCAGCTTACAAGTTACACTACCTCAACTTGGTGATGCAAGCAATTGGCATCCAAATAAAGTCAGTGAAAGAAATAGTGTACATTATTCAAGCACATCATTCTTTTCTTTGGAGTGTTATGATTTTAGGATATGTAGATGATGAATTGATCAGGCTTTAGACCCTTCCAAATAAAATTGGTAGAAAAGATGACTTATTGGGATGAGAAGATGAGAGGTAGATGGATTTGGGTTTTTTGATTCCTTGGTATGTTAGTTTGAGCTTCACTTGGTTTCAAGAATACTATAATATTCTCTACTTAACAAGGCCAACCATATGAAGGTGGAAACTCATCTGGCCTCACCCCCCTCCCCTAACATCAATCTAAATTCCCCATTAACATCTAATTGCATACTTCATCCATTTATGAACTATAACATTCAATCAATACAATCACATAAAATTCATTAATATGAAATAGTAATCAAGACTTTATATTATATTATTAGAAGATTTTACAAAAAAATTGTGTTGTTCAACTGCAGGCACCAAGGGAAAAAGAAAAGGACAAAGAAAACCACTAGTATAGCCAAGGATTGGAGTCCTGTATACATTACAGATGCCCTTTATAAGGGTCTTTAAGAAGGCATACCTCCTTTTATACAAGGAGAGGATTTATGATAGAAGAACCTCCAAAAACAAATACAAGGTTGGATCAAAATCTGTCTCAGCCAGATTCCCTTCCCAACATATTGGGGATTACAAATAACAGTGGTTGAGAGAGTTACAAATATTAATGTTGGAGGAAATTGGAGCAACAAAATTTTGAGGAGATCTTTGGTCTAGTTAAAGAAATGGTGGACACTAGAGGTAAATGTTGCAATCCTTGAATAACTTGCAATAAAAAAATAATATTCCATGGCAATGAAAAGAAGGGGGATAAGGGGTTAATAGGTCTTACCCCCCTAAAAAAAATATCTGACAAGTCACCTATTCTCAAATAGGAATCCGTAAAACTATTTAGCACCTTACACTTCCCACATAAGAGGACAAACAAATTAGCTTCAAGTAAGGCTATAAAGCAGTGGTTGCCCACCATGACATAGATTGCAGTCGTCAAAGAAATGTAGAATATCTTGGTGCATTAGTTCACACAAAGGTAAATAGGCCTAATCAATAATAACTAAATTTGAGAACTTCATGAGAAATAATCTATTTGATGTTAATTTTGAACAATGATAACAATGTGAATGACATTTCACTGCATCCTTCTACTCTCGACACAGATCCTGCTCATGATTATGAAGGCTAATAGGCACATTATGATTATCTTTGGCATAAAGGCCACATCATCTACCACATTTTGTTTAGCCCCAACCTAAACATGCTCAACTTTAGCATCACGCTTGACTCCATTACCATGACATTCTCCATACTTAAAAATTGTCACATCAAGGTTACACCAATTGTAATTTAAGATGCCAAGTTTTATTAATAATTACATAATTAATTTTCAATAAAAATTGAATATGTACCTCTATCACTGTGATGCACATCAGGGCTTTCATCATGTGTAGGATATGTGGCTTCATAATCATGAGTAGGATCTATCCCAGGAGTAGAAGGATGCAGTGATGGCACTGAAAGCACCAAGGAGGTCTATCACACCCATGAGAAGAAGACCTTGCAAAATAAATTAAGGGTCTTTCCATCCATCAAAAAATCATGATCATAAAACCAAATAGAGAAGATGCTGAGGGAGAAACACAAGCTTCACACAAAAGCACGTGACAAAACAAGATCCAAGACACACACATAGCCTAGAGCTCCCAAATGTTCTAACATATATTAAATGTAAAGCATCTACAAAATCAGCCCTCAAGAAAAAAACCATGCAACTGGAAAAATATGCTCAGGATTGAAGTAGAGACTTTGAGTAGCATAACAGTTATAAGGAATTCAATCTTAACATGAAACTTAGTAAATTAGTTTCAAATTTATCTGGTTAACTATCTAGGAGAATGAGAGAAACTTTCAAATTAACTCTAATTTATAATTGTAGGCTAAGCATCTAAGAGAACTAAAGAGAGATTTGCAATTTAATTTAAGTTACGATATTTAGCATTCCAACTGATAGATTGGACTTGTGAAGATATACTAGTAATATGATCCAAGGCATCTAATGTTTCAAATATTTTTTATAAAACTTGGCTAAACACTTTGATTTAAGCTTGACTCATCATCTCTAGTGGGCATCTGTTCAATGGGATTCCAAGTGGTGGAGCATTGGTAGATGAAGATCTAGATCTGCAAGTAATTATCCTATAGTCAGTAGCTTGGGTATCAATCCCAATGACTACAATCAACATTCTCACATTCATCAATCTCTCATCATTTTGAAGCATCCTACAGTCAAATATAGAGATCAAAACTATTCCTAGTAATATAACAATATAAATTCAATATCTATACTTAAAGACATAAACATAGAATACTTATCTCTTCTGAGTTTATGCAATGATTTCCATATATAGAATCATAAATTTGTTATCATATATAGAGCTTCCAACACAAACATGCATAAAACTCCTAATATTCAAGAAAGTATCTCTCACTACTCACCAACACTAGTGACTCTCAGGCAAGTGGCTCTGTCAACCAGGTCTTGTTGCCATTCCAAAATAGCAATGCCAGAAATAATATATGTGAGTACTTTTTCCAACTACAAGCTCCTTACACACACAAAAAACAATATATGTGTTTTTAACATTTGACCTCATTTTTTGACTAAAATTTTTGACCATCTATTAAAATGTTTTAGATTGGTCGAAATATGGAAGGAATTTTTATTCTTTTTTTAAAATCCATGCCCATGTTGGTCGAAATGTGCTAGACTTTTTATGTTGTTGCAGTCAATTCCATGGACAATTCCTAGAAACACTGATGTTCTAGTCAATGGTCAGCTTCTATATGCAGTGGTCTAGGTAAAATGAAATTTTTTTTTCCATTTCATTGTTTTTTTTTTCATGGAGCGCACGAAGGAGGTGGAGCATGCAATTTTGTTGTTGTTGAATTTTAGTATCTATCAAAGTAATTATCTGACTCACATATACATACCTATGTATATACATGTATGCATATATGCATATGCATACATATATACACATATATGTATATACATGTATGCATATATGCATATGCATACATATATACACATATATGTATACAGATCAGTTGAGTATATTTGATACCTTTGATTATAGTAGGCTTGTTAAAGACACTTGCTATATTACCCATCTACATATGTATACATATATAGGTATATATACTTATGGGAGATAGTTTTTATATATAACTAATTGGGACTCAAATCTTCTCTCCCACCATAAGAGTAGTAAAATAGAATATGTGGTCTCAAAGGCACCATTTGTATTCAAGTTATATGTTCAACGAGAGTAGAAATGAAGAGAATATCCAAACACAATAAACTTTTAAGTCAAGAAAATAGAGTTGTGATATAGGAAGATTAAAAGCACAAAGGAGAATGTAGGGTCTCACTAAAGCATATAATATGAAATTAGACTTATGAAGCTTACTTTCAAATTCACAAAGCTTTTGAAGCTAACGATCAATGTCAAAAACTATATAAAAAGGGGCTAAATCATCATACCACTTATTTTAAGCCTTAGAAGTCCCAAGTGAGAATTTGACAGATCCTGTATCCATTCCTACAAGCTCTCATTCACTGCAAATTTAACATACTATTATGCCATCTAGCAAGAAAATGCTTCAGTTAGAGCTTGAATTATTTTTATCTAGTTTCTCAAATTAATCAAAACTCAGTTTTGACAATTACCTTTAAGTACAATGAGCAAGAGGTCCCAAAATCCAAATGACTTATCCTCACAACTAAGCCAAAATTTTGAGCCCGTGTTCAACCAAACTGTAAATTCCTGTTTCCAATAAATGCCACTTGAGGTTGACAAAATCCCTGAAAACCCTATCCTATAGAAAATGCAATATTAGTAGATAAAATTTTAAGTCTGTTCTGAAAATTACAGTATAGTTTGGTTTTTATCAATAGCTTAAGTAGCAAATGAAAACATCATTTTGATGGTAGTTCTTTTGAATAGCAATTAGTTTTACAAATCATCCATTTAAATAGCAATTAGTTTTACAAAATCACCGCATTTGAACAATAATTAGTTTTACAAAATCATGCAAACAACACAACTGAAATGAACCTTATGATAATCAGGATTGACATATAGAGTGTTCTTTTAGTTGCAGTTCCTTTTTACATCAAGTTTTGGCTTGTTTGAGAAACCATATAGCACAAGACCGCCCTGTTGCTCATCAACTTTTACCTGAAAATGAGTAACTTCAATCACTATTCTAAGCCTACCACCTCCTAACTAAAGAGTGAAAAGTTTTTATTACCATGCTTTCAAGCTTAATTTTTTCCAAACACCAGAGTTCTAAAAAAAAAAAAAACACTAGCCTTATGAAAACATGTCTAAATTCACTGAAAAAGAAATTCATATTACATCTCATTTAACAATGCTAAAGTCGAATTGGGAAATAGAAGCAAAAATATAAAATATATTGCACTTGTCAATATGGGGATTTTAATTTCAAGTTTAGAAGATAGAATTTTGTATGATGGGACTTGGTAGATTAAATGGGAAAAAAATTGGCAATTAAATTACCTAAATATCCTTAACAAAAATGGGGCTAGCTTCTATTAGATGGGAATAGTTTGGTGGAAGCACCAACTGAGATGTACCATAAACTCCCAAGCTCAATGTCAGCGATGCTACAAATCCCACAAAATGCACATTTTCAATACCTAAAAGATCACTTGGATCAATAATTGCAATCTGTACATGTGTAGGTATAGTATGTACACATTGCATATATTCAGATCAATGAAATTGGTTTGTAGGAAAGTGCCCATCTATTGAACCTTGAAACAAATTGTCTATTCTATTATTTGAACCCAACAATTATGCATCTTTGGCTGTGTATTCCATATAAAGAAGCCAAAGTGTATCCTTTTTGGTTGTGTATTCCATTCAAAGAATATTATGTCAATGTGTATGCTTTGTTGTCTGTGTGTCCTCTTAACATTATCAAATTTTCACAATCTATTTAAAATGTGTAAATTCTATTTTTGGATTCAATTATGAAACTTTTTTGAGTATTGATATTTTGGATCACACTCTTGGCCTTGTAGAGAACAAGATTGATCCCTGGTGGACTCTTTGTGAGCCATTCTAATTCACTAGTACACTAAGAGCACTTCGACGCCCTCTCCATTTTTTTGTCAATCAATAAAAAGTGTATCTATATACAACTCCCATCAAGCCTCACAGAACACCAGTATAAAACCAAACTTACAATGACTCCTATCAAGCCTTACAGGACACTAGTATAGACTAATCCTGGGACCCAATGTTGGTGTGAGGGCATGTGCATACTAATATAAACTTTAAATCAAATGGGTATTCAGAAATTAGACTCAAAATTAGACCAAGCCTTCCAAAATGTATTCTCTCTATAGCCAAGTGAGACACCCATTTTTGTGTACTAGATTCCCCAATGTTGAGAAGGGGACTATCTCCCACTTACATTAAATATTGTTTGACAAGATGCATCATGTCCTCCAGATTCAAGCAGTTACCTCCCTTGTGTAATATCAAGGAACTTGTGGCTAATCCTATCAAGCCCTAAAGCAAGCTATGAGTATATGCACAAAATCTTATGTATATACAAATTGTATGAATGTTCATAATGTGTATGCATACATACATACATACATACATACATACATACATACATACATACATACATACATACATACATACATACATACATACATACATACATATATATATATATATATATATATATATATATATATATATATAAATCCAAAGATTATTTCTTGTTAGTCTAATTTCTAAATAATCTTTGGATTGATATATATATATATCAATCCAAAGATTATTTAGAAATTAGACTAATAAGAAATCCATAAAAGCATTGAAATTTATGATGTGTGCTAAGTGCTCTCATCACAAGTCCCAATGTGTCTACATATTATACACATACAAACATTTATATAGAAATGAACAAAGAAATGGGTATCAAGAATATTGTAGGAAATTTGATCCAATACTGAAGGAATTATAAACTATGGTGCCATATGCACTATAATCAAAGGCCCCACTTTTTATGCTTACTGATAATATACTTGTACACACTAAACAAAGATGGGCGTAGACATACATACACATGCTTATATAGATACCAATGAAATGGGCATTCAGTAATAAAATAGCCAAAGCTGAAGAAAACTATAAATAGTCTTAACGAGCATTCTATTAAGATCTTGAACCATACCGTGTGTAAGCTAATCAAACTATCTGATTTGTATACATATTAGACAAATTCATATGCACAAACCTACACACAAGGTTGCCTATATGAATATCAATACAATGGACATTCAATATTTCTTGACAAAATTGGGGATATAAAGTTTTCTTCAATGCTTGATAGATATATGTACAAACACACACACACACACACACACACACACACACACACACACACACACACACACACAATTTTCTTTAGTGGCTATTTGTATGCCTGTTAATGGCATGGGTACTCAGAAATTAGTCTCACAATGAATCCCATGAATCTATGAAGGAAACTAGGTGCTAGGTGCTCCTGCAGCTCCCGTGCTCCAAATGGAATGCATGTGCAGCTCTCACATGCACTCCATGAAACATCACAATAAACCCTAAACTGTCCTTTTTAATTTTAAGATGTTAAGCTCCTTCTGTTCATACATCCAACATCTTCCGTCTTTGATCTCTTATGATCTATAGATGGCAAAGGATGCTTCCTGTCATTCAAGGTAAGCATTAATATCAATGAAAAATCAAAATGTTACCTATGAAAGAAAAATATGTGATGTTGATACTTTAATATTCAATAATTATAACAAATGCATTCATTAAACCCAATGATTAAAAGGCTTCCCAAATTCACATGCATCTTAGAAATATAGTTGTACATTTCATAAATATAGTTGTGCATTAACAAGTATCAAACATCCCAATTTATTTGCAAACAAGAAATTCACTAAATTCGATCTATATGCCTAATACATTTTTGAAATCTCAATTAGCCTTATATATAGCATATTGGCAAAATTTACAAAGTCTCTAAAAAATAAAAATATAACATAGTCCAAGCCATGAGTGATCAAAAATGAATCTAATCAGAGAAACTCAGCTACACTAAGCAAAATTAATCCCATGTCAAAACACAAAATAAAAAGAAAAATAAAAAGAATAAAATTGGGTTCACACACCCAATCTCCTTTGGTTTAATTTGTCTTTTCTAGACAATATAAGAGCAGAACACATTTAGGGATAACAAAAAAAATTACCTAGTGTTATTATATGGACTTGAATTTTGCTCTAGTGGAATTGAAAAAAGAACATCCCTGTGCAACTTCCTATATTTATGTTTCTTCAATTTACCAAATCTTGATGAGATTGATCCAAATTCCAAGCTAAATTGGTGTATCACTCTTGCCTAATCTAAGAGAAATCCAAGTCTTTGTAACATGTTTTGTAGAGAGACCTGAAAGGATGATCATATTGCTCACAAAATGCATCTCAAGAGAATATCTAACTGCTCATTTCATTTCACTTTAGTAGGTAGGCAATATGAGCAGAATTGTGTCTACTAACAACAAAGTAGCTTCCTTAGTCTTATTTGGACACATTTGAATTTATATTCTTATGGAATGAAAATAACACCTTTTTGCAATTTCTTGTGTTAATGTTTTCATCAATTTTACAGATCTTTATGAGCTTGATGCAAGTACCAGTCAGTATGGGGCATTGTCTACCAACTTTAGAAATGTCCAAATCTCCCTCCTATGTTCTGCAAGAGCATCATCAATTGGTAATCATTCACTCACTTGTGAAGTGAAAATTGAATTTATGCATGATAATTTCAATCAAATAAGTCAACATGTGTGCAGATATTCCATTTTGGGCAAAGGAATCATATTTCCTAGTCATGTTTGAACATCTTGAATACACCCTTGCCTTATTCAAAATGGTATGTAAAAATATAATTATTTAGATAAATTTCATACTACAGGTAATTAATTATTTATATCACTGTTCCTAGTTAGAGACTACCCTATTGGTACAAACCCAATCAAATGGCTTAAGAACATCCCTAAACCCAACTCCACTTCAATAAAACATTGAGAACACTAAATTATAGAGTTACCAAGCTAACAAAACTTTCCAACTCTTTGTTAAAGGGTTAAAATCCCAAAGAAGATAAAACTTGAATTGAACATACATACATACACATATATATAACCTACAACATAAATTCATATGTTCCCAAAGGAGATCTAATGCGGCACAAGTATTGCCTAGGTTGATGTTGAGGTGGTAATGCTCAGGGCTCAAATTCTTGTGATCAATTCTTAATATCGTATGAGTTCAAACCTCAGCCACCAAAGAAGCTTACAACACAACTCACCACTTCACCATGCATCACCGAAACAGTGACTCAAAAATGAATGCAATCCCACCAATCCAAGGAATCCTCTAGCCACAAACAAGCATCAAATAATGGTACCCAACCTCCTACTAAAGCTAATAGCCCACTCCTATTACTGCTACAAACCAGGTAAAAGGACTTGTCCTACTCAAATAAGCATTGGCTCATAGACTGTATCACTTACCATGCAAAGATCCACTTCCATTGTAGTAAGTTAGATCACAATGCCACAAGCTCAATAAATAGGTCAAAGGGATAAGCTCCCTTTTTTGAAAGGTGGCCTCAATTGCAAATCGCTAGGAAGCAATCTCAACTACAACCTTCCCTTTAATTAAAAGATTCACAGTGAGATTACTAATCTAATTGTGAAAATAATGCAAAAGATGATTCCCTTACTATGCTATACTAATAAAAGTGCAATGCAAGCATATGCAATAGATCCACTAATCTACAATTCAACATTACTTATCAACTGTGATCGTTATACGATCACATAAGACACTCACAAAATTTCCAATAGGTGGTCAAGAGTTCAATTCCCATGGACACTCAAAACCTAGTTATTCTATTTAATGGTACTCTTATAAGTCCATACCCTGCGCCCAATATTTCCATTTGATTTTTTCCTACCATTATTATTAGTTAATTCTACATCCTCTCCACTAACACCCATTTTTATATCAATTAAAAACCCACAACTTGTAGTAGTGAAATGTGAGGGTTTGATTTACAGAAAAATCTATTCAAATAATCCAAACAATCAATAGACGGTGATTTTTTATCACAAATAAAGACAACAAAAAAATAGAGTCAATATGATGTACCTTTTAGAGTTTGAGAAAAAATGATCGATTCTCAAATGCAACGAGTCCCCTCCAAGAAAAAGTGGGATACCAAATGAATATAATTTGAAAGAATTAGGTAGGGGGGAATGGAGCATAAGCTTCCTATAGGGAAGACAATTTATAATAAAATTCTGTAGCCGACAGTATTGAATTTTGTGTGAGATTTTTATTGTTATAAACCCTGCTCCTCCACTCTTGCAGATCCCATGCTCGTGTAAACATAATAATGAAATAGGAAATTGGCCTTTTTCATTTTAACATTGTAAGCTCGTGTTGGTCAAAATTTTGAAGAACACGGGCATGGATTTTAAAAAAAAGATATTTTTGCTTCCATATTCTGACCAATCTAAAACATTTTAATAGATGGTCAAAAATTTGAGTCAAAAATTGAGGTCAAATGTACTAGTGTTTAAGAATAGAGTTGAGAATGAATTTAGTGTTAAGAAGAGTGGTTGAGATCAGATAGAGGAGGAGAGTCCACCCTTAGAGAGTTTAACATATTTTGTGTAGAAAATGGAATCAAAAGACAACTATCCTCACCTAGAACACCTAAGAAGAATGAGATTGTTGAAAGAAGAAATAAATCAGTAGTAAAGGAAACTAGAGCAATGTTGTTTAAAAATGATGTTTCTAAGACATTATAGAGAGAAGTAGTTAATACAACAATGTACATTTTGAACAAAGTACAAATCAGAAAAGATATGATCAAGATACCTTATGAATCATGGTTTGTTCATTCACCATTAGTTAAGTATTTCAGAATATTTGCAAGTAAATATTACATTAAGAGAGATGATGAAATTGGTAAGTTTGATCCAAGAAGTGATGAAGGTATTTTTCTTGGTTATTCATTGAAAAGAAAGGCATAAATATGTTTTAACTATAGAACTGAGACTATAGTTGAAAGCACAAATGTAAGGGTTGATGAAAAGTTTAGAACTAAAGAAAAGATGGTAGATTATAATTCAGATGAAGAGGAAGATAAGTATGGAATTGTTAGACAAAATGTTGAAGTTTTCTTTGAGACTAATAATGATCTATAAATGATATGCTATATGTTGATCAAAGAGGATAATAAAGGTCTAAACCTAGAGATGAGATAAGAGTTGAGATGTCAACTCCTACCCCTAACATGAATCTAAAAAAGAATCACCCTCCATAATAGATAATTAAAAGTAAAGATAAAGGTGTGATGACAAGGAACAGAGGGAATGAGGAATTATGTCTGATTTCTCAAGTTAAGCCTAAGAGTGCAAATGAAGCATGTAAGGATAATCATTGGATTCAAGCAATAAAGGAAGAATTGGATCAAATTGTGAAGAATGAGACATGGGAGTTAGTTCCTAGACCTAAAGACAAGAATGTGATAGGAACCAAATGGGTATTCAGAAATAAGATGAATGAACAAGTAGAAGTTGTGAGAAACAACACCATACTTGTTTGCAAATGTTACTCACAACAAGAAGGCATAGATTATGAGGAAACATATGTACTAATAGCCAGAATGGAAGCAATAAGATTGTTCTTAGCTTATGCAATGAATAAGAAGGTGAAAGTATATTAGATGGATGTCAAGTCAACTTTTCTAAATGGAGAAATTGAAGAAGTCTACATTGAGCAACCTGATGGATTCCCTTTGACAAAAGATAAAGAGATAGTATACAAATTGAAGAAAGATTTATATGGTTTGAAGTAGGCACCTGTAACATGGTATGCAAGGTTGGGTAAGTATTTGACAAAGCTTGGATTTGTTAAAGGTACGACAGATGATAATTTGTATTTGAGATAAGTTAATAATGGTTTATTTATCATTGCAATATTTGTTGATGGCATAATATTTGGAGGTAATGATGACAAATTGGCAAGTTTGTAGAAGAGATGAAAAATGATTTTGAAATGAGTATGATAGGAGAAATGAATTTTTTTGTAAGGTTGTAGATTGTGCAGAACAGTGATGGTATTTTCATTTCACAAGCTAAGTAATTGAAAGACTTTGTTGAAGAGATCTAGATTAGAGAATTGTAACCATGTTGGTACACCTATGGTAATTTCTCACATGTTATCTAGCAAGGATGAGACACCTACAATTGAGTAGAAGAAGTACAGATCTATGATTGGAGAATTTCAGTGTTTAACTCACATTAGGCCAAATATAGCAAATGAAGTTGGGATTGTAGTTAGATTTCAAGATGGTCCTAAAGAGTATCATTATGCATTAGTAATAAGGATATTTAGATATTTGAAAGGAACTTTTGATTATGGTATTTGGTACAATAAATCAAGTGTTTTCACTTTATCTACATATACTAATGCTGATCGGGCAAGTAGTATGGATGATAGAAAGAGAAATATTGGTGGAGCATTCTTTATTGGAGGGAGATTGGTTTCTTGGATGAGCAAGAAACATGATTGCATTTCACAAAGTACAACTGGGGTAGAGTATGTTGCAACAAAAAATAATTGTTATCAAGTTATATGGATGAAGTAGATGTTGAAGGATATTGGAATTGAGTTTATAGAACCTTTTATCATTTACTATAACAACACAAGTACTTTAAGTATGTCTAAGAATCATGTATTGCATTATAATACAAAGCATATATCTATTATGTATCATGCCTTAAGAGAGAAAGCAACAAAAAAGGAGATCAAATTGGAGTATGTGAGTACTAAAGATCATATTGCAAGTATCTTTATAAATCCTTTTCCTAAAGATACATTTGAGTACCTAAGAGGTATGCTTGGGGTTATGCCCCTACCTACTTTAGAGTAGATGATGGAGAAAGTGCATTAGTCTAGTGGTACAAAGCACTATTATTAGACTAGACTGAATGTTGATGCTTCCTACAGGGGGGAGTATCTATTGAGTACTGAGTCATTTAGGACTCTTGGTATTTGGTATTTGGTATTGAATAGTGTCTTTGGACACTTGAGCTAGTTGAAGAGTCGAAGAAAGTATAGTAACAATTGGTATGTAATACTGAGGCTTTTGTCATTGATGTCAATGGGGAAGAGAATATGCATGAAAAACATCTCCTACACAATAGGGGAGAAGAACTTGTAAGTATGAATGAGGGAAAGATATCTCTTTAGGGAGATTTAGAAAGATTCATGTAAGGAAGAAAGAATATGCACCCGATGTTTTGTATTTTTTTTAGTGTGAAGTGAACAATTTCCATCAATCTAGAAGAAGAATTTGCACTTATTGCGTTGAGATTTTTTATCATGTGGATAGTTGATGTCAGTCCTAGAATCCAGAGGATAGCTATAGTAGCGAAGTACTATTTGGTATTCTTTGAACTTAAATGATTTTTTATCTTGTTGCCATCAATGCCAAAGGGGGAGATTGCTAGCATGAATGTTGATGATACTACATTGGGAGAATATTCTAAGAATTGAAGAGTATTGACATGTTGCATTCATGACTGTGTTTGTCATTGATGTCAACATAGTATTGTTTCTATAATGATTGGAAAAATAGTAGTCAAAGATCTTACTAGTACGAAAAATGGTTTGATTTTCTAGTAATGTGTAGTTAAGGGCATGCTCTAGACTATGTCCTTATGATTTGGTTAAGTGCATAGAGTCTAAGTCAAAGACCTACAGAAGATGCAATTGATTTATTGAGAGCAATATAGAAACAAAGTATTGGATAACAATGTTCTAATGTTTGTTTGCTATCTTACATCTGAGATGTAATGAAGAAGTGTGTAGTCAACCAGTGATAGAGGATAGTCATATGGTGACATGAGCAAGTGCACAAGCCCTAATATCACACATCTAAAGTTTTGTATAGGCTATGAGCCAAAAGTTCTATTGTAATTGTAATTAATTAACTATCTTATTATAATTAATTGGGAAAGCCTCAAGGTCGACTCAAGGAATTATTTTGAAGATAAAGTATAAAGGAAATATGTTTTCCTTATTTTTAAAGTATCAATTTGTTTTATGAAGTGTAGAGTGTGAAAAGGAGAAGAGTGTTTGGTAAATGTGAGTAAGCGATCCAAGGGATTATTGGATGCAAATTGTGTGATCTGGTTATAAGATCTGAAGCAGTAGAAGTCTGGTTGAAAGGATAGAGATAGAGGAAGGAAGTAAATTTCATTTCTATTATTTTGCAAGGAATAGTATAGAGATCATTTGGGCAGTGGATTCATTGGTCTTAACCTTGAATTTTTTCTGGTAGTGGGTCCAACTAACTTCTACAACTCCTAACAAGGTTGGAATCTCCTAATAGGGATTCAAAGTCTCCTAACAGGGACTCATATGTATTGAATGTATTCATAGACTCTTAACAGGGCTCATCCTCTAACAAGGAATATTTATACTAGTACATCACCTTGTGGGTACCATCCCCACCAGTGTTTTCCCTCTGATCAAGGGTTTCCCTAGTTAACATATCTAGTGTTAATTGTGCATGGGTATCTTGTTGTGGTTTCTAATTATATTTATCATTTGGTTAAAGTTTAATAAGGTTGATTATTGTGATATTAGTTAGATAATTGATCCACCCCCTGCCCTCTTAGTTATATTGGAGGACTATATATTCTAATAGATGATGTAGAAATTGCATTAGTCTAATGGTACAGAGCACTATTGTTTGACAGGACTAAATGCATATGCTTCCTATATGGGGGAGTATCTGTGATGAGAAGAGTCACTAAGGACTCTTAGTAATTGGTCTTGAACAGTGTCTTTGGACACTTGAGCTAGTTGAAGACTTGGAGAAGATGATTTACATAATGAGGCATTTTTCATTGATGTCAATGGGGGAGACGTGTAAATAAAAAATATCTCTACTTTATTAGTGAGATTTAGAGAGATTCATGTAAGGAGAATGAATATCACTATGGGGGATATACAAAACATGAAGACTTATTAATTCCTAAAGGGGAAAATAAGAACATACTGATGTATAGAGGAGAAGCTAAAAGTTGTTTAGCATGTTTACACCTGATGCCTATCCTAAAAGATGTAGAATAGAGTAGTGTCCCAGAGGATTTTAGATTTGATTGATGAAGAGTATTTGAAGAGATGACTGTAGCAACAATTGCAACTAAGTACTGTTTGGTATTCTTGGAACTTAGATATTTTTCATCTATGTTGCCATCAATGACAGAGTGAGAGATTGTTAGCATGAATATTGATAGTATTTATTTGGGGAAGTATCCTAAGCTTTGGTAAGCATGTAGCATGATTGACATGTTTCATTCATGATTGTGTTTGTCATTGATGTCAACATACTATGGTTTCTATTAAGATTGGTAGAGTAGCAAATAGAAATTGAGGTTGCATGGATAATTTTTTGATAATTAGGTGATGCATGGTCAAGGATATGTTCTAAAATGTGTCTTGATGATGAGGTTAAGTCCATGTAACATAAGTCAATGACATACAGAAGATATACAAGATTTACAGAGAGTGGGATAGGGAAAGAGTACCCGAGAAGCAATTTCTAGTGATTGTCCATTATATGTCCTAATAGAGATAGAATCAAGATATGTAAATTTATATAGAGATAGAGGGTAGTCTAATGATGACATAAATAAGTATGCATGTCCTAAAGTCACATGTGTGAGAAGTTGTATAGGTTGCGAGTCAACAGTGTTGTGTAGTTGTGAAATAATTAATTATCCTATTGTGTTTCTATTATAATTAATTGGGAAAGTCTCAAGGCTAACTCAAGGAATTATTTTGAGGACTTGGCATGAAGAAAAGTATTTTTATTGGTTGTAAAGTGTGATTGTGATGTGAATGAAGTGTGAAGTGTGTGAACAAGAGTAGAATGTCTGATAAATGAGACTAAGTGATCCAAGGAATTATTTGATATAAAGTTGGCAATCTCATATTGTGATAAGGAGTATAAATAGTCTAGTTGATAGGATAGAGGAAAAGGAAGAAGAAGTATAGTTCATTTCTATTATTCTTCAAGGAATAGTACAAAGATCATTTGGACAGTGGGTTCATTGGTTTTCCTCCTAAAGTTGTTTGGATAGTGGGTCCATCTGCCTTCTACAACTCCTACCAGGGTTGGCACAACTCCTAATAGGGTTGGAATATCCTAACAAGGATTCAAAGTCTCCTAAAAAGGACAAATATGTACTAAATATTTTCATAGACTCCTAACAAGGTCCATCCTCTAAAAAGGAATATTTATATTAGTACATCATCTCATGGATACCATCCCCACTGGGGTTTTCCATCTGATCAAGGGTTTCCCTAGCTAACATATCAGATGTTATTTTGTATGAGTATCTTGTTATGGTTGTTAATTATATTGCTCATATGGGGTATATGTAGGATCATGGTCAACTAAACTATGGCCTTAAGTGGTAGCGAAAAACCAACAAATCAGGGTTATGTTAACTTGACATGTAATTTTAAAGTAGTTATGGTTTTTATTTCAAAAAGTTCTAAGAACATAATTTGTAGGAAATTGAATGTAATTTCTAAACTACTAGGCCTTATCTAGAGAAAAAATAATTTGATTTTTCAAAATTTTGGATTTTAATGCAATACTACAAAAACTTCAGGGCAAAAATAAAAAGTAGGCGTATGTATGAAAACCTTAATCAAAATCAAATGATAGTATTTTTTAGTATAATTACAGATAAAAAAGGTGGACTCATGGCTGGATGTGATGCACATTTTTGGGTATTTTTATTCCAAATAAATAATTAAATATGAAATTTCTACTATAAATTTTCTAGAATAAAAAAGACTCTTGTGTTTGACCACCTTAACTAATTGAAAACTTTACCTAATTAATTTATTTTTACTTATACTAGGCGAAGCATAGAATGTGACACAATGTTTGGGTTTCAAAAATGTTATATCATTTGAAAGTTATAGCTATTTTTCAATCAGTATGTCAATCAACACTTTATAAAAATTATTATTAAAAATTAACTAATAAATACTTATCAAACTCAGAACTTGACAGTAATTATATCGATCGAATATTGAGTGTTATAAAAAAGCCATTTTCATTTCTTTGAATTTCAATGAAAATAATATTGTCAAATGGCTACTCGAAGTCTAAATGTCAATGAAATCTCTCTCAAACATGTTTTTTTGAGTTGAGAAAATAGGTTTGGTAAACACCATACCTAATTGGGTTCCTAATATAAAATCAGGTATCCGAAAAGTGGTGGCCAAAATTCTTTCAAAAATTCATAGCCCGATACAAATTTTGGAAATTTTGGAGGGAAACCAAAATTTTGGAAGTGTGGACATTATTATTATTAACTATTATCATTATTATTATATATTTTAATATATATGATGATTGTGATTATTATTATTAAATATAATATAGTAACAAATATGATTATTATTATTACTAAATATAATATAGTAATATATATTATAATTATTATTAATAAATATATACACTAATATTATATGATTATTATTATTAAATATAATATAGTAATATATATGATTATTACTGCTATATACTAGTAATATATTATTATATTAAAATATATAGTATTATATTATTATTATTAAATATAATATTGTCATGAAATGCATCAAAAGGGGTCATAGGTTATCCTATGACCCCTTTCAACACATTCAAACCAACCAAATAGGTCCCTAGGGGTCCTAGGACCCCTAGGGACATATATTGTCATGAAATGTGTCGAGAGCGATCATAGGTTATCGTATGACCTCTTTCAATGCATTCAAACCAACCAAATAGGTTCCTAGGGGTCCTAGGGCCCTTAGGGACATATGGTGTCATGAAATGAATTGAAAGGGGTCAAAGGATAACCTATGACCCCTTTCCATACATTCAAACTAACCAAATAGGTCCCTAGGGGTCCTAGGGCCCCTAGGGACATATGTTGTCATGAAATGCATCGAAAGGAGTCATAGGATAACCTATAACCCCATTCACTACATTTGAACTAACTAAATAGGTCCCTAGGGGTCATAAGACCCCTAGGGACATATGTTGTCATGAAATGCATGGAAAAGGGTCATAGGGTCGCTAAGTGTCCTAGGACCCCTAAGGACATATCTTGTCATGAAACAAGTTGAAAGGGGTGATAGGATATATCCTATGACCCCTTTCAACACATTCAAACCAACCAAATATGCCCATAGGAACATATGTTGTCATGAAATGCATCAAAAGTGGTCATAGGATAACCTATGAACCCTTATGACACAATCAAACCAAACAAATAGGTCCCTAGGGGTCCTAGGGCTAGTAGGGACATATATTATCATCAAATGCATTGAAAGGGGTCATAAAATAACCTATGACACCTTTCAATGCAATCTAACCAACCAAATAGGTCCCTAGGGGTCCTAGGGCCCCTAGGGACATATGTTGTCATGAAATTCGTTGAAAGGGGTCATAGGTTAATGTATTACTGCTTTAGATGCATTTGAACCAACCAAATAGGTCCATGGAGTCCTAGAACCCCTAGGGACATATGTTATCATGAAAAGCGTTGAAAGGTTTCATAGGATAACCTATGACCACTTTCAATGCATTCGAACCAAGCAAATAAGTCCCTAGGAGTCTTAGGGCTCCTAAGGACATACGTTGTCATAAAATGCATCAAAAGAGGTTATATGGTAACATATTACCCTTTTTGACTCATTTGAACCAGCCAAATAGGTCCCTAGGGGTCCTAGGGTCCCTAGCAACATATGCTGTTATGAAATGCATCAAAATGGATCATAGGTTATCTTATGACCCCTTTTGACACATTCAAACCAACCAAATAGGTCCCTAGGGTTGCTAGGGCCCTTAGGGACATATGATGTCATGAAATGCATTGAAAGGGGTGATTGGATAACCTATGACCCATTTCAACACACTCAAGCCAAAAAAATAGGTTTCTAGGGGTCCTAAGGCCCCTAGGGAAATATGTTGTCATGAAATGCGTCAAAAGGGATCAGAGGTTATGGATTCAAACCAACCAAATAACTCCCTATGGGTCCTAGGGCTCTTAGGGACATATGTTGTCATGAAATATGTCAAAAGGGGTCATAGCTTATCCTATGACCCCTTTTGATGCATTCTAACCAACCAAATACCTCCTTAGGGATGTTAGGACCCCTAAGAAAATATATTATCATCAAATGCATCGAAGGAGGTCATAGGTTAACCTATGACCCTATTTGACGCATTCAAACCACCTTAAGAGGTCCCTAACCACCCAAATAGGTCCCAAAGGGTCTTAGGGCTACTAGGAACACATGTTATCTTTAAATGCATCGAAAGGGATCATAAGATAACCTATAACCCCTTTCAACACATTTGAACCAACCAAATAGGTCCCTATAGGTCTTAGGGCCCCTAGGAACATCTATTGTCATGAAAAGCATTGAAAGGGGTCATATGATAGTTCATATAACCACTTTTGACACATTTGAACCAACTAAATAGGTCCCTAGGGGTCCTAGGGCCCCTAGGGACATACATTGCCATGAAATGCATTGAAAGGTGTTATAGGATAACCTATAACCCCTTTCAACACATTTGAACTAACCAAATAGGTCCCCAAAGGTCTTAGGGCCCCTAGGACAAATGTTATCATGAAATGTGTTGAAAGGGGTCATATGTTATCCTATGACCCCTTTTGACACATTAGAATTAACCAAATAGGTCGCTAGGTGTCCTAGGGCCCCTAGGGACATATGTTGTCTTGAAATACATCGAAAGGGGTCATAGGTATGACCCCTTTCAACACATTCAAACGAAACAAATAGGCCATATATTGTCCTAAAATGTGTTGAAAGGGGTCATAGGTTAAGCTATGACCCCTTTCAATGTATTTGAATGAACCAAATAGGTCCTTATGGGTCCTAGTGACCCTAGGCACATATGTTGTGATGAAATACATCGAAAGGGGTCAATGTTTATCCTATGACCACTTTTGATGCATTTGAATGAACCAAATAGGTCCCTAGGGGTCCTAGGAACCTTAGTCACATATGTTGACATAAAATGCATCGAAAGGGGTCATAGGATAACTTGTGACTCCTTTCAACGCATTTGAACCAGCCAAATAGGTCCCTAGGGGTCTTAGGACCCCTAGTGACATTTGGTGTCATGAAATATGTCGAAAGGGGTCATTGGTTATCCTATGACCCCTTTTAGCACATTCGATCCAAGCAAATAGGTCCTTGGGGGTCCTAGGGAACCTAGGGACATATGTTGTCATGAAATGTGTTGAAAGGGGTCATAGGATGACCTATAACCCCTTTTGATGCATTTGAATGAACCAAATAGGTCCCTAGGGGTCCTAGGGCACCTAGGGACATATGTTTTCATGAAATGCATTGAAAGGGGTTATAGGTTATCCTATGACTCCTTTCAATACATTTAAACCAACCAAATAGGTCCCTAAGGATCCTAGGCCCCTAGAGACATATGTTATCGTGAAATGTGTCGAAAGGGATCATTAGGTAGCCTATGAAACCTTTCGATGCATTCGAACCAACCAAATAGGTCCCTAGAGCCCCTAGGGACATATATTGTCATGAAATGCATGGAAAGGGGTCATAGGTTATCCTATGACCCCTTTCGATGCACTCGAACTAGCCAAATAGGTCCCTAAGTGTCCTAGGGCCCTTAGGGACATATGTTGTCATGAATTGTGTCAAAAGGTATCATAGGATAACCTATGACCCCTTTCAATGCATTTGAACCAACCAAATGGTTCCCTAGGGGTCCTTGGTCCCCTAGGAACATATGTTGTCATATAATATGTTGAAAGTGGTCATAGGATAACCTATGACCCCTTTTGACACATTCAAAGCAACCAAATAGGTCCCTATTGGTCATAGGTCCCCTAGGGAGATGTGTCATCATGAAATGTGTTGAAAGGGGTCATCAGTTATCCTATCACCCCTTTCGGTGCATTCAAACCAACCAAATAGGTCCCTAGGGGTCCTAAGATGCCTAGGGACATATATTTTCATGAGATGCATTAAAAGGGGTCCTAGGATAACCTATGACCCCTTTTGGTACATTCAAACCAACCAAATAGGTCCATATCTTGTCATGAAATGTGTCGAAAGGGGTCATATGATAACCTATGAACCCTTTGGATGCATTTGAACCAACCAAATAGGTCCCTAGGGGTTCTATGGCCCCTAGGGACATATGTTGCTATGAAATGCATCGAAAGGGGTCATAAGTTATATTATGACCCCTTTCGATACATTCGAACTAACCAAATCAGTCCCTAGGGGTCCTAGAGCCCCTAGGGACATATGCTGTCATGAAATGCGTCGAAAGGGGTCATAGGTTAGATGCATTCAAATAAACCAAATAGGTCCCTAGGGGTCCTAGGGACATTTTTTTTTCATGAAATGTGTTGAAAGGGGTCATAGGATAACCTATGACTCCTTTTGATGCATTTGGACCAACTAAATAGGTCCCTAGGGGTCTTAGGGCCCCTAGGAACATATGTTGTCATGAAATACATTATGACACTTTTTGATGCGTTCAAACCAACCAAATAGGTCCCTAGGGGCCTTAGGGCTCCTATGGACATATGTTATCATGAAATGCATCGAAAGGGTTCATAAGATAACCTTTGACCCCTTTCGACACATTCAAACCACCCAAATACGTCCCTAGGGGTGCTATGGCCCCTAAGAACATATGTTGTCATGAAATACATTGGAAGGGGTCATAAGTTAACCTGTGACTCCTTTTGACATATTCAAACCAACCAAATAGGTCCCTTAGGGTCATCAAGCCCCTAGGGATATATGTTGTCATGAAATGCGTTGAAAGGCATCATAGGATAACTTATTACCCATTTTGATGCATTTGAACTAGCCAAATAGGTCCCTAGGGGTCCTAGGTCCCCTAGGGACATATGTTGTCATGAAATGCATCAAAACGGGCCCTAGGACCCTTAGGGACCTATCTGGTAGGTTCAAATGCATGGAAAGGGGTCATAGGTTGACCCCTTTCGATGCATTCGAACCAACCAAATAGGTCGCAGGAGTCTCAGGACCCTAGGGGACATATGTTGTCATGAAATGGGTTGAAAGGGGTCATAGCATAACATATGACACCTTTTGTTTCATTTGATCGAATCATATATAATATCTTATTAAATATATATATATATATATATATATATATATATATATATATATATATATATATATATATATATATATATATATATATATTTATAGGTCATAATAATAATAATAATAGTAATAATATATATTACTATATTATATTTAATAATAATAGTAAAAATCATAATAATATAATATAATAATAATATATATTAATCATATATAATGATAATAAATAATATAAGAATCATACATAATATCCTAGTAAATATAATAATAATAATCATATATGAATTTATTATATCTATAGGTCATAATAATAATAATACATATTACTATATTATATTGAATAATAATAATATCAATAATAATAATAATAATCATAATAATCATATATATTGCTATATTATATTTAATAATAATAATCATCGTCATAATAGTAATATTCATAATAATAATTATATACAAATATTATTTTAATAAAATACTAATTTATAATAATATACAAATTTGTTCACATTGTCCACACTTGCCGAATTTGGACTTCCCTCCAAAATTTGGGCATCCATTTCGGGTACCTAATATCATATTGGGTATTTGATTTGGAATTAGATACCCGATATGGGATCGGGT
The DNA here is from genome assembly GCA_028749045.1 of Cupressus sempervirens. Lineage (NCBI taxonomy): Eukaryota > Viridiplantae > Streptophyta > Pinopsida > Cupressales > Cupressaceae > Cupressus > Cupressus sempervirens. The sequence continues at coordinate 793,198,330 of CM053792.1, forward strand.
ACCCAAAATATTGGCATACTTTTTCCATGATATTATCTATCACTGTAGACCTGACAATCATGTTTTTTGGGGGCCATTTTCATGGGTTTGTAGAAAAATCATTTATTGGGGGCCATACAATCAAAAAAGGTTCTATAATGTATGATTAGGTGTCTGATATTACTTTATGAATGGGGAGTAATAGTCATCAAAAGGCTAAACACAAAAGGAAGGTATCGAATGAAGACATTGCAGCATATAGGGAAAGGGACAAGGTAAATCACCGAAGTAAGAGACAAAGTATATTAAATGTGAGTCAAGTTGACGATGTATTGATCGAAGGTGAAATCATAGAGTCAAATAATAAATATGTATAGTTGGGGAATGAAAATGTACCAATTGATAATGATAATGTCGGGATTGAAAATTTAGAGAATGAAAATTTGGAGAATGAATTTTACTATTTCATAATGTAAATTGCATGATCGACCATGTCAAAAATGTCAATGCATAGGAATGTTACATATCTCCTAATTGTAATCAACATAAAGGTCCTAGAACACCAAAATGGATAATTGAAATTGATGAAATGATTATTACCAATTTGGAAGGGAAAAAATCACAAAGAACCATTCGGTTATGGGCTTCAAGACTATATAAGATGTTTTTTGACAATAAGAGAGTGGTGGAGCAATGTCAAACTATTATGCACTTATTAAAGATGCAAAAGATAGGACCTATGCTTTCCAAATTGAAGATTCATATCAATAAAAAATTGTAAAAAAATGTTATTATTGTCAAGAATCTTTTCAGTGTTCTCGATAGCATTGGAAAAAATAGTAGGGAGAAGGATAAGAGAGCTGCTCAAAGGGTTATTACAACCTCTTTACTAAGTCATCATTTGAGAAAGGGTAGATATATAAGACAAACTTGTATTGACTTGAACCTATATCATACTACTTTGAGAAAAGCACTTAGTAGACGAGAAAGAATTGATGATTCTCTTCAAAATGAAACATGAGATTTTGGTGGGAGACTTCCACATTTTGATAAGAAGCTATCGAATGATGTGAAGAAAGAAATTATATAGTTTTGGCACTCTAGCTCAAGAGTATCACCCAATGCTGAAGATGTGTTAAAGTTGAGAATTGGCATTAAAGACTGCATGTGACATCCTAAACATTATTTGGAGGTAAGTCAAACTAGATGTTGTTCAAAGAATTAAAGAGAGTCATCCAAGATTGCATATATCACAAAGGGCTTTTGAATCTTTGAAGCCATTTTATTGTGTGCCCCTTAGAATTCAAAATACATGTTGTTGCAAATATCATATCGAGTTTTTTATGCACCATGAACTATTACACTCCATCTATTCTACTTTGCATAGTAAAGAAATGTCAGAGAATTGTGGTGCTAGTGGGCTTCCAAAATCATCAAGAGACTTGCTAGATCAATTTTTATGTTGTAGAGTTGATGGTGGTTTCTTTTATAAAAATGCTTTCTTAAATGAGAGGTGATCAAAATGTGGTGGCTTATCCAAGTTTGACACATGTTTCCATGAGGGGTGTGAACAAGATCTTGGGAAGACAATAGTAAAAAAAAAGTATACAAAATAGTGAAATACACATTGAAGAGTGGGGGTGTGGGCTCTAGATGTGAATTGGTTGCAAAATAAATTAGTGTGGTTAGTTTTATTTTAGATTTCAAGAAAAATATTTTTTACAAGTATGCAAGACATAGTCTTAGGTCATAGTGGTTGGATCAACAATTTAGAATGTCTAAAGAGACTTTTCCCATTGGCACTATTATATTAATTGTTGACTTTGATGAGAACTACACATTACAGCCTCAAAATGAGACACAATCTCAATATTAGAACTCCATTTAGATTGTTATTTTTATCCACATAACATATAGACATTCCCTTGATAGTGTGGAATATAATTGGAAGATTATTAGAGAGTACCATTTTTATATGAGTGATGATAGATCTCACTCTCACGAGTTTGTACAACATTGTTTCAAGAATTATTTTGATTTCTTATAGGAGCATGACATTGCTATGGATAAACATATCATTCATTAGATAATTGCACAAGTCAATTCAAGAGTGCTCACATGCTTTTATTAGTTGTGCAGGATGCACGTAGAGAGGGGGGTGCCTCATTTTTGGAGTATTTTAAGTTTGGCCATGGAAAAGGGCAACATGATGGAGCATAGGCATGTGTGAAGAGAGTTCTAGTTAAGGAGCAATTGAAGACTTCATATAACACCTCGCCATGTAACCCAAAATAAGTTAACTTAAAATTTTACTAAGTTTTCCAAACATTTTTTTAAAACAAGTTAAAGATAATAACTTAACAATAGTTATAAAATAGCGGAAGCAATTAACATACAATCATATATCAATAACACATAAATAAGTTATAGCTCTTACGGGTCCCATGATGATGAATCACATTTAATTTTAATTAATACTAAACCAATATATCCAGATTAAAGAATAACTACATGTAAAAATTCTATTTAAATAATATACAATTATATATGATGCCACTTGGCAATAAACACAATGCACAATCATCCACTATACAGGTCATAGGGTGTGAAAGGCTAAAATACTATACATCATGAAATAGATAACATCATCTCGTAAGATGTATGAAATTAAACACAATACAAAAAGGTATAACCATCCATCAAAGAAATACAAGAATAGATAGAAAGGAACATCTGCACACACAAATCCAACAATGACATCTGATGGTTAGATCTCGATGGTATAAGAAAAAGTACTACCGCCCAACCTCATGGAACCCAAAAAGATCCACTCCCACCACGCTGAGGAGATAGTCTCAAGTCTCAAACAGGATAACAAACTCAAAGTCAAAACTAGTATCTAGGTTCAAGGAATCACTTGAAAGTAAACTATCTCAAAGGGTACGAAGACAAAAGTATCAACTAATCCTAGAGGCAACATAGACACATAGGAAATCTACTATGCATGTGGGCAAGTTTCATCACATAAACCAATTCAAGGGTTGCCTCACTAGTCTTTTAATCTTCGGTCCCCTAGTAACTCTATGTGATACTAGTATCCTTTGTACTGGCAAGGCATACTAATGAAGCATGGTCGCAACCAAGCAACCTCTCTACTCTCATCCTAGCCTATAATGAAATGTTATCACTTATTAAATAACCTACAATGGGTTACTCATCAAGCTCTTTAGGGCCTTAGCCTCCATTGCAATCCACTTCCCAACACAACATATAGATAACCTACCCTAAGCTCAGTAAAATCAAAATATCACAAAAGACCACATATCATACATCAACCCTTAAACAAGCAACTGAAAAGTACTGAAAATCATTGATCATAATCATGAATTCCACCAGTACGATCATCCTAACAGGACTGATCCCTAATCAAGTACATATAAACCAATCCACATCATAACATGACATCACCAAGAACAAATCATACAAACACCTTAGTCCTATACAAGTGACTAAAAGAGAATCCAAATACAAATGATCAAAGACTCAAAGGTTATATCAAATAGGTCACACCATTCATCTTAGTTTCACACAAGAACACTATGAAGAAATAATAATCAATAGATCAAAACACCTCATAGAGCATACTAGACACATTACCATGGTTGAGTATAAACGATCGTGATCAAAACATCATCATGACATCACAAAATAGAACTCTTAAGCCTCTAATAAACATCCTAATTTGGTCAAAGTACTAAGTCAACCCGACACCCAATAGTAAAATCACACATCATAAAAAGAGTACATACAAAAGTAACTTTCACAAAATATTAGGTTTAGAAAACATAACAGTTTAGTTTTCATGAAAGGTTTTCAAGTTTTCCTTTTTGTTTTTTCAAATATTACAATTCATAAAGTTTGTGATCTCAAATAGAGTTTCAATTTTCATTTCTCTAGTTACCAGATTTACTAATGTTTTTGAGTTCATTAAAATTCCAAATGATTTGAGAAATCATATAAAGTTGTTTAAACATTGTTTCGTAGTTCAATTTGTTATCAAAACATAAGAGTTCAATGAACATGCACATCGCATTTTTCATCTTTTTAAAGTATGTTAATTACTAAGGTTTTCAAAAAAAAAAAAATTCGTAGCAATATAAATCATTTTCATATAAAATCGAATCCTCAAGCACAACCCAAGTTTACTAAAGATAACCATTAATTCTCCCAATTAATTTTTTTGATTTTCAATTTACTTTTGAATTATATTTAAATAATAAAGTTATAAATGAAATTTTCAAATAATTAAATTTCAAATTTTAACACTTCTTATTAAAATTAACAATAATAATAATTATCAATTATTAACATAATAATTTTAAATTTATTAAACTTTGGAAAAACTTTCCCAAAAAGGAAATCTCTAAAAATAGAAACTTCCAAAAATAGAAAATTTTCAAAATGGAAACCTACAAAAAATAGAAACTTTCTAAAAATAGCAATGTGTTAAAAATAAAAAATTCCAAAAATAGAAACTTGCTAAAAATAGAAACTTTCCACAAATGGAAACTTGCTAAAAATATAAACTTTCCAAAAATAGAAACCTTCTAATAATAGAAAATTTCTCAAGATACAAACTTACTAAAAATAAAAACTTTCCTAAAATGAAAACTTACTTAAAATGGAAACTTATTAAAAATGGAAACTTACTAAAAACAACTTTCTCATAGGAATCTGGTAGAGAAACCCAGATCAAACAGTTAAAATCTATAAAATAAAATTTATTTTCTTTTCAAAACCCAAATCCCGATTTCAACATTTAATTATGAAATATCGAAATAATCAAACAAAGGTTTTCAATTTAACTCTTTCTTAGATGTATTCAAGAGTAGAGAACGGTAAATTTTAACATGAGGGTTTCAAATCTCTATTTCTCATATACAGATAATCGAATGAAGAATAATTAAAATATACGACAAGGGTTTCAATTTCATTAATTCATTTACAAACATAATCGAGAATATAAAATTATAAATTTCAATCACAAGAGTTTCAAACAATTCTAAAAGATCTAACTAGACGTGAAGAAGATAGGAAAATTGAAGAATGTAAATCTACTCACAAATTAACCACAAGACTCTACCTAAATTTGATGCTAATTTGACAACACACAAAGCACACAAGAATTTCCCTTTCTTCTTGAAAACCTCTTTTCCCAAAATTGCTCCTCCAAAATCTTTGTAATTGTAAAATGAGCTCTAGTTCTTTGATAAAGAGTTATCCCTTAATTTGGGGCTCTGATTGTATAATCACATAATTTCTAATAAAGAGTTCTCCCCTAAAGTTAGGGCTCTGATTGTGCAATTATGAGAGGGAACTCGTTGATCAATTGTTGTTTATTACTTTATTAACTTCTACCTTTTCATGCACAACTTTTAGATGTTAAATAATTTCTTTCTCTCTTTATTTAATTTATTATATTTTTAATTTCATGCATAGGCTTTATGCAATTTAATTAAAATAAACTTTATTAAATAATTGCTTACTCCCTCTTATTAATTTTTGAAGTGTTTTTTTAGGCAAGAGCCTACAATGCATCGGTAAATTGCAAGCCTCTTATCAAGGAGGTCTTGGGTTCAAATCTACTCATGATTAACACATAATAATAATTAATCTTAATAATAATATATAACCTAGGCTTTGATCGTTTACCTATAAAAATAAAATAAAAATTTGAAGTCTTTTTAATATAATATTTATGAACTCAAGTAATAATAATATTTAACATTTATTTAAAAATGAACTCCTAAATATATTATTATTAAATTAAATAAATATTATCACACCCAAAATTAAACTATAACTATATCTTTAAATGAATTCTTTTATTCAATTAATTCACTAGACATTTTTTATAATATATTTATTAACTTAATTAATAACATTATTTAGAGTTTATTATTAAACTAAAACTCCAAAATAATTATAATTAATTTAAATAAATATAAATACATCAAAAATGGAACTTTAATATAATATTTTTAATTTAATTCTTTTATTTAATTAATTTCTCAATTAATGAAATATAATTAAATATTGAATTTATTTATAAAATTTCCATTAAATTAAATCATTAAATTATCTTTTAATTTGATTTCATTATAATAGAAAATCACCATATGCCCACAAGACTGAATATGAAAATCCATCACAGAACATAAAACTAAATCAAACACCAGGGTTAAAATCATGAATTCATGTCACTTGACGAATTCATAAAGGTGAAAATAACTCAGATACTTGTCTTACTTTTTAGGACAATTTGCTTAGGTTAGGATTTGGAGTGAAGAGTTATCTCCCCACTTATACCATTGAAATATTGCGATAGGGTACACTCATCCTGGCAATTCGGGGAAGTCAATACCTGGTACCTACAATTTGCATAAAATCTATGCATGTACAAACACATATATTCTAAACTAAATAGGTAATGGCAGGAAGTGGTGCATCACGTAGATCCTAACTAGTAGGTGACTATGACTCCCCTCCTCAATCACATCAAAAATGTCAAACATAAAGAAAACATACACGCACACCATACACATGCAAACATGGGGTAAGTATCCATAGAAACACATAAAAATCATTTATCTAACTAATATCATAAAATAACTAAAATCACTGTATGAGCATACATCTATCATTATCAAAATAATCATGAAATAACTAAATTAACTTAGTAACTCAACAAACATATCCACTAAATATGAAATACATTTAATCTAATCCAGTAACCAAGTACCGATAATTATAAAACACAATTAGAAAAATGGCCTAAAAGAATTTGACAATACAATAGAAAAGTCAACTAGGGGTAGGCATTACATTTCAGGAGTAGAGCTTCTTGATGCTCGTAGCATTATTGATTGGTGTAATTCAACATTATCACAAGGGGGACTCTTGATTCAATAGTATGTAGGTTCTTTTTGTTGGTTGAGGAGGGGTCCATAGGTGATAGATCAGATTTTACTACAATGAGAGACTCATAAAAAATATATTCATTCTGAAACCCTTATTCTAATACATGGACCATTTGGACATAACAACTAGCTTTCTTTTGTCCTAGTTGTTTTCAGTGTGATTGGGATCACTGTGAGTCAAGTGAGTGGGTGGACACATGGGCTCCACATTATCTTACTCCATTGTCTATCATACCCTCTATCAGAAATGATGACATGGAAAGTTCACTTGAGCATGACCATCTATTAGATCTTCTTCAGCTAGGACATGTCTTTGCATTGGTTGCACCATAGGGGAATAATGAGAAACCAAATTATTGGTTAGCACCTTGTGTAAGAGGTAAAAAAAGCTTGCACAACTGATCACAGATGATGATGGATTCATATATCTTACTAGTTTAGTTATTGTTGGAATATGGTTGTAGACATACATGCTTAGAAGGAATGTAATTCCTGCATTCAAAGACTATTAGAAGTACAAAAAAATTCTCATATATTTGCATCTTATTGTAGTAATAAATGTGAAGTTGTTGAAGCATAAAGGAAAACAAAAAGTAAAAGAACTTTAAATATTACCAATGTTGATCATGAAGCCCTATTGGAGACCCTAAAATAGAGAAAAGACCCTCCAAGAACACTCGACTAGGTATTATGTTGTTTTGTTCATAATGATTTGGTAAACCAATGATTATCTTATTTAATACAATAAGTTACTAATATTTTTTATGATATTAGAATGTAGGTAAATCATGAAGAGTAGCCATGCATGAAGATAAAAAATAAATAAGGAGCAGAATGAAGAAAAATCTGTTCTATTTTTGACACTACAATTTTTGATAGTTATGTGTTGATGTAATAATGATGAAACACTTGAGATATTGTAAACATAAACTTGTTTATATAATGTGAGAAAAAAAGATTATTTTACTTAATGGACCTAAAAATGATGATTTTAATACATACTAACACCAAACTTGCACTATGCCCAATGCCAAAAACTTGAGAGAGGTAATTTTTTTGTTAAAACTTAATAATAACCTTAGTGACACCCTTGTTCTGGCCGTAGAGATTTTCCATGGTTTGTAGCTACCTTGTACCGAAGAGTCTCCAAGGTGCTCTAAGTGCAATTCAAGGTTGATCTTTCAAGGGTAATAACTCGGAGCTCATGGGGGTTATCGATAAAATGGAAAGTGCTATAGGATATTCATGTTTATGCCTACAATAACCTATCTCATTTTTGATAGATCACATTCCATTTGGATTTGGCACAACAATCTTGCTCAATGCCAAAACTAGCAGTGTGCCTCAGTTCATAGGTGCATCATAGCGTAACTTAGAAACCATTGATCTTGGAATTGAATCGTTAGTGCCATTATCTCTAGATGGGTAGGTGAACCCTAGTGACACCCTTGTTCTAGTTGCAGAGAGCCTCCATCGTTCGCAGCCACCCCGTATCAAAGACTCTCCAAGGTGCTCTAAGTGTGTTTCGAGGTTGATCTTCTAAGGGTCGTAACTCAGAGTTCGTGGGGGCTATCAATGAAACATTGAATACAATAGGGAAATCATGGTGATGCCTAAAATAAACTATCTCATTTTTGACAGATCACATTCTATTTGGATTCGGCACAGTGATCTCGCTCGATCCCAAAACTCGCAGTGTGCCTCAGTTCGTAGGTGCATCAAAGTGTAACTTTGAAACTACTGATCTTGGCATCGAATTGTCAGCGCCATTAGCTCCAGATGGGTGGGTGAACCATAGTGACACCCTTGTTGTGTCTATGAAGAGCCTCTGTTGTTTATGACTACCCCATACCAAAGAGTCTCTAAGGTGCTCTAAGTGCATTTTGAGGTCAATCTTCTGAGGGTCATAACTTAGAGCTTGTGGGGACTATCGATAAAATTTTAAACGCTATAGGATGGTTATGTCAAGGCCTAAAATAACCTATCTCATTTTTGAGAGATCATATTCCATTTGGATTTGGCATAGCGATCTCGCTCGATGCACAAACTCATAGTGTGCCTTAGTTCATAGGTGCATCACAGTGTAATTTTGAAATCGCTTATCTTGGCATTGAATCATTAGCGCCATTAGCTCTGGATGGGCAAGTAAACCTGTTGTCACTTAGGTTTGCACCCTATCCAAGGCCTATGCGCAAGGACAACCTAGTGAAACATGGAAACAACCTCCAAGCTGTGGGACTTGAACTACGAGGTTGAGTCTCCGAAGAAGGCCGGCTTCCTCTTACTGTCAGGACGCACCTATCTATTCTCAGAAGGGAAAGGGAGAAAGAGAGCGTTAAAGCAAATCTACCTAGTCTAATCTAAGGCAGTGATGCACCAAAATAGAGTGTTCAGACTCATTCCTACCCATATATGCACTACAGAACTAGGGTAACATACAAAAGTAATACACGTCTAGACTTATATCGATCAATAATCACATACAGATCAGAAAACCAACTGAATGACACCAAGAAAAGAAGATTTCACTTGTATATTATCCAATAGGCCAAATATAGATACAGTATGTGGACCACTAATCTCAATAATGCATCAATGAGAGGCAAAATGAAGCACATACACATTGACCACTGAAGAGAATGACACAAGATGCTATGTAGCTGAGAGACACAGGGATTCTACACTGCAAGTTTGCAAGCAGTAGCAGAGAAAATCAGGAAGAGTTGACGCTAAGAACAAGTCACCAAATTGCCTTTATAGATCAGGCATAATTAAAGATTTTTGTGTCACACTCACTTCTTACCTACTAGCATTAACTTCCCATCTTGAGAATCCAATCGAAGATCTGATCGAATCCTGGCTTGCATACCAAGAAATCTCATATCTTTCTGAGAAAGAGCCTGGAGAAGATAGAAACGGCGCCACAACATTCCCTGACATGGTAGATGGATCGACTGGATAGATGGAGTGTCCCTCTGCACCTGATATTCACTCTGAGTTGGTGGGAATTGATTATGAAATCAGATCCACGGCAAAAATAAATAAATGATTTCTATCCTTTCTCGTTCACGAAACAACAGGGTCAAAAAGGTCAACCAGGTCCACATGCTGACTGGGCCACGTGGGGCAATCACTTTCCTCCCCTTTGCCACCCTGGCAGTCCTCTTCACGCGCTGACCACACCTTTATGTTTGACTGGGCGCTATGTTGCTATGGGCGCCATGCCCTGAAGTTCCTAATAGCGACATAGCGCCCAACAGTTATCTCTATCCGTGGTGGTACCAAACTGTGACTGCGATGCCCCAACCAGACTATATCATTGACTTGGCAACTTAACTATCAATCGTAACTATGATGTTAACTGCACATCCCCCCCTAGGCCCCAAGGACACATGGTAGAAAGGCTCCAACTCGCTATGGCAAACCTCGCGCAATTTCCCCATAGCGCGATGGCGCCTGCCCTTGATCTCTGTAGATCTGATGGCTCAAAATTCAACCCCTGACTGTGCTAGCCGCGTTGAAGATCTAGTGCCACCTCATGTCTATGTTTTGATCTGGCATATGTGGTAGTCCCTGATTCACCATAACACTAACTGCCGTCGGTACACCTTTTCGACGACGCAGTCTGCCCGTCGTGAGACTTCTGACCTACCGCGAACTTTTCAATTTGTGACCGAGCCCATTCCACTTGGCACCACCTCAGCGATGCATCTTGGCGAGACTTGGCCCTACTGACACATGGTGAAAGGGTGCCATGTCATTATACTAAAAATCTTGTCGCTTCACCATGGCGAGATGGTACCTGCCGTCGATCCATTTTAATCTGACAGTCGCAAAACCTAACCTCCCGCAACCCTCCTTCCTTTATGATTCGCTGAGCCCGCTGAAACGTGGCATCAGCTTATTGGTCTGTCGGTCACCCTGAACCTAACTGTGCTGGCAGCATGAAATGCGGTCCCGCCAGGACATGTGGCGCAAGGGCGCCAAGTCGCCGATGTATCTACCGAGCTATTCTCGATAGCGAGACAGTGCCAGTCATAGATCCCTCCTAATTTGACGGTCGTGAAGACTCACCATTCCTCCCGAAACTACTGGGCTTGCTGAACACGTCTCGTCATTTGATTCATTCTCCTGACGTCAATTGGTAAGACCTGATTCCTGTCGACACGTGGCGGATGGTCGCTATGTCGCCATGTTAAAACCCGTGCATCTCTGCCATAGCGAGACGGTGCCATTCGTTGATCTGAATCGATCTAATGGTGTGCAAGGAAGATCATTCCTCTCAGCATATCGATGAATAAGAACTGGCCACGTATCAACAAGCTGACTAGTCCTCGCTAACATCCCTGGACCCACGAGGACGCGTGTCCTTCAGGCGCAATGTCGTTAACATAAGACCCACGCAGCTCTTTTATAGCACGATGGCGCCTGCCATCGATCGGCCTTGATCCGACGGTGGAGATCTTACCTTTCCATGTACTGGTGACGCTGACTGAACTCTGACTTGGGGAACGTGGTCACTCCTTATTGGTCCAATGAAACACCTCCCTAGTCTGACAAAGCACCAACTCGGAGGGTCAGTATTGCCTTGACCCCACTGATGAATACGTGGCTACATCTGATTCACCACCGTGGCACTGGGCTCCTGACTACTCATGCGAAGTACTTGCTGGGACCCAACGTGCCTTGTCGCTTCCTGCCATGGTGGATTTTTCGATTGGGCGCTATGTCGCCATCGAAAAATGCATCGGTTTTTCGTTGGCGCCATGGCGCCTCGCTGGTCTTTCAAACTTCCAACCCGGGGAAACGTGTCGCCCGCTGATGTGAGCATCTCCGCTGGGCGCTATGTCACCATGGAGATTTTTCGACTGGCATGCGATAGCGACATAACGCTTGCGGTGCCAAAAAACTTTTCCGACCCGCCCTCCATTGTAGCCCGCTCGCCGGACCCACTAGACACGTGTCAATTGGGGGCGATGTCGCTGATGCTAACTCTCGGGCAGTTCTTGATGGCGAGATCGCGCCGACCGTCGATCTTGCTAAAATCTGATGAAGAAGATCCTACGGGCTACGAAATACATCATAAGGTCCGATCTTGGCATAAAAAATAATATTTCCACAGCTAGCCGTTGGACGAGCCGAGCATTTAAAATTTAAACCTTTGGCAGGTGAGCGAAAGGTAACAATTCTGGCGACTCACAGGGGGCATGAGCCTACTCAATGCATGACCAGTGCCTGAGAATGATCCATTGGGCTATGGAGTCAGAAAAGAGGGCCTGGAAGGTACAGAATCGAGAGCTGCAAGAAACCCTAACCCTAAAAGAGGAAATCAAAACATAAAAAAACCCTTGAACTCTGGCTCTGCGACTTGGAAACAAAAAATGGGACCTCCTCAGCAACCTGAGACTTGTCAAAATTTTGAGGACTGGAAACTCAAGGGAGAACTCTGTGCACGCGCACTTATTAGAAAATAGGAACAAACAGAAAGAACTAAACTACTTATGTACATGGATTCCCAAACTTTCAGAAACAGGGCTTCAAATGGATCCCATTGACTGGAATGGGTAGAACTTCACCATTTGGCCTGCTTAGCTGGAACGCGTTGGCCTGTTTGCAATCGGAGATTAGATAAGGGCCACTCCATAGTGGATCAAATTTGGAATGTCTTCCTGGTTTTGCTCTGTCTGAATCCCACTTGAGAACCAAATCTCCTTCTCTGAAGATTCTGGCCCTTGCCTTCTTGTCAAACCTCCTCTTCATCTACTGCTGATGTATCTCTAGAGTTTGCATAGCTTTGCTTCTCTTTTCTTCCAGTTCAATTAGTTCTGCCATTCTTACTGACATGGCATCATCTTCAATTAGTTCCAGCTGATGAGCCAACTCCAAGGATGGGAATTCCAATGAGATTGGAAGTCTGGCCTCCCTACCATATACCAACACAAAAGGTGAATTCCCAATAGATCTCTTGGGTGTTATCCTATCAGCCCATAGAGCAGTTCTTAGCTTCTTATGCCAGGCCCTCTGGTTGTCTTCTATCATTCTCTTTATGATTCTGATCAGATTCTTATTGGAGGATTCAGCCAAACCATTACCCTGCGGGTAGTAATTTGATGATGTGCTCAGATAGATATTGTGACTCATTGCCCATGCACAAATATGGGTTCCAACAAAAGATTTGGCATTATCTGAGATGATAGTAGAAGGAGCTCCAAACCTAGATACAATTCCATCAAGGAATTCAACAACTGATGGCTCTATAGCATCCTTCAAGGCAACTGCCTTTGTCCACCTAGTGAAATAATTGGTAGCAGCTAAGATCCATTTATGACCTGCACTAGATGGAGGATTAATGGGGCCTATGAAATCCAACCCCCACTGGGTGAAGGGCTGATCCACCTGAATGGGATGAAGAGGAAGAGCTACAAGTCTCTGTTTGCCTGAGAAGAAAGCGCACTTCTCACATTTTCTCACATACCTATGAGAATCATGAAACAAGGATGGATAGTAATAACCAGCCCTCATGATCTTCATGGCAGTTGTTCTTGTAGAGAAGTGGCCACCATCAGGGCCATCATGGAGTTCTTTAATCATCCTTTCAGCCTGATCCTCTTCAACACATCTCAACAGGGTCCCATTAAAATCCTTCCTAAATAAGATATCATCAATCACAACATAGGGAATGGATTGTAGTCTATATTGTCTTCTTTTAGCTCTGTCCAATCCCTGAGGGTATCCATTCCCTGATAAAAAGTTCCTCATGTCATCCATCCAGCTCCTTGGGGCACTAACATTTCTTTCCCCCTGCTGCTCTGTAATTACCATAGCAGCTTCTTCATCTGAATCCTGACTTGATAACATTTCTTTGCATAATCCTCTCCCTCTTACCAATTTGGTAATCTGAATGTCAACATCATATTCCATTACCCTAGTGATCCATCCAGCTCTCTTCTCACTGATATCTTTGTTTAACAGGAAGTCTTTTACACTTGCATGGGGCACCAACAAATGGATCCTATTATGGGATAAGAGGTGTCTAAATTTCTTCAAGGCTCTAATGACTACAAGGGCTTGTTTCTCAACAAAGCTATACTTATCTTCATATTCCTTGAGCCCCTCACTAAAGAAGGCTATGGGATGCTCCTAATTCTTGTCATTTGTTTGAGTCAAGATAGCAGAAATACTTGACTCACCACCTAAAGTGTAGAGGATGAAATCTTTCTCAAAATTTGGGTTCATGAGGGTAGGGGCCGATGCTATGGCTGCCTTGATCTTTTCAAAACTCTCCTTCCCCTCCTTGGTCCATGAGAAGACCACATCTTTCTTGAGCATGGCTATAAGGGGTTTCACCATGGTAGCAAGATTAGGAATAAACCTTCTTACAAAATTTATCCTACCAAGGAAACTTTGCAGCCCTTTCTTGTGTTTAGGGAGAGGAAGGGCAAGTATTGCTTTTGTTCTTTCTGGATCAATGGTCAATCCATCCTTAGATACAATGTGTCCCAATAGTTTTCCTTGGTTTGTAGCAAAGACACATTTGGCTGGGTTGAGAGAAACCCCAAACTCTCTACATCTTAGAAATACCTGTCTCAAATGATCAAGATGATCTTCTACATTCTTGGAATACACAGTTATATCATCAAGGTATACTAAGACAAACTTGTCAATTAATCTTTTGAAAGCTACCTCCATTGCCTTTTGGAATGTGGCACCTACATTTGTTAATCCAAATGCCATTTTGCAATAAGCATAGGTGCCCCATTTAGTAGTAAATGTTGTCTTGTATCTATCAGACTCTTTAACCAGCACTTGGTTATAACCAGAAAACCCATCAAGAAAAGAGAATCTCCTTGACCCACTGACCTTGGACAGAATTTCCTCCATAGAAGGAAGAGGATGGTGATCCTTAAGGGAAGCCTGATTAAGATCCCTAAAGTCCACACACAATCTGATTTCTCCATTCTTCTTCCTCACAAGGACAAGGTTAGCCACTCATGATGAGTGTTTAATAGGAAAAATTATGTTAGCTTCAATCAACTTGGATAGCTCTTTCCTCATCAAAGGTTCAATCTTGGGATTCACTGGCCTCTGCTTTTGTCTTACTGGTTTGACCCTATCAACCAAATCTATGGTATGCTGAAACAAGCTAGGGTCGAAACCTTTTAAGTCATCATAAGTCCAAGAAAATACATCACTAAATTCTTGACATAGATGAATGAAATTTTCTTGCTCAGCTTCAGAACATACCTTCCCCATGTTAAGAGATTTTCCATCAGCAATAGTAACTGGGGCATGGTCATCCTTTTCTGCAGCTAGATTCATTCCTTTATCCCTTGACTGATCATCAGGATTAAAGACACTCTCCAAGGTAATGAGACCCTTGGGTAGCTTGTTGGAACTGAGATGAATGATCTGATCACCATATTGATCTTGTAGTCTTGACTGATTTCTCTCTGAAAATTCTGCTTCATTCTGCAAGAAGCTCACAATTTGCTCATCAGACTCAAACACTTGCCAATGAGTATTATTATCAGGAACAACAGGCCTTACCACCACCCTTATTTGTTGTTTCTTTTCTTCCTCAAGATTCCTTGGCACATCATAAGATGCACCCACTATTGCAAGTCTATCAACATATTTATTTTCTTTCCTAGGAATGCTTTGAATATTAAATGCTTGGAAACCCTCAAGCAAATCCCAGACTCTGTGTTTATAAGACTTGAGCAGGCCATTTTTGGTGATATTCTGATTTCTCACTTGGTTCACTACCAACTCACTGTTCCCATATACTTTCAAGGCTTGAATTCCCCTCTTTTGGGCAAGTAGGAGACCTTGGATCAAGGATTCATACTCGGCCACATTATTGGTACAACTGAATTGGAACCTAAAAGAGAAGTAGTATCTTATTTGTGTAGGAGAGATCAACATAACACTAGCCCCTGATCCATTTCTATTCCTTGAGCCATCAAATTACATACTCCATACTCCATTTATGTCGTCATTAGTCCTAACAAGGTCAGGAACTTGAACCTCTTTCTCTATTATGCAATATGTACTAAGGCCTGTCTCAAGAGTTTCCGACATATGCTCAAACTGACATGTATTTTCCCACTCATCTAAGAAGAAATCAAGAATCTTTGCTATGGAAGTGACAGGCTCGTTTACTATGTTATTTTCGTCCATCTCTAGGATAGGGAAATTCATATTGATGAAGTTGGGAGTGTAGGGTTCAGTGTGATGAAGAGCTTGAGGTTCTGCTCTTATTGAAGCATTGGCCCCATATCTGGTCTTAAATGACATATAAGACCAATCAGCAGATATGAATCCACCAATTTGAGCAGTGAAGTCTCTTGAAAGACAGATGGCAAAATAGGGCTTAACCTCAGCAACAGATATGTCTTGAATCACAGTATAACCAGGGCATGCATGTAGGTCCATTTCCACACTTCTAAGGATGCCTACGGTTTTGATAGTACTCCCATCTAGTTGTAACAGATCCCTAACAATGGGCTCATATTTCATCCCTAAAGCATCAGCAACACACCTAGGCATTACTAAGCTACTAGCCCCCGAATCTATCATGCAATTATGGACTAATTTGCCCCCTATAATCAAAGAAACATAAAATGGAGGAGGTCTAACCTTTTTATTTGTCTCCACATCTCCTACTGGTTGTACTAAACTAGTGGCACTCTCCATGGTAGATGACTGATCCTTTGGTTCAATCCTTTCCAATTCTTGTTGTAGCATCTTCCTCTGCATTGGTATGGTAGCAACAACATCCCACATGGAAATGTTTACATTGGTCTTCTTCATTTTCTCTACCACACTCAATGGTGCGTTAGGAATTTTGGTAGAAACTTTGGGAGCTACACTCATGAGAGGTTGAGATGGAGCAACATAGGGATCACTTGCATTCTCCTCTCTTGGACCTTGCCTTTGCTGTTGTGAAGTGTTTGTTTGCTCATTTGCTGTCTATGTGTTAGGTATAACACTTGAAGTTAAGGCCTACTTAGGAGAAGGAGGACCAGCATGTTCCATAGCTCTCTTCTTGCTTCTTGTGTTATGAGCAACAAAATCCTAGTTTACATTACAATGCTCCTCCATATGGTGATTCATAAAAGAGCAATCACCCTGCCTCTGAACATATGAGGCCTCCTTGGGATGATCTTCCTTGTGTGATTGCTTTACTGTGGACTTCTGGACAGTTAGGGCCAAATAAGATTCTGCTTTCTGACATAGGCAGTAGGTATAAGAATAGTTACATGAAGGACAAAAATCTTGGTCTTGGGCCAAGTTATTTTGAGGGACTATAGCTCTGTTCTGATTTGAGCTTGAAGCAGAAGCATGACTATTCTGCCTATTCTGATCAAAAGAGCTATTCCACTGATTAGGAGGCCTACCACCACTTGGAGCCTGATATTGCAATTGGGGAGGCTTGCCACTTTGGGCTTGCTGCCTTTCTAAGGCCACCACCTTGTTACTCATCTTTTGTATTAGAGAAAAACTATCCTCTAATCTCTTCCCTTGGTCCTTCAACTCCCTCCCCTGCTCTTGTAATTTTTTATCCAGGGTCTTCTCTCTTTTATCTGTGTTCAGCACTAGACCTTGGAGCATTTCCTTGAGTTCATCTATTCCGTTTGAGGATGTGGAAGCTTGGGGAACTGGAGTAAGGGCTTGTGACGTAGAAATTGTAGGAAGAGGGGCTATTGCTGGTTGGTGGTTGGGAACATTAGGAAAGAAAAGCATAGGAGGCCTTGGAGCCAACTTTCCACCTTGTATTAGGATATTCTTAGCTTTTATAGCTGTCTCATAAGCATTTGGTAATGTATCTCCTCCCATAGTTTGGATTGTGGTGGCAATGTCACTGTTGAAAGCTCTAAGGTAATGCAAGAAAGCATTACCAAGGGTAGGTTTTACTATAGTAGGTATTCTATCCCATGTCTTTTGGAATCTATAATTAAAATCAGTCATACATTCATGGGGGGCTCTTTTTATTGTAGTCAGCTACTCTAGTAGTGACAAATGGTCACTCTTATCCTCAAAATGTTTGCATAATCTTGCTCCTAGTCCATCCCAATCAGTTATGGAACCATGAGCTAAGCCTCTATACCACTGTAATGCTTTTCCTTTTAAAGATGAGGCTAGAAGTTTGACGGCAACATCATCTTCGGTAATACCATGAATATTGCAGACATTCGCTACCTCTTGGATATGCTCTAGGGGGGAAATAGAAGTTTCACCAGTAAAATCAGGTATGCTTTTTAGTGCAGCTACTGGTATATCATGTCTTTGGGCTAACAACAGAGGACTTCCACCATTAAAGGTGGCAAAAGGATGAACTCTTGGCTGTGCCATATAAACAAGTGTTCTATTGATGAGTGTTGATGGCAATCTAGGCTGAGTTCGAACAGTAGGGGGAAAAGAGACAGATCTTACAGGTATATCAACTGTTATTCTACCCCTAACTGGTGATAATGAAGTTCTAGTCCTTCTTCTCCTAGGATTTGAAATAGAAAGCTCTTGATATTGAAATTTACCTCTAGAAGATGCCCTTGTTTCAGTCTTGGGCATGAATTACTGCAAACTTGGTCTGGAACCAGACTTTTTGATGTTCAGAGTCGCCAAGTACTTGAAGAACCAGCCTCTTAAAGGCTCGAAGACTGAAGCCAGCACTACTTCTTCAGCATTTATC
The DNA here is from genome assembly GCA_028749045.1 of Cupressus sempervirens. Taxonomy (NCBI): domain Eukaryota; kingdom Viridiplantae; phylum Streptophyta; class Pinopsida; order Cupressales; family Cupressaceae; genus Cupressus; species Cupressus sempervirens. The sequence goes on from CM053792.1 coordinate 793,216,981, forward strand.
TCTAGAATTCTTTCTTCTTGATACCTGTAGACCTAAAATCTTCTGATATGAGTCCCACCGGGCATCCCAAAAACTGTTGTCACTTAGGTTTGCACCCTATCCAAGGCCTATGCGTGAGGACAACCTAGCGAAACATGGAAACAACCTCCAAGCTGTGGGACTTGAACTACGAGGTTGAGTCTCTGGAGAAGGCCGGCTTCCTCTTACTGTCAGGGCACACCTATCTATTCTAAGAAGGGAAAGGGAGAAAGAGAGTGTTAAAGAAAATCTACCTAGTCTAATCTAAGGCGGTGATGCACCAAAACAGAGTGTTTAGACTCATTCCTGCCCATATATGCACTACAGAACTAGGGTAACATACAAAAGTCATACACGTCTAGACTTATATCGATCAATAATCACATACAGATCAGAAAACCAACTGAATGACACCAAGAAAAGAAGATTTCACTTGTATATTATCTAATAGGCCAAAGATAGATACAGTATGTGGACCACTAATCTCAATAATGCATCAATGAGAGGCAAAATGAAGCACATACACATTGACCACTGAAGAGAATGACACAGGATGCTATGTAGCTGAGAGACACAGGGATTCTACACTGCAAGTCTGCAAGTAGTAGCAGAGAAAATCAGGAAGAGTCAACCCTAAGAACAAGTCACCAAATTGCCTTTACAGATCAGGAATAATTAAAGATATCTGTGTCACACTCACTTCTTACCTACTGGCATTAACTTCCCATCTTGAGAATCCAATCAAAGATCTGATTGAATCTTGGCTTGCATACCAAGAAATCTCATATCTTTCTGAGAAAGAGCCTGGAGAAGATAGAAACGGCGCCACAACATTCCCTAACATGGTAGATGGATCGACTGGATAGATGGAGTGTCCCTCTGCACCTGATATTCACTCTGAGTTGGTGGCAATTGATTATGAAATCAGATCCACGGAAAAAATAAATAAATGATTTCTATCCTTTCTTGTTCACGAAACAGCAGGGTCAAAAAGGTCAACCAGGTCCACATGCTGACTGGGCCACGTAGGCTAATCACTTTCCTCCCCTTTTCCACCCTAGCAGTCCTCTTCACGCGCTGACCACACCTTTATGTTTGACTGGGCACTATGTCGCTATGGGCGCCATGCCCTGAAGTTCCTAATAGCAACATAGCGCCCAACAGTTATCTCTATCCGTGGTGGTACCAAACTGTGACTGCGATGCCCCAACCAGACTGTATCATTGACTTGGCAACTTAACTATCAATCGTAACTGTGATGTTAACTGTGCATCCCCCCCTGGGCCCCAAGGACACGTGGCAGAAAGGCTCCAACTCGCTATGGAAAACCTCGCACAATTTCCCCATAGCGCGATGGCGCCTGCCCTTGATCTCTGCAGATCTGACGGCTCAAAATTCAACCCCTAACTGCGCTAGCCGCGTTGAAGATCTAGTGCCACCTCATGTCTATGTTCTGATTTGGCATATGTGGCAGTCCCTGATTCATCGTAACACTAACCGCCATCGGTACACCTTTTCAGTGACGCAGTCTGCCCGTCGTGAGACTTTCGACCTGCCGCAAACTTTTTAATCTATGACCGGGCCCATTCCACTTGGCACCACCTCAGCGATGCATCCTAGCGAGACTTGGCCCTACTGACATGTGGTGAAAGGGTGCCATGTCGTTATACTAAAAATTTTGCAGCTTCGCCATGGCAAGATGGCGCCTGCCGCCGATCCATTCTAATCTAACGGTCGCAAAACCTGACCTCCTGCGACCCTCCTTCCTTTATGATTTGCCGAGCCTGCCAAAACGTGGCGTCAGCTTATTGGTCTGTCGGTCACCCTGAACCTAACTACACAAGTAGCATGAAATGCGATCCCGCCAGGACACGTGGCGCAAGGGCACTAAGTCATCGATGTATCTACCAAACTGTTCTCGATAGCGAGACAGCGCCATTCGTAGATCCCTTCTAATCTGACGGTCGTGAAGACTCGCCATTCCTCTCGAAACTACTGGGCCTGTTGAACGCGTGTCGTCATTTGATTCGTTCTGCTGACACCGATTGGTAAGACCTGATTCCTGCCGACACGTGGCGGATGGTCGCTATGTCGCCATGTTAAAACCTGTGCAACTCTGCCATAGCGAGATGGCGCCATCCATTGATCTGAATCGATCTGACGATGTGCAAGGAAGATCATTTCTCTCAGCGTATCGATGAATAAGAACTGGCCACGTATCAACAGGCTGACTAGTCCTCGCTGACATCCCTGGACCCACGAGGATGCGTGTCCTTCAAGCGCAATGTCATTAACATAAGACCCGTGCAACTCTTTTATAGCGCGATGGCGCCTGCCGTCGATCGACCTTGATCCGACGGTGGAGATCTTACCTTTCCATGTACTGGTGACGCTGACTGAACTCTGACTTGGGGAACGTGGTCGCTCTTTATTGGTCCAATGAAACACCTCCCTGGTCTGACAAAGCACCAACTCAGAGGGTCCGTATTGCCTTGACCCCACTGATGAATACGTGGCTACATCTGATTCGCCACCGTGGCGCTGGGCTCCTGAATGCTCATGCGAAGTACTTGCTGGGACCCAACGTGCCTGGTTGCTTCCTGCCACAGTGGATTTTCTAATTGGGCGCTATGTCGCCATCAAAAAATGCATCGGTTTTCTGTTGGCGCCATGGTGCCTCGCCGGTCTTTTGAACTTTCGGCCTTGGGAAACGTGTCGCCCATCGACGTGAGCATCTCCGCTAGGTGCTATGTCACCATGGAGATTTTTTGACCGGCGTGCGATAGCGACATAGCGCCTGCGGAACCGAAAAGCTTTCCCGACCCGCCCTCCGTTGTAGCCCGCTCGCCGGACCCACCAAACACATGTCAATTGGGCGCGATGTCGCTGATGCTAACTCTTGGGCAGTTCTTGATGGCGAGATCACGCCGACCGTCGATCTTGCTGAAATCTGACGGAGAAGATCTTGCGGGCTGCGAAATACATCATAAGGTCCGATCTTGGCATAAAAAATAATATTTCTGCGGCTAGCCGTTGGACGAGCTGAGCATTTAAAATTTAAACCTTTGGCAGGTGAGCGAAAGGTAACAAAACCCTAGTGACACCCTTGTTCTGACCATAGAGAGCATCCATTGTTCATAGCCACCCCATACCAAAGAGTCTCTAAGGTGCTCTAAATGCATTTTGAGGTCAATCTTTCAAGGGTCATAACTTGGAGCTCATGGGGGCTATTAATGAAATGTCAAGTGCTACATGATATTCATGGTGAGGCCTGAAAAAATCTATCCCATTTTTGATAGATCACATTCCATTTGGATTTGTCACAGTGATCTCACTCAATGCCAGAACTCCTAGTGTGCCTCAGTTCACAAGTGCATCATAGCGTAACTTTGAAACTATTGATCTTGGCATCGAATTGTTGGTGCCATTAGCTCTAAATGTTATGTTCAACCTTAGTGACACCCTTGTTCTAGCCGTAGAGAGCCTCCATCATTTGTAGCCACCCCGTACCGAAGAGTCTCCAAGGTGCTCTAAGTTTGTTTCAAGGTTGATCTTCTAAGGGTCATAACTTGGAGCTCATGGGAGCTATCAATGAAATGTTGAATGGTACAAGATGGTCATGCTGAGGCCTAAAATAACCTATTTCATTTTCAAGATATCACATTCTATTTGGATTTGGTATAGTAATCAAGCTCGATGCCAAAATTCATAGTGTTCCTTAGTTCATAGGTGCATCACAGTATAACTCTGAAACCGCTAATCTTGGCATCAAATCATTAGTGCCATTAGCTCTAGATTGGCAGGTGAACCCTAGTGACACCCTTTTTCTAGCTACAAAGTGCCTCCATCATTTGTGGCCACCCCATATGTAACTCAAAGCTTGTGGGGGCTATCAATGAAACTTCAAATGTTATAGGATGGTCATGTTGAGGCCTATAATAACCTATCTCATTTTTGAGAGATCACATTTCATTTGGATTTGGCACAATGATCTCACTCAATGTCAAAACTTGCAGTATGCCTCAATTATAGGTGCATCATAGTGTAACTTTGAAATTGCCAGTCTTGGCATCAAATCATCTGTTCTATTAGCTCCACATAGGTGCATAAACCTTAGTGACAACCTTTTTCTAGCCAAAGAGAGCCTCCATCATTCATGGCCATCCCATACCAAAGAGTCTCCAAGGTGCTCTAAGTGTGTTTTGAGGTTGATCTTTTGAGGATCATAACTAAGAGCTCGTGGGGGCTATTGATGAAACATCGAATGCTACAAGATAGTGATGTCGAGGCCTAGAATAAACTATGTTTTTTTTGAGAGATCACCTTTCATTTGGATTCAACACAGTGATCTTACTTGATGCCAAAACTCATAGTGTGCCTCAGTTCATAGGTGCATCACAGCATAACTTTGAAATTGCTAATCTTGGCATCGAATCATTAGTGCTATTAGCTTCGAATGGGTGGGTGAACCCTAGTGACACCCTTTTTCTAGCCACAAAGAGCCTCCATCATTCATGGCCACCCTGTGTCAAAGATTCTCAAGGTGCTCTAAGTGCATTTCAAGGTTGATCTTCTGAGGGTCATAACTCAAAGCTCATGGGGGCTATCAATCAAATGTTGAATGCTACAAGATGGTCATTTTGAGGCCTACAATAAGTTCTCTTGTTTTTGAGATATCACATTTTATTTGGATTTGGCACAATGATCTCGCTTGATGCCAAAACTCACACTGTGCCTCAGTTCTTAGGTCCATCATAGCGTAACTTTGAAACTGCTAATCTTGGGATCAAATCATCAAAGCCATTAGCTCTAGATGGGTGGTTGAACCCTAGTGACACTCTTTTTATGATTTCAGAGAGTCTCCATCATTTGCGGCCACCCCGTACTGAACGATCTCCAAGGTGCTTTAAGTGCTTTTCGAGGTCAATCTTTGGAGGGTCATAACATGGAACTCATGGGAGCTATCAATGAAATTTTTAATGTTATAGGATGTTCATGCCAAGACCTACAATAACCTATCTCATTTCCAAGGTTCTCTAAGTGCATTTGGGTGGGTGAACCATAGTGACATCTTAAGGGATTACAAAGATCATTTCAAATTATAGATATATGATAGCATTTTAAATTAAACATTGCATCAAAATTTGATAATAAAGGTTGTTAAAATACTCTTCACAAATTATTGCATTTGAATCGAATATAAAAAACATGATCAAAATGAATGTTATTCCATAAACATGAACAATACACATGATCCACTATAAATTGAACAATACTATACTAAATTAATATGTATATCATTGTGCACATAAATGAAAAAAAAATATATTAAAATACATGTATCCATAGACAAATTACTCAAATATATATCAAATTTCATGTATCCATAGACAAATTATGCAAATATATATCAAAATACATAGATCCATATATACAAAATGTGGCTAATCATGCCATCAAAATGTGTCTAATATCAATGTTTCTATATAAAATGTGGCATATGCCATCTCAAAATGTCTCATGATGCATCCTATGAAAAATATACTATCCTATGCTGCTGGTGGATGATCAAAATGTAGCCTCTTCACTGTACTAGGTGGATCAAACGCCTCCTACATAAGCAAAAAAGGAAAACCCAAAGTTAGACTACTAAATTTATATGATTATATGTATCTAATATTGAATTATTCAAATGCATAATGATCCTTTTCTTAATGAAATTTTATAGTATTAAAATTTCATCATTAATACCTCTCTAGTCGACCTCCTATGCCGGTCAAGAGTCCTCTCATATGTCCTCAGCAATGCTTGAAGCTCGTTGATTGTGGCCTGTGTATGTTCAACTATGTTTGTTGGATGAATCTACAACTTAAACTATAACATTATAATTCATAGCATACTAAATTTATAATATATAATTCAAAATTCAAACTACAACTTACCTCTATTGACTGCTTCTCTAGATATAATGGTTGCGTTAGCAAAGACACAAAACTTTGGCATCAAGCCTCCTATGCATTAGGTGCTTCCTATGAGATACAAAATACTAGTTGTTAATATGATGGAAATAAATTTTAAATTTATTTACAAAAATAAGGAAAATAGAAAATAAATGATACTTATACATACGATGGGTCTCTCACTATGAATGGAAATGCTAGCGGGTTTGTGAAGTGGAATCTTCCTAGACTCATCACTAGTAGCCATGCCCTGCACAATAAAGAATGTAACTAAATTTAATTACCACAAAATTTTTAAAAGAATTCATTGATATTTAATCACTTTAAAAGCACCTAATTACCTTTCCCTTGTCAATGGGTTGTGCCTCATCCCTTGCACTCTACCCCCCATTGACAGGTGATACCTACAAGAGAAAAGAAAGATTACAAACTATATATGCTCCAATATCAAATAGAAAAAATAATGAGAACACAACATAATGTACTATAGATGTCTCAAGACCAAATGAAATAGCCAAGAGCATTTGAGCTCCTCCTTAGTCACCAACTAAACATGAATGAAGATCACATACATGTATAAGTCAATATGGGTTAAAAATTAAAATTAATCTATTATACAGATTAACTTTAAATTGTATATGTTACAACAAGAAATTATATACAGGTACCAACATAGAAGGATTCCATGCCTCTACATGCCCCTCCTCTCTCATTTTAGGGTGTGTAGCCTATGTACACGCATCTGCTGTATCCTCCTCAAATACAAACTAATAAACAGAAATATCACCTATGGGATCCAGACAAATATTCTTGCATGTTATGCAAATATGGGGCACACAAACATGTGATGAGATCATCGATGATGAACTTGTGCCAATGTCATCAACATAGGGAGGCAACACTAACCTAGCCTAGGATATCAATAGGCTACAATGATATCAGGATGCTGCTTTAGAGAAGGTGAGGAGACATCAGTAGGGGGGACAAAAGTGCCAACTTCCTTTTACTAGGAAAAGGGTCTATTCTGAGGAACTTATCCTCCTACACCCATGTTGGGCCTCATTCTCCAATAGTTCACCTTGAGGTGAAACACAAATTTGGCATATAAATTTTTAATGAAATAGAATGGCACATGTAAATTATTGTGTAGAGGGATGTCAAAAACCATCCACCAATGATCCCAAAAGTTCACATGCAGAGCCTCATTTGTGCACCATTTAATTGATTGTTTGGGCTTTGTGTGTTCTAATTGTTTACTAATTTTTGGGTCCGCAAAAAGGTTAACTATATCATCTTTAGTTATATTTAGGGCCACAACATCATCATAGTCCAATCCATCATTAAACATGGCATGCATTTTCCCATGCTAGTAAAGAGCATCATTTTGTTCATCAGTAAGTGTTTCAATATTATCCACTATGGTGTTTAACATGGATAACATGAGAGCCAATATGGGTATAGTGTTATATGTGTTTTGCAAAACCCTCAGTTCAACGAGATTTTCAAATATCAAATTTTCAATTCAAGGAGGATTTTGAGGGGGTAGGGGATCATTTGGTGGATGTTTTTGAGGGCGTACTAGATTTTTTGGTGGAGGGTTATGAGGAAAATTGTTTCCTACATCAATATCTTCATTTGGGTCATCCATACCTATTTATTTTAAAAATATAATTTCATTAAAAAAAATGTAAATTTCAACAATTTGTATTAAAAAAAGCCTAATGTTTATTGCATTCAATTTAAAATAACTAATTTATAATAATATTCATTCAAAACATTAAAGAAAACAAAAAAAACTTACCTTTATCTGATACCTGTTTGGAAATTCAATACCCATATGGAGCTCAACAATAATACAAAAAAAATGCAATGTAAAAAGAGCTCTCGGGTTTTTTTAAAAACAATCTATGTCACAAGTTTCAGGTATTTGATTTCATATCAAACACTTGATATAATATCAGGTATCTAATATGAAATTGGATACTTGATTACCGATCGAATACCCAAAAAGGCTTGGTCCAAACTTTTTAGCCTTGGTATCAGGATGGGTGGAAAAAAGTTAAAGCAGATTTTGAAATGCTTTTAGATGTTGTCAAGCTCCACTTTTTTCTCATCACCACTTTTTGGCACACCATGATCCTATACATACCCTACGGTTAAGGTTTAATAAGTTTGATAATTGTTATAATAGTTGGATAATTGATTCAGCCCCACCGCCTCTAAATTATATTGGTGGAATTATATTCTAAGAATTGGTATCAAAGCTTTAGGTCCTTGAAGAGAAAGTTAATAGCTTTGGGAGATCAATGGTGAGTCACTACAAAAAAGTTAGTCCTAAGTTTGATGTGTTTAACTATGACAGTTGAAAGGAAAAGATGAAGACCCATCTACTATGTATGGGTCCGGGATATTGGCCTTTGAAAAAGGCTAACAAAGCAATTGTTGAAAAAAGCAAGCTCAAAGAATGCAGTGAAGCAGAAAGAGATATGTTTATGTGCAATATGCAAGCAAGAGAAGCTTAACTTTCAGTTCTTCAGGTGAGAATGAATATAGTTAGGCAAAATCACTAGAAATATATCATAATATTTGGAAAGCTTTAGAATGTACTTTTGAAGGGGATACACATACAAAAAGGATAAGATTACATAATTGGATATGGTTATTTCAAGATGTTAAAATGATGGAAGATGAATCTGTAAGAAGTTATGTTGCTAGGAAATCTGAGATTGTTGCAGGAATCAATTGATATGGTGGATCTAGGGAAGAAGATGATAATTGGATCCAAGCAATGAAGGAAGAAAAAGAACATATTTTGAAGAATGACACATGGGAATTGGTTTCTAGACCTAAAGCAAAGAATGTTATAGGAACTAAATGGGTATTTAGAAACAAGATGAATGAACAAGGTGAAGTTGTAAAAAAAAAGCTAGAATGGTATGCAAAGGTTATTCACAACAAAAAGGAATGTATTATGAGGAAACATATGCCTCTGTAGCCAGAATGGAATTAGTGAGAATGTTTTTAGCTTATGTAGCAAATAAAAAATTCAAAGTGTATCAGATGGATGTGAAATCAACCTTTCTGAATGGAGAACTTGAAGAAGATGTTTACATTGAGCAGCTTGAAGGATGTCTTTTGATCGAATTCAAGGATATGGTATTGAGATTGAAAAAAATTCTATATGGTCTAAAAAAAGCACCTAGAACCTGGTATGCAAGGTTGGACAAGTATTTGGCAAAGCTTGGATTTGCTAAAGGTATGACAGATTGTACCTTGAATTTTAAAGAAATTGAGAATTGATTGTTGTTAATAGTAATATTTGTTGATGATGCATTTTTTAGAAGCAATGATGAAGCAAGTGATAAGTTTGCTAAAGGAGTGAAGAATGAGTTTGAGATGATAATGATTAGAGAGGTGAAGTTCTTTCTAGGTTTGGAGATTGTGCAAAATAGTGATGGCATTTTTATTTCGCAAGCTAAGTTTTGAAAGACTTGTTGAAAATTTTTGGCTTAGAAAATTGTAAGCCTATTGGTACACCAATGATAATTGGTCACAAGTTATCTAGCAAGGATGAGACACCTACAGTTGAGAAAAAATAGAGATCCATGTGTGGATCTAACTCACACTAGACTAGATATAGAAAATGTAGTTGGGATTGTAACGAGATTTCAAGCTGATCCTAAGGAGTATCATTATGCAACAACAGTAAAAAGGATATTGAGATATTTGAAAGTAACATCTAATTATGGGATATGGTATGATAGATAAAGTGATTTCACTTTATGTTCTTATACTAATGCCGATTGGGCATGCAATATGGATGACAAAAAAAGAACCACTGGTGGAGCATTTTTTCTTGGAGGATGATTGGTTTCTAAGAAAGAAACAAGATTGTATTTCACAAAGTATAGCTAAAGCAGAGTATCTAGCATTAACAAATAATTGTAATCAAGTCATGTGAATGAAGAAAATGCTAAAGGACAATGGGGTAGAATTTTTAGAACTTGTTATCATACATTGTGATAACACAAGTATAGTATGTCTAAGAATCATGTATTTTATTCTCAGACTAAGCATATATCTATTAAGTATCATATTTTGAGAGAGAAGGTTGAGAGAAAGAGATCAAACTAGAGTATGCTAGTACTAAAGATCAAATTGTAGATATCTTTACAAATCTGTTTCCTAAAGATACATTTGAGTACTTGAGAGGTATGCCAAGGGTTATGCCATTGCCTTCTTTAGAGTAGATGACGTAGAAATTGCATCTGTCCAGTGCTACAAAGCACTATTGTTTGATGGGATTGAATGTTGATGCTTCCTATATGGGGGAGTATCTATGATGAGTAGAGTCACTAAGGCTTCTTAGTAATTGGTCTTGAGTAGTTTCTTCAGACACTTGAGCTAGTTGAAAACTTAAAGCATATGACTGACATAATGAGGCCTTTGTCATTGATGTCAACAGGGGAGATGTGTACATGAAAACATCTCTACTTTATTAGGGAGATTTAGAAAGATTCATGTAAGGAGAATGGATATCTTTATGGGGGAGATACACAACATGAAGAATTATTAATGCCTAAAAGGGAAGATGAGTAGATATTGATGTAGGAGGGAGAAGCTAAGAGTTGTTTAGTATGTGAACAAATGATTCCAATCCTAAAAGATGTAGAACAAAGTAGTGTTCTAGAGGATTTCAGATTTGATTAATTAAGTGGATTTGAAGAGATGAATACAACAATAGCTGTAGCTGAGTACTATTTGGTATTCTTAGAACATAGATGTTTTTCATCTATGTTTCCATCAATGGCAAAGGGGGAGATTGTTAGCATGAATTCTGATGGTATTCCTTTGGGGGAGTTTCCTAAGCATTGGTAAGCATGTAGCATGATGGACATGTTGCATTCGTGACTGTATTTTTCATTGATGTCAACATAGTATGGTTTTTGTGAAGATTGGTAGAGTAGCAGAGATAGATTGAAGTTGTATGGACATAGTTTTGATGATCAGGTGATGCACGGTTAAGAACATTTTCTACATTGTATCCTAACAATGAGGTTAAGTGCATGTAACATAAGTTAAAGATGTACTAGAAAATATGTGAGATTTATAGAGAGCAATATAGAGATAGAGTACCTAAGAAGTAGTTTATGATGATTGGATTGTATCTCCTAATAGAGATAGAATCAAGATATGTGAAGCTACACAAAGATAGAGGATAGTCTAATGATGACATCAACAAGTGCGTAAGTGTTGGATTCACACATGTGAGATGTTGTATAGACTATGAGCCGACAATGTTGTGTAGTTGCAAAATAATTAATTATCCTATTGTGGTCCTATTATAATTAATTTGGAAATCCTGAAGGATGAATGAAGGGATTATTTTGAGGACTTGGTATAAAGGAAAGTATTTTCCATGATTGTAAAGTGTGATTGTGATGTGAATGAAGTGTGAAGTATGCAAACAAGAGCATAGTGTTTGGTAAATGTGAGCAAGCGATCCAAAGGATTATTGGATGTGAAGTTGGTGATCTTGTACCATGATTAGAAGGAGCATAATTCTAGTTGATGGGACATAGGAAAAGGAACAAGATGTATAGTTAATTTCTATTATTCTGCAAGGAATAATAGAAAGATCATTTAGATAGTGGGTTCATTGGTCTTTCCATGAAGCTATTTGGATAGTGGGTCCATCTACCTTCTAAAACTTCTAACAAGGTTGGAATCTCCTAATAGGGATTGAAAGTGAAGAAGATGTATAGTTAATTTCTATTATTTTGCAAGGAATAACAAAAAGATCATTTAGATATTGGGTTCATTGGTCTTTCCATGAAGCTATTTGGATAGTGGGTCCATCTACCTTCTAAAACTTCTAACAGGGTTGGGACAACTCGTAACTGGGTTGGAATCTCCTAATAGGGATTGAAAGTTTCCTAACAAGGATTAATATGTACTGAATGTTTTCATAGACTCCTAACAGGGTCTATCCTCTAAAAAGGAATATTTATATTAGTACATCATCTTGTGGGTGCATCCCCACCAAGGTTTTCCCTTTGATCAAGGGTTTCCCTAGTTTAAATATTCGATGTTATTGTGTATGAGTATTTTGTTATGGTTGCTAATTATAATGCTCATATGGTTAAGGTTTAATAAGGTTGATAATTGTTATAATAGTTGGATAACTAGTTCACCCCTCCTCCCCCTCTCTCAGTTATATTTTTGGACTATATATTCTAACACCCACTACTAACCCCCTTGAAATGCCTTCACATCAAAATAATTGGGGTTTGAAGCGAATTCATACTCTTCCCATAATTTCTTAAGAAAGTACATGAGCACCTAATAATTATCGTGTGGTGGATGGTCAAATACCATCAACCACTGCTCCTAAAAATGCTCTAATATCCTAGGGTGTGGACATCATCTAATAGAGATACAAAGCTTCTTGTCACTTGTCTCACCACCCATCTTTGGATTCTTAAAATATATTTCTATATGCTCTTTATTTATTTTAAAGTCATGAACCTATTTATAAGACATGTCATCAAAATAAGATGTACACATCTTCCTTCCATACTAGAAAGATATCCATCTCATTGTCCAAGCTCTGTACAGAGTGTACAGTGCCTTGCATGGTATTTGCAAGGCAAAGTAGCTAGGGGGAGACATAATTGCAAGGAAAAGTAGCTAGTGGGAGGATGTGTCTCACGCATAAGACTCTCAATGTCTTGCATGAGGTCATGGATGTTGCACTTCATGCTCTCCTGTGACTCCATAGGGTTAGGTGGTGGAGAAGGACCATGTGGTTCTAGAGGCAGGGGTGGGTTCTCACCAAATATTGCCATCCATGAAATATAATTTTTGCACGCACACACACACGCGCGCACACACACACACACACACACACACACACACACACACACACACACACACACACACACACACACACACACACACACACACACACACACGCACGCACGCACGCACGCACGCACGCACGCACGCACGCACGCACGCACGCAACAAAGAAATTCAAAAAATTACTTTTTACTTTTTAAAAAAAAAATCTAAAAATAATTACTTGTATTTAAAACTATTTAAACATCTTAATACATGTCTTTAACTACACATACAACTTTAATGTTAAAACTATGTAAACATCTTAATACATATCGTATAGAGGAAAGAGAAAGAGTAAGGGATGAGAGAGAAATCTAGGTTGACACTAATTTGAAAAAGGGACGTGAGCAAAATCTAGGTTCAAAATCTAGTAATGTGACTCTTCTTAGAATTAGATTATGGTTAGGGTTAAAACTAAGATTTAAAATTACATTTAATTCATCTTTAAATTTAAAACATAAATATAATTACATCTTTAAAACCATCTAAACATCTAATACATCTTTAACTATAAATATATCAAAAAGGGGAGGAGAGAGATTAAACTATAATTAACTATATAATTAAATGAACATCTAAAACATAAATTTAAATGAACATCAATTGTATATGCTTATTGATCTATATTATTTAAAGAAAAAGATCAAAGAGATTGTAAGATAAATTTATCTTAATGAATGGTTATGACCAGTGAATTTATTCATTTGTATACATGGACTTATATGAAAAGTTCATCACTATGAATACATCCTGGGTAGGGAGGAGAGAGAAAGAGAGAGTTAGGAGAGAGATAGGGAGGAGAGAGAGAAAAGATGGGAGGAGAGAGAAAAGAGAGAGAGAAATGGAGGAGCTCAAGGACAATAGGATATCAATGCAAGTTTTTACAGTTTTTGGTTTTCTAAGTTTAGAATTTTCAAATTTAGATTTGTTTTGCATGATGAAGTTTAATTTTTAATTTTTTTACTTAATGGTAATGTGTTTATTTTTTATCTACTTACTAATATAATATTAATAATGATGAACAAAAAAAAAAAAAAAATAGACCTAATGTTTAAGCAAAAAGAAGAAAATAATGAAATAAAATAATAGAAAACAAATAGACATATCTAGAAGAGTGAAAAAATCGACCTTTTTTTTGGGGGGGAGGGGGGGTGTTGTTAGGGCTCTCCAAACCATGCTCTTCTCTCCAAATATCATTTTTTTGGAATTGGATCAGTGAAAATGTCAAAAAATGCTCTAAAACCAAGTCATAAGATTTTGCAAATTGGGTGCCCAATTTTGAACAAATCGAGCACCTGATTTGGTTCCATAGCTCGATCCATACTCATAAATCATATGCTCAATTTTGGAAAATGGATTGGGATACCGATCCTAATCGAGTGCTTGATTTTAAAGAAATCTCAATCTGTACAAAGGACTTCCGCATAATTGAGACTCATCTAGTTGCTCTTACCCTCTTGTACTACTATTTAATCAATCTCCATTTTTAATTCTTTTGAATTCCAACATTTTTTTCTTTGTAACTATTTCACTCATTTAATTTTTTAGCTTATCCTCTAGATCAACAAAAAATTCAACCATGTTTAAAAAAAAAATTTATTGACAATGTGAGGTTTGAACTAATGACCTCCCCCAAGGAAACCATGCCAATTCACCGCTCCTTTTAATTTTTTTTTAGCATTCATTCCTAATTTTTTAAAGAATAATGAGGGAGAGTCTAACAATACCAATATTGGGTTCCCATTTTTTTATTTCCAAAGAGTTTTTACCAAACATTTAGGGACCACCACAAAGAGAAAACTTGAGCTCTTCCTTCTTTGTGAAGCTAAAAGAGAGGAACTTGTGTGGAAGAGTTGCAATGTCAACTTGTCCTTTAGTCTTCCATAATCATTTTACCATACTTCAAACCACTTTGATTTTTTGGTTGGGGCCCTAGAAATTCACCCAGAAGCATAAGCTCCATGGATGAGATTGAGTGATACATTAGAGAGTCAAGAATGCAGATTTCAAATTCTCATTTTTGAAAATAATATTTACTTGTAACGTGGGAGAAAGAAGGCTTAGGATTTAGTTTGATGCCAAAAAGGAAAGACCATTTCTATAGACTAGGAAAAGTAGTTTGAATTTTTTGATTATTCTCTCCTTGAAGATCTTGAGATATTTCATTTTGTGGATCCCTGGGAATAACAGGGGAGGACTCCATCTTGTGCCCCATTTGAGCCTTCTTCTTCTTCATGCACTATTTGAGCCATCCCCCAAACCCTCATCACCGCTAGTATCCTTGCCTCCAATCTACAAACCATAAAAAATGGTAGCAGAGGGCCGCAAAGCTCCAAAACAAGGGTGTTGACTACCCTTGCCTATGTTCCCGCCTAACCTAGGATTCAAATTCACCATGAACCATAGGTCTCAAATTTGGTGAAGCTTATAAGCACGAGAATTTTAAACAAAGTTAACTCATCATGCATCTAATGTGAATTTAATTTTATCTACAATATTATTTTCAATTTACAAAATTATTTAATAGGTAACTTTTTATAAAACATTACTTTAACTTTACAATCATAATTATAATATATTAGAAAATTAGTATACATATCTTAACTAAATCTATCTAAAGAAATGCAAATATATATCCATTACAAAATGATTAAAATTTAATTTACTACATCCAAAACTATTTATATTTCTATTATCTCTATTTATTTTTGTTAGTGTAAATAATTAATTATTATTACACTTTACTTAATTTTACTTAGGAATATGGATAGTCATATGAGTCATCTTGTTGACAACACAAGAGTTAGCATCTTATTTGAGCACATGGTGTCTACAACATTTCTTTATGAGATACACCTCTGTAAACTTTTCCTCTCATCATCACACAAACTCCTATGCTCAATGGAGGATAATCCACTCTTGGTGGACATGTGCTTAGTTGTGATGTTTGTCTCTTTGTTGACTCCTAGTTATTCTAGATGCCTTTACATACAAGCACTTCTAGTGTGTATTTATCCAATTATCTCAAATCCAATTATTTGATTAATCCATTCTCATTTAATTGCTATTTGTCTCTCTTATGCTATCTATTGAGCTTCTTGATCTTGGTGTTGAATTATTGCCTTAGGAAAATTCTTACATGATATCAGAGCTAGATACCAAATTATTACATGGTATTAGAGCTATACAAAATTCTTACATGGTATCAAAGCCATGGGAGCTTCATTGCATAGCCATTGGAGAATGTTTTTGTAGGTCAAGATTGGAGCTTGCTAGTGCAAATCAGATATTGATATCACATTTAGAAGGTCAAAAAACCCCCAAATTGACTTTTCTTTCATCAAAATCGAACATCTCAGGTGAAATCTAGAGTCATTTGACTTTTGGAGGTGCGACGACAACGATTTAGGAAAAATAATTACAGAGGTGATTTTCAAACAGCGATATCTCCCTCATTTGGGCTCATTTTTTCGAGCAACTTTTTTTTTTGTTTTGAGGTATAATTTCATGATCTACACATTGGTGTAGGATGTTTGAGATCTATGTTCCTGAATTTTTCTACAAATCACAAATCCTAATTTTTGCAACTTCAAAGGCTTAGTTTGGGCTCATCTGGACACATATTCAGGTGCTATTTTTTTGAAAGTACATGATTTTTTGTCTATTTTCTAGATCTAGTATCAGTTTGGAGTAATTCTGAGTAGACATAGTACTTTCAAACTTTGGTCTCATTTTGGCCTATTGGCACTTGTAATTAATTAGATTCTTGAGAGGTATTGTGTCTTATCTTGTTGAGTTTGATATAGTTTCATATTTATTGTTGTAACCAACAAAATGAGAAGTCCACTTAGGCCCTAAATTGGCAAGTCGCTATTGTAATCACACTAAATATAAAGTGCCAAATCATGCATTAGGGAGGTTTCTTTTATTTTTTTTGCATTTTGGGGGTGCATAAATTATTTGATCTCATGGAGTCATGTCAAAAGTGTCACTTTAGTTTAAGATTCAAATTGACAAAAAGTAACTATAAGAAATGGAGTGCTTTGATGATTGATCATCTAAGAGAACATAAGGAAGTGTTTCCTTATCTATATTCTAAGATATTTCTACCTAATGTTAATTGGGGAAATCTTTCTCTCTTTCTTCACTTTATGTATAATAGTATGAGTAATGAATCTTTTGCTCCTCTTGGTAAGGCAAGTAGTCCTCATGACGTTTGCATGTGTCTTTGGGAAGCATATGAAGATCCAAGAGTCCCTCCATTACCAGAGGACATTCTACCTCCAGTCACTCCAGTTGTGGTACCTACAACTCCAATTGAGAGCATACCTCTTGATGCTCCTGTTGCTTCTACTAATCCAGTTCTAGCCATCGATGCTCCTAATTTAGTGCACCAGGAAACACCATGTCTTCCTATTTTAGCTTTATAGGATGACTTCCTTCCAGACATTGCAGTGTTATTTGTGGAGTCTTAAATTGAAGATGTGGGAGACATTATTGATGACATCCATTTTCTCTTTGTTGAGGAAAATTCTTCTTCACTTGTTGCAAGGGAACACTCTGATCCTCAACCACTTGATCTTTCTTTTGAGACTGGTATGATTGTGGACACTTCTTTTCAGTAGTTGGAGGAGGACTTTTTTACTTCAAAGGAGACATATGAGACTTTGGAGATTGTATTCCAGTTTCCTTAGACATCATATCTTTTGAGGATTCTTCCTACTAGTTGGGGAGCATTCTCTACTACACCTATGGCACCACTCCTTCCTACAAGGAAGAACATCATTCAATTTTCATGGTACATCTTCTTCAGTCATCAAAGAGCTTCTTTCATGGGTGTGCATTCATCATTAAGGGGAGGCTACATTGCTTCTCTTCCCATATCTTCATATAAGGATGATTTCTTGTCTTTGGAGTTTGATTCACTTTCATACACGGACATGTTACCTTGTTTGCCACCTTCTTTTGGGCATCCACCAGATTGGCTTGTGGTATCTACATTCATCAAGGACTTGTCAACATATGAGAAGACTTTAGAGGAAACATCCATAGCATACTACATATGGATTCCTCATCCATCTTCCTATCCACAATGGGAAGTATACTTGCACCTATACTTGGTGTATCTTCTTCCTAAAGGGAGAAATGTTATTTGTAGGCATTGGATACCTTTTTGTCTTCATGACATCCTTGTAGGAGATTATTCAATATGGGGGGATACCATCATGTATTTTTTCCTATGGGAGATATATGCTTGTACATGCATGATGTATGTCATACTAGGGGGGTCTTGATTACTCCATCCTTGCATGCATCTTGTATTTCTTCATCTCTCTTTTTGGAGGAGGTTTTCCCATGAGGTTTTCCCTCTTTCTCCATTTTCAGAGAGATTGCATTGCATAGCATTGTATGTAGAGCATTACATTTGTACATGGGTACCTAACATGGCCTAGTAGCCACGACCCACATTGCATCTTGCATTTAGCTCTGTGAGCTTAAGTGCATTCCCCTAAGATCAAGAAGCTTAGTAGATAGCACAAGAGAGACAAATAGTGATCAAATGAGAGTTGATTAATCAAGATAATTGGATATCAGAGCTATACCAAATTCTTACAATTTTTTTTGCACTAACTTAAGCTTTTTACTTTAATTTCTAAAAAAATTGATGATTTATATCTACAAAGATTATAATTTTAATAAATATTTTATGTGGTGCTTATTAAATTATTTTAAAAGTATATCCTATTTATAATTTAATTTTAAAATATTCACATAGATTGGTTATCAAACTTAACCTAAAAAGATAAAAGTTAACATTAATACACTCACACCATCAACTCTACCCTTTGTATCATTGTAGAATGTAAAGAAAAGTTAACTCATCGTCACTTTAATTTTTTCTACAATATTATTTTCAACTTATAAAAATATTTAATAAATAACTTTTTATATAACATTACTTTAACTTTACAACCTATAAATTATATTAGAATGTAAGTGTAAGTTTTACTTTTCATTTAAAAAAATAGTGTATTTATTCTGTTAAATTGACAAGCAATGGGAGAGTTTAAAAAGTTAACTCATCGTATATCTAGAAATTATTTTCAACATATAAATATATTTCATATATAATTTTGTATAAATCATTACTTTATATTCAAAATTTTTAAATTATAATATATTAGAATATAAATATATAATAATATGATCTCAAATTAATTCACCTAAAAAATATATAAAAAATTCAAAATATAAACATGCAAATATTATAATAAAATTAATAAGTATTAAAATAGATTACTTTAAATAATTACTTTGACTATCTAATACTATTTTAAAAAATAACATTAAAAAATGAAAACTTACATTATAAGTGTTAAAGTTATTAAAATAAATTCAGTTTTAAACCAAAGAATATGTTTAAAACAAAGAATATTGTAAAGTTAAAAATAATACCTTAAAAAAAGGGCTGATTTCATCCACTTAAAAAACAAACATTTCAGAACAAGAAATACAGAAATGGTGAGATTTTAGATCTATTTTGTTGAGCGTGATTTAATTAGATCATATCTAATCTTGCTCTTATAGATGAGATCTTATCAATATTGCCCTCATTTTCATCGATCCCATCTGCTGTTTTCTCGTCTTGGTTTAAGGTCATTAATTCTTTGAAAGTCTGTGTTGACAAACGAACAAACTATACCCATACGTATATAGATGAGATCTTATCAATATTGCCCTCATTTTCATCGATCCCATCTGCTGTTTTCTCGTCTTGGTTTAAGGTCATTAATTCTTTGAAAGTCTGTGTTGACAAACGAACAAACTATACCCATACGTATGTAGGTCAGATGAGAGGACGAAGCTATGGATGGCAACGTCTATACAGCTACGGAAATGCACTTCCTTACGAAGGAGAGGACTTAGAATTTTTTTTCAAAAGTTACAAAAAGCAATGTAAAGGAAGTGCATTTCGTGGCTGTATAGCCACGGGCGCTATGGATGGGGCCAGTGGCGCGAAGCATTTGCCTCTTCAGAAATGATCTTGTCAGTGGACGAGTTTTTTTGATGAATAGTCATTTTTTATTAATAAAAATATACTAAGAATACAATTTAAAAAAAGGATGGCCGACGAGTTTTGATATTCAGATAATTTCTAAATTGAATGAACATCCTTTCAGACAAAAATGATGAAACTAATGGCATTCAAAATGTAAAATGATACAGAATGAAAACTTAATACAGTCAAGATATCCCACTGAGCTTCAAATTAGAAGTGCTGTAAACTATGGACAGGCTAATTTTCTACTCAAAAAAATATCAAAAATAAAATAAGGTTTAATTTTTGTTTTCTCAGATTAATCGAAATATAGTGATTTTTTTCTAATTTTTTTGTTTTTGTTTTTGACTACAAATTATACAGATTATGAAGATGAAAGACTGAATTTAAAAAAAAAAAATCCGTAATGTTTAACCGCATCCATAAACTATTACAATTTACCTATCTCCCTCCAATAGGGTCCGTTCGCATTTAATACCAATCAGAAAGATCAAAAGTAACTACATTAATGATTTTTTTCACTTTTCCATTTTCCTTTTATATTTGAATGAGATATCGTTGGGGGATGTACTTCTGACAGGGACGAAATGTTCACAAGAATGAACTTTTGACCGCGCTGAAATTTAATGAGGTTGCTGGGATAGCGTACTAAAACAGGCATGGGCATTAATATTAGTACCAGCAACAAGTAGGTACGTCCGATACAGCCAGCGGCGGTGCATTTTGATAGGTATTGGCTAAATCTTACATAGCCGGTTGGGGTATAAATAAAAGGCGCTGGCAAATCTCCTAAAAGGTAACCGCGTGAATTTAATGCACTACGAACACTGCAGAGAAACAGCGAGCAAATGATGATCTATACCTAGTTGGTTTCTTCTTTCGTTGATAGGTAGCTTTGTATTGGTATTGGCTATTTAGCCGATACCAAACTCCGAGGCCCGACAAACTCTCTACGATTTCAAGGCATGTTTGAGGAGGTTGTTTCAGCTTTTAATGGATTTGCGTATAGATATGCTGTCTAACATGTTCTGTATTAATTGCCAGTCAATGGTTATCAGACACGGTGATTGATGTCGAAGTCAATAAAATATTGTTACTCTGCACTTGGTATTCAGTATATAAAGGCAACCAAGATATGTAATTTATGAAAGATAGTTGTCTCAACATGGCTGGCAAGAGAGAGATGGCATTCAAGCTCAAGCTCAGTGGTTTGCTTGCGATGTTTATGCTCATTTTGGTGGGAGTAGCAAGTGATTGTGAGGGTAGAAAACTGGCGAGGCAAGCAGAATATGAGACCCATAACTTTGGACGCGGTGGCGGTTTTGGAAAAGGCGGTGGTAGAGGACGTGGTAGGGGTGGTGGTGGATTTGGTAAAGGTGGCGGTGGGGGACTTGGCGGCGGTGGAGGCGCTGGTGGGGGTAATGGCGGAGGTTTTGGTGGAGGTGCAGGAGGTGGTGCTGGGGGAGGTTTGGGTGGAGGTGCTGGAGGAGGCTTTGGTGGTGGAGCAGGAGGCGGAGCTGGGGGTGGTACTGGCGGAGGTTTAGGTGGCGGTCATGGTGGAGGTGTTGGAGGAGGAGCAGGAGGTGGTGGTGTTGGTGCCGGTGGAAGAGCAGGTGGTGGTGTTGGAGGAGGGGCAGGTGGCGGTGCAGGAGGAGGCTTTGGTGGTGGAGCAGGAGGGAGAGCTGGTGGTGGTGCTGGCGGAGGAGCAGGAGGTGGAGGTGGTGCCGGTGGAGGAGCAGGTGGTGGTGTTGGAGGAGGGGCAGGTGGTGGTGCAGGAGGAGGTTTGGGTGGTGGTCACGGTGGAGGTGCTGGAGGAGGCTTTGGGGGAGGGGCAGGTGGTGGGGCCGGTGGAGGTGCTGGTGGGGGAGTAGGTGGAGGAATAGGTGGTGGTCATGGTGGGGGTGCAGGGGGAGGCTTTGGAGGAGGGGCTGGTGGGGGAGCAGGCGGTGGTGCTGGTGGCGGTGGCGGAATTGGAGGAGGTGGAGGTTCTGGTGGTGGAGTTGGAGGCGGTTTTGGGGGAGGAGCTGGAGGTGGCGGAGGCAAAGGAGGGGGAGGTGGTGGAGGCATAGGCGGAGGGGGCGGCGGTGGATTCTAAGCCGTTTTATTTATTTTTATTTATCTGATGTTTGTATTGACCCGGAGTGCTAATTGATCATCCGTTTTATGAACATTGATGTTAGAATAAATGTACTAAGGGTGAGTTTTTATATTATAATATATAATATAATTATGGTTTTCATAGATTGCTGGAAGAAAACAAATAAGTTAGAGTTTTGGTTCTATAATTTAAAAATCTAGAGCTGTCATATTTAATGTGTGAATAGCCCATCAAATTGGAACAATGCGGAGAAATTATGATGGCGTGATATTAGATTTACTGCAATGCGTAAATGATACTATGTGGGAACGGTTGAATATGTGAGTTTTAGATGAACGTTTTGTCTCAGTCGATTACAATTATGCAGAAGATTATCATTTGTAACAAAAGTTTAAATTTGCATTTATAATTTTAAATTGATAATAAGATCTGTCAAAATAATTCAATAATACATAGAAATTTGATGTAGTAAATTTGTTAAGGAGGATTTTATCACAGCTAGTGCTACGCACTCACTTTTAGATTACCTGTGTGAGTTGTCATTGCTATTTATCATTTAATTTTATAATCAAATATTTAAAGGAAGATATCATATTTGTATTGTCTACGGTGGATTGTATTTCATTATTGTGATATTAAAATTATTAATATTTAATTTGACATAGTGTCATTACTTAAATATTAAATAAAATCAATTTCAACATGTAATTTTTGTTAGGGTAAATGAAATGATCTCAATCTGCATATCTGAAAATTGCAGTCTGTTGGGCAAGCTCAAGGCTTACGGAAACTTTCATGTGAAGTTGAATAAGTGCTTAAATTTATAGTTATATGTAAGAATCCACAAATAAAATAATAATAATTAAAAAAAATCAAGTTAAAAATTATATTTGTTCTAATTGTCAAACAATTAATAGAAAAATTATTGCTTGAATTTACTTAAAATAGCTTAATAATTTGATGGTTTTTATGTTAAAAATTGTCTATAATTATATGAAATAAATTCATATATCAACTATCTTATATTTGATTGTATGAGGAAGTTATTTGAACATTTTTCATAATAATAGAGGAATAAAATATTATACTTGACATTCAATAATAAAGTTTTGACATACCAATACATAAATTAATTAGGTAAATTATAAAAAGGATATTAGTAACATTATTTTATTGAAAATAAGCATAATGCAGAAAAACATAATTCATTAAGGGCAACAAAGAAGTTGTCAATGAGAATAAAGAGTAAATAGGAGATTAGTATTATTAATTTTCTTGAAGATGCAAAGTGTCTTTATTACTTTGCTTTGCCTTCTTGGACTCTTTTTTTGCCATTCATCCCTAAGCAATGCTTTAATAGTGAAATTGGATATTTATCAAAAAGGTAGATAGTTTGACTAACCCATGTTTAAACAAGCAACTCATATTTCTCAAATAGCTAGTTTAACTCCTAGTGGTCAAGCAAATTCGTGGTGATCTTACACATTGTCAACACTAAAAAGTGGCAAACAAATGTCCTTTTTATTTGTCAAGTTTTTTCTTTTTATAGTCAACCTAAATGTTGTTTAACATTACAACAAGAAAAAACTTGTAGAATGGCTTGTACTAATATGTCACACAAAAACCAAGGAAAGCTCTGATTAGCAATTATGAAGGGAAGAAAGCCAATTTTGCAAGAATGAAATATGCACTATTAGTAAAAAAAACATATTTGAAACTCTAGGGGAAAACCCTAGTAGGGAAGCAAGGGACAATCCTCCTTTTGTCAATGGCAATTTATGGAACGACAACTACTATAATAACATTGAGGAAGATGGATGGTGCATGTCCCTAAAGAAATCAAGTTGTTGAAATGTAAAATTTTGTAGCAATTAAAGCAAATAAACTCCTATTAGTTAGGGCAATGACAACAAGCCATATATTTAGAATCATCAAAAAATGTGGTGCATTATGAACTTATATCTCTATACAATGCACAAGTAGTACCAACAATAATTCACATAACTAGCTCAAAAAGGAGTAGGATAAACAGAGGGAAGAGCCATTGCTTATCTATAACCCCAATTCAGTTGTAAATATCTTCATAACCAACAACGAAATCAAATGGACTTTGCAACACTGTAAAATTAATGTCCTCTTCTCACTTTGGGAAGGATGGCATTTCACAAAATTTGGCTTTTCAAGCTAGTTTAAAAAAAAATTCAATTGCCAGGTAAGTATAACAAGCTTAAATGACAATTTTGTTTGTATAGAATGTAAGAATAAATAATTTAAAAATAGGCTATTAACATGAGCTCCCATATATTGTAGATGACTATTAATAAATTGCATTGACTCCAACCAATTTTGTTTCTTTGAAATATAATACATTATTTATTTGTTGTTGGGTTTTTGCTTCTTAATTTTTTGGTATAACTTTTGCATAAAAAAATCATTTTTTAAAATAGGGGATATATTGTACAAATATGAAGGCTTAGCTATCGACTTCTTTCAAACAATTTAAAATTATTGGTTAGGGTTCTACACTGTAAATAACTCAAACATTTAACATTCATTTCGAATAATTTAGTTTGTTACCTAAACTCATGCTATGCGAAAGAATGTCTTGAACATTATTTTAAAAACCCTAAATTAAATAAAGAATTTTACAATATCTCTAATCTCTTAAGTAAATTCTTGAATTCAATGTTTTGTGAAATAAAAATTAAACATTAACGTTTTATATAAAGAAGGTTTCATTCTACATAAATCCAATAATACAAATTTGTTTAACTCTAAACCTAAGTGACTAACCCACGCATATAAATCCGTTATTGATCTTGATACCAAAATAGTTGAATCCCCAAATACCCTTATCCATTAATCTAATAATCTAAACTATGGTAATAATAATGATCAATTATTAGTATTGGTTGTCCCTAACCCCTTGAATACTTCTATATGCACTCCCTAACCTATACTCTTAGTCCCCACTTCTTCACATTCAAAAAAGTGCCTCCCTATGCTTCACCCCAAGCTTCTAATTTAACTTTATCCACTCCCATTCAAAACAACTCAACACATGGACCCCCACAAATAGAAGATCCCAAGAGCCTAGTTAAAGGGAATCCATCCCATACGAAAACCCTATTCTATCTAACTTATTAGAATGCAAGAAAAGCTTGTAAAGAGTATGGAATCTAAAATGAAAAAGTCAATGACCTCCAAGGGGACATAATTATAATGCACAATGAAATTAGTCAAAATTTACGTACTGGGCATTCCTTTGAAGAACAATTAGATTCTATCAAAAACTCTAAAAAAGTAATAATTGATGACCATACTCAACTTTCTAACCATGGCAATGAAATCCTTCTAGAATTAGAAGTTGTATACAACATGTTGGGAATGGATAACATTTTAACTTATTTTGATATAAATAATCAAATCCCTCCCTCATTAAAGAAAGTAGAACTAATATATGAATTATAGCAGGATCTTGGAAATGATTGTTAAGAACTAGATAGTCTAGAGGAGGATAGACCATAGATGAATCTGAAAAATACCTCATTGTAAATAAGTGATAACAATAAACTTGGTAATTCCAAAATAAAGTAGGATTAGATACCCCTAACTATGGTAAAACTCACAAAAAGGATGGTGGCATTGAAATCAAAACCAAAATCTTAAAACAATTTAATGCACTAGAAGAGAAGTAATTTCCATCTACACCATGAGTATCATTGCATGCAATAATAGGGTATTAAACACCCCTAAAAAATAGCGTCTTTTAAAACACCATCTTAATACATTTGAATATGACATTATCCTTATACAAGAAACAAAAATAAATAATGAGAAACTCTCTAAATTGGAGAAAATATTAGGAATTCATATGTTAGATGGGGTTCTGATGAATACTGCATTTAGAGGCTTATCCACTCTTTGGGATTCTAGAAGAACTAAATTTTAAATATTAATCTAAAATCAACATTGGATGGATGGGTGGGTTACAAGCCAAAACAACAACTTATCATTTTTGCTGATAAATATAAATTGCCCTATCACTACATTTGGAAGGCAATACTTTGGGTAGAAATTAGCAATTTTATCTATATTAATAATAATTCCAATTAAATTATAGGAGGGGACTTTAACACCATTAGAAACCTAAATGGGAAAAAGGTGGAACACATACTATAACTCAATCAATATGAGCTTTTAATTAGTGGATCTCTAATAATAATTTTACTAACATCAAGATAACCAATAGTAACATAACTTGGAACAATAAGAGAGATGACCTAGATTATATAGAAGAAAAGTTAAATAGACTCATATTTTCAGGGAATCTCTCATGCTTTGATTATGAAATATCAACCTCTATACTACCTACATCTGACTTTGATCACTTTCCTATGTATCTAGAAATTACTAAGGAATCCAAACAATCTAGAAGTTATTTCAAAATTGAAAATACATGGTGCTTTCACTACTACGTTTGGCCCTAATTTTTGACAGAAGGGAAAATTTTGTGAAATTGACGTTTTTTTTCTTTCAAATTTGTCCTTGACATCATCGAACGTTTGATTACTTATTTCGTGAACCCTTGGAATTCAAACAATAACATGCTATAATTTAAAAAAAGACAAACACCAAATCATTTTTACCCAAAACTGTGCATGAAATGTAGGATTATAGTTTGAGCATAAAAAATGTGAGTACCATTGAATGTTGCAAACCCACTAGTGACTCTACTTGGGTAAGGAAATTTATTACTTCTACAAACTCACTAGCGACACTACTTAGGTAAGGATATGTATTGCTTCAAGTTTATGTGATTTTAAAATGAGATTGCTTGAAATGTGATTTATGTGATTTGGAAAAGAATTTTTTTGAAACGTGAGTTATGTGATTTGAAAATGAAACGTCTTAGCTTGAAACTTGATTTTATTTTAAAATAAAAATTGCTTGGGAAAAAAGGAAAAAAGTGAAAAAATACCATCATTTAGGCCCTAAGGACATTGTAACCCTTGTCATATTTGAACAACAAAATTTGTGGTACCAATATTTTTGGGATGACTTCCTTCAACACTAAGTTGTAGCACAAATGCAACCACCTGGCCCAACAATAAAACATGCCCATTTCCATGACATTCATATATTCATTTAGTATATCTGCGCACTTACCCAGATTATGTTTTTTTAAAATTTTGGTATGTTGGGTTTTGATTTATAAAGATAGGTTGGATTCAGTGAGAAATAACTGGTATTTTTCCAAGGTGGGTAAGAGTATAAAGAGTCATAATTGATCATGCATTGAACAATGCAATTCCTTGTTGTACATGGATTTGATGCAGTGTTCTAACCACAGACTCCTTACTCTCTCTTATTTACATACATCAGGCAATCTCTCTTTTATGGTGATCCTTTTCTTACACATGTACCCACTAGGACGAGGGAATTAATTTCAGACTAGCAATAGGATTCATTTGTAAATTCATCTTTGATCTGTTCCTCTCCACACATCCCATCTTGCCCCATTTTCCCACCTCTCCTAACACTCATAGAAGAAGTCAATACATTATTTCTCTACAACTCACATACTAGATTGTGCCAAAGGCTAAGTGGGCATCTGAAAAATTGGGCAAGGCTACCTTGAGCTATATAGTGGAGGACAATTAAAACAATCCATTTATTTTCTTGGGTTTTGTGAGGAGATTGGGAAGATATTCAATAATGAAGCCTCTTAACATTACTTACAGTCATGATAAGGCTAATTCACACTTTCCTCCTAGATTCAAGCTCCACACCACAGATGAAGAGCTCATAACACATTATCTCATTAAAAAGATTTTAGATAGTAGTTTCACAATTTTGTTTTCGGTTTGTATGTAATACATATATGTGCGAGTGACTCAATACTATAGACAAAGATGACATCAACAATCCGTCCAATCTTATCAACACCAATTATAAACCATCATAAGCATTAACTTAAATAAGCTGAATCACTCAATGTAGTCATTCAACTTTATACATAACTCATTCATTCACTTTCTTACAAACTGAACTATCAAACCATTCCTTGCATGATTGACTAACAATAAATTTCCAGTAATTACCTAGTGAATATTTAGTTGTTATCGAGTTGCACTAAACATTAAAAGTATGTAAAATAACTTACAACACAAATAGAAATCACACAATGAACACCAATATTTTAGCGTGAAAACCCTGTTAAGGAAAAAATCACCCAGGACCAACAACCCAAAAATTTCACTCTTCTAAAGTGAGCTCTACTATGAGAAATCCTTGTTAAAGGTTACATACATATTGTTACACTGACCTTGTTAGAGTATTTCACCAAGAGATCATCTAGACCTTATCACTCTCTATTCTTAACTAAGAAGAGTGTCCTAATTTAAAAGACTTACAAACACCAATAATCAATGTTACCATGTAGGATTTCATAGAATTGTTAGGTCCACTTGGTACTTCCAAGATTTTTTGCTATAATGGTTAAACAATAACAACTATAATGGTTAAATAGTAACAATATAGAGTGATATGTTAAGAATAGAAACTACCTTTAGTTGTTCATATCTTTGTTCTTGCTCTATCAATGTTTGATCTCTCTCTAGGATCTTCTTTCACTTTATACTTTGACTAGTCTAATTAACAACTTCTTCTTCTCCTTTCACTACTTGGTTCACTTGGCTCAACAATCTTCTTTCACCTTCTTCAACTTTACACTATGATCTCTCCTTAGCAATATTATCAACAACTTTAAACCAACAACCTAAAACTGTCTTATTCTCCTCCTTAAATGGATTTCTCAATTCTTTCACATAATTCCATCTTTTTCCACTTAATCAAAACCATCAATCTTAGGTATACAACAAAATTGCTTCAGACCATAATTTAGACATTTATAAAATAAAACCTTGCATAGAACTTTGTATCCATCCTTATTCTTCTTCAATTTCTTAATCAGATCCTTCTTGAATTTTCTTATCCATAGATATTGTAACAAACTTTGACTCTCACTTTAGACCTTCTCGAACTTTCCAAATTTTGATCAAAAGTCATCCTCAGATTCCAATCTTCCAAACTTGTTCAGCCAGTTGTCACTCAATAAATATAACATTTACTTAGGCAACATAACACTTGTTAATACTAACTTGCTCAAGAAATACTATGTTCTTCTTCCTTTGTCAATCACCTGGGCAATACTATAGTCACTCGGTGAATATAGTTTCCCTTCATTAACCTTGTAACTTAGTTAAGCTTGTGTTCTTCAATTCATTGCAATAATACATGATTGTAAAGCAACCAAATCAATATTACATTATAATTTTCCATCTCATTCAAGTACCCATTATATACCTTATATATCAACTTTGTCTTCATCATACTTTCTTCAAATCATGTTCATCAATCAAATGATATGGTCATTTCTTGAGTTAGAATAATGTCTAGCCAACTAAAACTTTGACATCAATTACAATAAAAAGAATGATATGACTCTTTTACATCCATTCACAACATCATTACCTAACAATCTTTCACTATTAATTAGAATATCAAGTGGGGCTAACAATCCTCCCCTTTGTCATTGATGGCAACACATTACATAAGATAAGCAAATTTATGCATTGATAACAATACAACTTTACATTCCATTACTTCAATCTAGCACTCATTTTGTATCTTCTTCTTCAAAAATTTCAACATTTCTCTCCCTTTGATTGTGATCTCTTGTTTCAAGTTCAATCTTCTATCATCTTTGTAGTATGCTCTCCCTTTGGGTAATCTCTCTTTAGTTATTCTCTCACATTACTCATTTTCCTTATTTATTTTTTACTCCCTCTTAGTTGGTCTTCTCCCCCTTTGAAAACAATGCCAAAGGTCATTATAAATTTTATCGTGAAACTTATAAAACCTTGTAGTTATCCTTGTATCTTACATCTACAAATTACATCACTTTCATCGTAGTCAATATCACATCTTTACAATTGGTCCTAAAGTGTGAACACTTCTACATCAACTCAATAAAGATATTACACTTCATCCATGAATTGATGCAACATAGATCTAATGAA
Source organism: Cupressus sempervirens (assembly GCA_028749045.1). NCBI lineage: Eukaryota > Viridiplantae > Streptophyta > Pinopsida > Cupressales > Cupressaceae > Cupressus > Cupressus sempervirens. The sequence continues at coordinate 793,247,104 of CM053792.1, forward strand.
TTTTGGATAAGGGAAGGACCCTCATTTATCCTCTTAGATATTCAAAAGAATCCTTAGGCAGTGGCTTGGTAAATATGTCATCAATTTGTTCCTTAAACTTCACATATTCAAGTCTTACATGCCATTAGTACATTAGAGGTTAAATTTTGACCTAAATTTTTGACCAACTCCTCAAGAGAGTTTTTCAATACATTTTTAAAAGTTTTTATGCCTGAGTAATATGTTTCTTGATCTAAATATTCATGTGCTAATATCTTATAATTTGGTGAGCACGCGAATGTTTAGATCAAGAAACATATTACATGTTGTAGATACCCTATAGAAAATCCAAAATATAATGTTTGTGGCGCATATACCGTGTAGAAAATCCAAAATCCAAAATGTAATGTTAGAATTTGATGTCCTAAAATAGCTTTAGCTTTAGCTGTCCTAACATGGAAGAACTAGATTCATATTTATCAATAGTGGACTAGCTTGACTACATGTTTTTGAATTGGGATTTGCAGACCTTGATGGTTTCCTTGGTCCAAAAAAATGTAATGGGGCATCTTTGTAAATATGTGTGATTAATGACCACTTCTTGTCATAGTTAAATCATATGAATAACAATTCTTTTTGCACCTTATAATGGAAACATGTTGAAGAAGGTTATACAACTAATTATGAACAACCTATGTGGACTACACAACATCAAGGGCCCAACCTTTAATAAAAGGGTGAAAACCTTTAAGAGTATGTAATTCTTAAAGATGTATATATACATTCATTGCATGTATTGTAGTCTATATCATTAAGCATGGTGTTCTTCCTTGTCTATTCTAACAAGAGTGAGATTACATTTAATTCCTATTAACCAGGTAGAGTATTCTATACACTATCAACCCATGTTAATGTAGAAGTTGTAATAAAAAAAAGTAGCAATTTTTATACAAGGGAATTATCATCAAGTACCAATAAAGTTAAAGAAGAGAGTTCAGGATTTAGTGAGAATTCTCCTCTTGGTCTCCTTTATTTGATGGGCCTGTGCTAAATCTACAACTTACATTGTTTTACACCTCTTTCTCTCTCATCTTGATGATGGATCACATAATGTGATTCAAAATGTTGATGAAGAAAAATCTTTACACAATCTAATCTAGAAACTTAGTACATAACTATCATGGATTGTGGAAATCTGATCGCATTAATCTTATAATTTGGTTTTATAACATGGGTAAGTACAATTTTTCAACAATACTTTATCCTTGCTCTATTCTAGGTTATACAAGATATAAAAAAAACCTTAATTTAATTTTTGTTCTCACTACTTATGATTTCTTTCTATTATCGAAGAATCTCTCTTTGGTCTTTAGGGCCTATTTGTCGTAGTTTGTCTTCCATTGGATCTTTATTGGTTGGTGTTGCATTGGATCTTTGCTAGGCAAGTACAAAATTTTGATAATCCTTCATCCTTTATTTTATTATTTAGGTTATGCAAGATAACAAACCCCTTTATTACTTTTGAATTGTATTTTCCAAGCTATCCTATGCATTTTCTTTTAAGCATTGCATTATTTTCCCCTTTCTTCTTTGCACTAAAAGCTCAAAAAATTATATAGATTTGTTGCAGCATATTTAAAATGGTATGTTCATAATATTCATCCTCTTCATGCATGAAGTTATTCAATTTATATTCTTTTTTTTTCTTTGTATATCTATTCTTTTGGGAATTCACAGGTTGTATCTTCCAACACTATCACCCATACACAGTGCAAACCAATAATGTGGAAATTGTTGAAAATATTGAAGAAGATTATTAAAGAGAGAGATTGTTGACAATATATTGATACAAGTATGATCAATATGATTCAATCATTTTTTTTTCACTAATGTCAAACCTGCTATTTGCTGGTAAGACAATTGGTTATATGATTTATGTACTATCACTTATTTGATTGATGAAGAGGGTTTAATCAAAAGATGTAACAATAGCACCTAAAGGAAAGGTTGAGTTATGCTTTTGTAAAGAAGTACAAGAATCAATTAAGACAGTGATAACATGATGCATAGATAATCTACTTATGGTTAAAAAGGCTGGTTACACTAAGAAAGTTTAGAAGAACAAGTTACAAAAAGTTTGTCTGCCAAGCCTGACCGAGCAGATAGTAGGTGCCAAGAAAAGTCATTGCAAGCTGAGTAGAAAATTAGTTAGAGCTGAGAAAAAGTTTATTCTAGTGTATGCCAAGAAAAATAGTGGATGCTGAGTAAAGTTTAGTTGATGCTAAGTACCAAAAAAAATTAATTCATGCCGAGTGATTTTATAGAGGATGTTGAGTAATGTAGTATGTGCTGAGCGTCAGTAGCTAGGTAATGTCGAGTGGCTGCATTATTTAAAAGATCATGAATTTGATGGATCTGAGCCAACAAGTTTGTTTTCTTAGAATGTGTGAACTAGGTGGAAGATAAGATTGATGAGCTAGTGGAACAAAATTCAAGGTAAACCATTTTTAGGTGAATTCAAAGAGGATTCAAAGAGGATTCAAAGAGAAGTCTCTAGAAGAGATATGGAATGTGGGGTAGATTCTTTATATCCTACCTAATCAGTCCTAACTCTAAATTGGACGATGGAGAATGAGTGACAAAAGATCTTAATTTCCTATTTATAGGAATGGATGATCATAAGCAAAGGGTGTCATGTGCGAGAACCTAAACAAAATAAGGAGTCAAGGGTTTTTCTTCATCAAGTGACCTTAGAGAAGAGTTTGTATTGGCATGTTAAGAAAGAAGGCTTAAGGATATGAATGCTTGAAGGGTGAACAAGCTATTTGAGTTGAAATGTATGAAGGCCAAGCAGAATAGAGGACCAAAACAAAGATCTGTAATCTGCAAATGGAGTTGTAATTTGTTATCATATCAAGCCTTATAGTTACTCTCTAATAATTGTATCAGTCTAGGGTAAATCCTTTGGATTAAGGTTGACCTAACAGTCATTTGTAAATCCTTTAACTGAGTGACATTCCAACTAAATGGTCTAAAGTCCTATGACAAGGCTCATTCCTAATAGGGTGATTGAAATCCTTTAGCAGTGTCTCATTTAATAGTGTGTATTGTAACCTTTAACAAGGTTAGCCTTTCACAGGGCATCACTTAAGAAGAGTGAAAAAGAGTATCATGTTACTGGTGGTTTTTCCCAAATTGAGTTTCCACATAAATCATTGTGTCAAGTTTGTTGATGAATCTGCTATGTTTCATGTTTATATTTCTGCAAGTTGATTTGACAGGAACCTACAAGTTTTAAGTGATTGCATAATCTTATGGATGCATGCATGAAGATAAATATTTATGGGTTCACTAAGCTTTGAAAAGTTTTATTTATATATTTGGACCTTGAATAATTGATTCACCCCCCTCTTAATTATTCTAAAATAATTTAAATAGAAATAACTTAAGTAGAAGTTACTTGAGTATAAGTCAAAAATTATGGAAATTATATCAAAATAGATAATATCTTTTTCTCTTCTAAGATTATAAATTTAAAAAAAAATATGTTTTCAAATTGCCACACAACACAAAATTCCATAAACTAGTGGATAAACTTTCAATACCCCAAGACCAACTTGAAGCTTATATCCATATACGAGGAGCTCCTATTGAATAGATATAGATCTATTTTACTTCAGTAACTTGTACTATCTATTTTTGTAGTATCATTCTCATGGCTAAAGAAAGGGTGCAAGCCCCTTTTATGGATCCTACTATGAAAAATCCAATTAGTTGAACTTGATCTTCTCAATTTCTCTCTATAAATAAAATTGTAGCTTTTAGTTTTGAGATCTCATCTAGGCATCCTTTCCAAATGGTAGCAATTTACTTCTATGATATCAATTCAAATTTCTATAAAGTTCTTAGGATTACATACATATATCAAAATCCAATGCACACTTGAACCATTGTGATTTGTTTGTTTATATCAATTTTTGTACTTAAATCTGTATTACATTGCAATAAGAAACAATGAAGATATAATAATGTTGTAGGGAGTTATGAAGAAGATAGCATCAAAAGTTTCAAATTCTATAGAAAAGCCCTTACATTTTGATCAAGAACTTCTTGACAATAGTTTGTATGCATTTGTCACAAGGGGCTTTTAAGGAAGATCACTTGAAGTAATTACTAATATAGAGTATGAGAATATGTTTATGGAAATATTTAAGTACAAATAGGTTTATTTAAAGTTTAAAGTATCATAGAAACCTTACTATGAATAAAAAACTCACAAAGTACAAATTTAAGTGCAATTTCCAAAAAGAGAACAAGAAATGACTTATAAAGATCAACATGGCTGGATTAAATATCTTCTTATATTGGTTGTGGAGCATGAAGAGAAATGCTTCCATGCTGAGATTCCACATTCATTACATGTCACCAATAGACCTCTTGTTTAGATTAAGCAAGGTTCTTAGATACTATTACCTCTTGAATCAATGTGTTCATATAGGGGGGTCATTGAAAAGGGTAAATGCATCCAACCCTTTGCACAATCTCTTTGTCATTACAACACTTTCAAGGGTGACATTGAATCCATAAAATTATGTTGTTCCAATTCCAACCAATTGTTAGATTGCAAGTTTTATAATTTGCCATAGTATAGTATACTCTATATGGATTTTTGCCCTACATTCTAGCGCGAAAATTTCCTTGTAATTTGGGCATTTTACAAGTTAAAATTTTGGTAGCATGGAGTTTCAATTCTTGACGTCACTGGTACATGCTACAATTACATTTGGCATGATATCTATTTCCTCATGGGTACGAATTTTGCGTCTCATCAGAGGTGGTTAGGTAATATCTTTTGAGTAATGTATACTTTTGATCAAGTTGTGTATGGTGCTAGGTGTGAAGTATGTAGTTTAGGTGCAAACTAGAAATCTTTAGATGCAAAGAGTGGCCACTATCAACAAAATAGTCCCAAATCTAGATTGAGAAAGGTTCACACATAAGTGATCTAGTGTAAGAAACTAAATTACTAGTTTCCTTGTATTTAGTAGTATAATTTCTTGAGCATTTAGTAGTTGAATCATAGAATATGGTTAGAATCTTATACTGATTGTTCGATTCTAATGTATTGCATATAATTAAAATCAATTAATTCATCCTATCTTGGTAACTAACTCTGCTATGGTATAAGGTATTTTCTTACAATGCATCAATATATCTGATTTTGGCATTACAAGAAGTAGGGAAGCTGCAATTTTTAAGCATCCAAGATACACACTCTCTTAGTTTGTCAATGTGAGCTAGTTAGTGGTGCAAGAGCACCTAGATAGGCTAGTATGAAACCTAGGGCTTCCTTGTTTTTTGGCTTGTACTGATGATTAGCCACATCACTAGTCTAATAATAGTTCCTATTTGGTCCCTAGGTGTGTTTAGGAGAGTTGGCAAGACCCAAAATGGCCAAGTTGCTAGAAAGTGCAAAATATTGTCAACTAGGTGACTTAGGTTCTAGAAAGAGTAAAATAGTCTGCTAAGGTTCCCATGGCATTGGATATTTTATTTGAGGTTCTTTAATGCATATTACATTACCACTTGGTCTTTGGAACAAGTTTGGAGGTCTAACTCCAATTTGGGAAAAAGTTGGTAAAATGTTGTCATGCTGTCATGACAACATTTTCTTGTTGAGAGTAACTTTTTTAGAAGATTTTGCAAATTTATGTTTACAATTCTCTATCTATTTGGAACAATTATGAAATTTATGGATGAAACTTTAAAAGAATGAGGACAACCTTTTCAATGGGTTGGAAAAATTGGAGAAAGTACTGTACAAACTGTGCACAACATTTTGGTTGCCAATCTTGATGTTTTTGAAGGCAGTTGAATAGAGTTGGATTGGATGATTTGAATGTGATGTTGGGAAAGATCTATAATACTTTTTTGCATCCATTTGTAGTGTTATTTTTCTTATTTCAATAAGGTTGTAGTAGTTTTGAAATTCTTTTTTTTTTTGCTAGACTATTGGTCTAAATAGGGTAGGATTTAAAATATGGGATCTTAGGGCCAATTCCTACCACTGGATTCCTCTGGTATTTTTGGATTTGGATCTAAGGTCCATGTAAACTATGTACCAAGAAGAAGGGCCCTTGGAAGTACCATCAATTATTTATAAAGTGATGCCCTAGGCAAGTAGATGCAACTTGGCTAGGGATCACAGTTTCAAAAATAAGCAGTGGAGAGGATTGAGAGTGTAAATACCTCAATCCAAGCATGTAGAAAGTAAGAAGGATATCTGACCTAACTCAATTCCAAAGGACATGTTTTGGCAAGTTCTCTAAGGTGGTTTTTTAAGACAACAACCACTAAACCCTTGAAACCCTCATTTTAAGCCTAAAATAGTGCTTTGGTTGTACAAATAGGTTGGGAATTGGAAAATCATAAAATCTCTATGTACTTCAAAAAGGGTATCCATAATGCCAATTTTTTGTGGGGTTGTTAAGTATATTTTCATGATATTTCAGTTTTGAGTCATTTGGAGGGCTAATCCTAGTAACCCATTTTGCAACATCTTAGTGTTTGAACACTTGTGGAAGGAATGTGCCCTTGATCACAACATTGGTTAGGGTATTAGGTGTTATGAGGGATCCATTAAACCCTAGGTTATTGGTTGGCACACTTGGAGGTCATAAATGGATTTGAGGATTAGTTGTGGAATGGAGTAGGCTAGTAAGCAATATGATGTTACTTTGATGTTGTGCCCCCAACTAAAGGAATAAGATCTCTTGAGCAAGGTCTTAGGAAGCATAGGGTGATTAGAAGCCCTAGTTGGTTTGGTGAATGACCTAAGGAAGCCCTGGGAGCACTTGGGGTTCGAGAGCAAGGTTGGGGTGTCACATCAGTTGGGCTCTTTACAAGTTCTCCTTAAGTGATGTTGGGTTGCCTTATTAATGTGAGTTCCCTAAAGTAACAATCAAGATGTATTTGGTCAGATCTTGTGATAAGTTCATCTATGAACTCATAATAGGTTATTGTGTGTCAATAATATTGAATAAAAAGGCAAATTTTCCACTAATCATTTTCAGGGCAAGTAATTATGTCTTTGTTTATTAAATTTAGTTTTTATGTGAAGGTGTTTTCATAACTTTCAAATGCTAGCTCATTTCTATTGATAGTGAATCCACACCATTACAAATAAAACACAATAAACTATGGTACCAAATTGCATTTAGTACCATGAAAACCATCTTCTATGTCAAAATTGTATAGATTTTCTTACATATCTATTATGTTAATAACATCTGGTGAAACCAAAAACTTTCAACCAAGAAGATACATATAGATGGAACCCTAATTTTTATTAAAATACTAAAGATCCATATATTATCCTCTAATTGTTGAAGACTATGTATTTGAAGAAAAGGAGTCCTCAACATATCCATTAATGAGGTTCCAGAGGGATTGCACAAATCACAATAGGGTGGTCACATACAAATTTATTGGACCATCTGCACTAATCGAGAGTCTAATCCAATTCACTATCAAATTTTGAAGTTTCTCAATGCTCATGCTTGAAAACCATATTTTGATTTAATAAAATCATGAATTTTTCTTGTCACTTATTTCTCCATCTTCTTTAGTGCTTGGTTTAATATCTTGCTTAAAATGGGCTTTTGAAAAATCTTTCTCACTAATAAAATCTCATATGCAACAATTATTTCTAATTTGGGCATGAAGGATTTAGAATCTATTGATTGCATTACGAATGACACATTCACATTATCTGATACTACTAGAACTACTGGTTGTCAAAATATATTTGAAGAATCCCTTGATAAAGTACAATCGAAGAATGAAGAAGGAGGATTCTCTAAAGAAGGCTAGACAATTTATTTTTCTTATCATCAGAGTATTCTAGGTTCATTCTTGAACCACTGTAATTTAAAAAGGTCATATGTGAATATACCTATGTCTCTCATATCAGCTACTATGGAGGTTGTGACAAGCCTTTTGAAAGGTTTATGAAGGATAGATTAGATGACTAGATTTCCCACTACCATGGATGTGATCAACTTCCAATTACACATACTTATTATTTTATTCATCAACAGGGAAAGCTTGCAGTATATGTTCAACAACTTTGTTCTGATCTAATTTTATCTAGTGTAAAGAAGGGAAAATATATATGTGGCATTATTGTCTAAGGTCTGAATGGAAAGATGTAATTCCACAAGGCAACTAGAGAGTAGTGATTTGTGATGCAAATTCAGTTCTCTCCTTTGGAAAATATTTAGAACTAACTTTCTTAAAATCATTCTGATGCACATATCACAAGTTGTGGACATTGCTTGCATAATTGCAGAAGGTGAAAACTTCTTCATATTCTTCTTCAATCTTATGTATGGAAGTGTTGTATCTATTAGTTTTTTTTTCCTTCAGTTGAAGGATCTATCAGAAGTTTTGTTTCTGAATTATACATGAAAAATGTAACAAACTAGAAGCATCAAATTCCTAATAAGATTATAGAGGGCTTGTCTATATTAGGAGGTGCATCTAAAAAGCTTATGTATAACACATACTCTTTTGCTTATGGATGATCATGTAGACTATTGGAAATATAGATGGAGTAACCGAGAGGTGGGGTGAATCAGTTACCACAAAAATAAATCCATAGATCCCTTAGATGTCTTAAAAACTTAGTTATTGCTGTCACTTAGTAGCCACATAGAAAAATGCTGTAACCCGGTAGATGTATGTTAACTTGTTAAGCATTCACAAAGATTTAACATGCATGCATAAAGAAATAACATCAACACAAGAGACACCAAATTTAATGTGGAAACCCAATATGGGAAAAACCACCAAGTAACTAGCTACCAATTTTCACTCTTCTGAAGTGAGCCTTGTTAGGAGCCAACCCTGTTAAAGGTTACAAAACACACAATTAGGTGTGACCCTGTTAGAGGATTTAAATACCCTACTACTAGTGGCCTTGCTAGAGGACTATAGAAAAATTCAATAGAACTGTCCACCTTGTTAGAGGATTTACAAAAATGGCTGTTAAACCAACTCTGTTAAGAGATTTAGGAATCACTGCTACAATGATTGAAAAGTAATGATGAAGTGACCTAAATGAGATGCAACTAATCTTTGCTATTATAGATCTCTATTCTGCTTCACTAGATTCTCTCTTGATTGAATACACCTTTTCTGCTCCTCAAGAATATCTGATCCTTCTTGAAAATTTGCTCACACTTTCCTCTTCACACAATTAATTCACTTGCATGCTTGCTCATTCATTCATCATACTTTAGAATTCATAACTTGACCTTTTATTTATACCTTTACAAATTGTCAAGTCGGCTTATTTACAAGTTACAATTACCAATACTCTATTGTGGATGGTCAAAAGGCTGGAGAAGTAAAGAAGGACATCACTCATTTGCCAACACCTTCTGTTGCAATAGCTTGGACCAAAGATAAGAAGGATTGTCCCCATTCTAAAAAGCTTTCCCAGAAATCTTCAAATGTCAAAGTTTTTGTAGGTCTAAAGGAAAAGCCAAAGGAAAAAGCCCTTGAAGGAAACCAAGTTGTCTTTCATGAGTCAGAAGACTCTCAGACTATGGAAGGGGTAGCAGATTTGCAATAGGTAAACCCTATGGTTAAAGATTGCAAGGGAATTTCCCAAGAAATTATGAAGGAAGCAGATTTGGAAGGAGTCCCTGAGTTGGAAAGGAGAAGTATTATGGTTGCCAAAGACGAAGAAATGGATAGAGCCAATAAGGATATAATTATCTATCAAGGCCCAGAGGATAATTTTATTTCCTCTAGAGCAGAAGAAAAAGCTTTGTGGAGAATGAGAATGAAGTTTTGGTGAGGGTGCTCGATGATAGGGAGGATCCTCTTAGAACTCCAAAGAAATATCAAATTGTATCTAGGTCATTGGAAATTTTCTTGGAAAGAGAAGCTTTTCTTTCCCCTAAGCCTAGGAAGAAATATATTAGAGAACCCTCTTTGGCCTCTCCGATGGAGACAAGAAGCAACTACGAATCAGATGTGGGATCAGAGGCTAAAAAAGGTAGAAGATCAAAGAAGCATTCTAGAGAGGAGGAGACCAGAAGATGCGTGGCGAGTAGGCACCAAAGAACTATTGAGGAGTATTCCAAGATTGGAAAATGAAGATCATATCATGGAATACAAGGGGCTTAAACAGAGCCCACAAATAGGAAATTATTAGGAATTTGATCAGAGATCAAAGACTTGATATCTTCATGATCCAAGAAACTAAGATGAAAAGTGAATCTCTAAGGAAAATTAAGTTTAGTAGCATGATGAGTGGGGAGGCTTTGGATGCAAAGGGTGCCTCTAGTGTCCTGCTGACCCTGTTTAATACCAAACGTTTCAGAGTTGAAGCAGTGTTTAATGAGGGTAATATTCTTCTCTGTCATGTTCATCATATTCCATCCAATGAAAATTGGTTTTGTTGAATTTATATGCTCCAAACAATAAAAGAGATACAAAGAATCACTGGACTAAAGTAGGTAACCTGGTGCATAGTAGTAATTTAAAGAAAGGCATCATTATGGGAGATTTCAACACTCCTCTTGTGGATGGGGAGAAGATGGGTGGTCTGATCCCAGACTAGGAAAGTAAACAAGACCTCTCTAACTTCATAAATGGTATGGCTTTTATGGACCTGGATCTAATGGGAGGTGCCTATACTTGGTCTAACAAATGCTTGGGGAAGAATTGCATCCAGGTCAGATTGGATAGAGCTCTAATCTCCCCTGATTGGCTGAAGTCTTTCTCTTGTAGGTTAGCTCTTCTTCCTAGAATGGGTTTTGATCATTCTCCTATATCCCTCTCGGTTGCTCCTATAGAGCCTAGAAGGAACCCCCCCTTCAGATTTGAAAAAATGTGGACCTCTCATCCCAATCTTTTGGAAAAATTCAAATTTTGGTGGAGTTTAGATGTGGAAGGCACTGCTATGTTCAAAGTTGCCAGGAAATTGAGCAATGTTAAGAGAATGGTTAAGGTTTGGAATAAGACTGATTTTGGCCATATCTTCCATGAGAAAGATGTATTGTCTAACAAACTTATTTCTGTTCAAGACTCTATTCAGTAGGACGCGTATGATGAGCTTAGTAAGGAGGTTGAGTTGTCTATTCTTACAGACCTACACAACATCATCAACAAAGAGGAGAATTTTTGGAGGAAAAGATCTAGGGTTAACTGGCTCAAAGATGGTGATCAGAATTCAAAGTTCTTTCATCTAACCACCCTTAAGAATAGAGATAATAATAGAATTGATGGTATCATGAAAGGGTAGGATCTGATGACTAAGGAAAAGGAAATATCAGCTAAAGCCATCTCCTTCTTCTCATCTCTCTTGTCTTGGGATCCTCTTTTGTCTAAGGTAGACCAGGAAGACTTGGTTGTTTCTATTCCTTAGATCATCCAACCTCATCATAAATTTATGCTTCGTGCCATTCCTTCTACTGTTGAAGTTCATGAAGCTCACTTTTCCTTGCCTACGGATAAATCTCTTGGCCCTGATGGGTTCCCTACCTTCTTTTTTTAGATGTATTGGTAGGTGGTGATGGAAGATGTGGTGAAGGCTGTTTAGGAATTCTTTGGAGCCAGGAGCATTCTTAAAGAGATTAACTCCACTTTTCTAGACCTCATCCCTAAGGTGCTCGGGGCTAACTCTTTTGACAAGTTCAAACCTATTAGCTTGTGCAATTCTTGTTATAAGATTATCTCAAAAGTTCTTACCTCTAGGTTGCTCAAGCTCCTCCCTTTGATCATTTCACAACAACAAATGGGTTTTGTCCCAGGCAGACATATTTTAGACTCGGTCATGATGGTGCATGAAGTGATCCACTCTTTGGAAGCTAGCAAATGAGAAGGGATGCTACTTAAACTGGACCTTTCTAAAGCCTATGATCAGGTTGACTGGACTTTTCTTGATATGGTGCTCAAGGCTTTTGGCTTTGATGTCAAAGTTTACAAACTGATTTCTCAGCTTGTCACTACTTCCTCTCTTGCTGTGTTGGTTAATGGAGCCCCTTCAGATTTTTTCAAACCCTCAAGAGGGCTATGGCAGGGGGATCCTCTCTCACCTATTCTTTTCATTATCCTGGCTGAATGTATGCAAAGGCTTATTGAGAGAAAAAAGAAAGAAGGCAGAATCAAAGGGTTAAAACCTTCCTCCAAAAGTGATCCTTTTTCGCATTAGCACTTCGTTGATGATACTATCATGGGGGGAGAGGCTTCTGTGCAAGAGGTAAAAGCCATGAAGGATGTCTTGGAAATCTACTCTAGAGGGTCGGGCCAACTTATTAATTGGGATAAGAGCTCCTTATATTTTACTAACACTCCAGAGGATAGATAGAGGAAAATCTCTAGGATTCTAAGTTTTAATGTGGGAAATTTTCCCTCTACCTATCTTGGGCTTCCTTCGGGTCTGAATCCTCCTGAGTCCTTCTAGAATGGCAATATGGACAAGTTCAGTAAAAAGCTTATAGGTTGGAAAGGAGCTTTCCTTAGTCAAGTTGGAAAATGTCAGCTGGTTAAATCCACCCTTTAGAATTTTCCAATGTATGCCTTAAGCCTCTTTATGATCCCAGTTAAATTCACAGAGAGGATGGAGAAAATTTAGAGGGATTTCTTATGGTTAGGTGTTGAAGGGAAAAAAAGATACCCACTAGTTGCCTGGGACAAAGTCTGCCTTCCTAAGCACTATGGAGGTCTTGGCATAAGGAAGCTTTCTCACCTTAATAAGGCTCTTTTGGAAAAGCAATTATGACATATCTTCAACAGTAATGGGGAATGGAGAGACAAATTGGTCAACAAGTACATTGAGAGGCCTTCTATCCAATTCTCCCTCTTTAGTGAGGACATTCCTAAAGGTTCTACTATCTGGAATGGTTTACTTAAAGCTAGGGACCTGGCAAAGGCCAAAGTTTCTTGGAAATTGGGAAATGGAGAGGATATCTAGTTTTGGTCTGATGATTGGCTTATTTAGGGCCCCCTAATAAACAATCTAGTCTATGATGTTTGGGTGAACCATTGCATCCAACTTTTTGGGGTGAAAGTCAGTAATTATAGGAATGACCAAGGTTGGATAGATCTATCTATAATCTCTAAAGATCTAAGTCCAATCATGTTAATGTTAAATTCAATGGTTCTCAACAATGAGAGGGATGAAATGATCTAGGGTACAACTCCAGTGGTAATTACTCTGTTGCTTCTAGGTATATGGCTCTTTGGAGCTCTAAAGAGAGACCTCCTTGGTCAAAAGCTTGGATCCCAAGCCTCACTCCAAAAATCAACATATTTTATTGGCTAGCCTTACAGAACAAAATTCTCACTCAGGACAACCTATTAAAAAGAGGTTAGATTCTGCCAAGCAAATGTAGTTTATGTAAGAACCAACTAGAAACTGGCAATCACTTGTTCATTCACTATACCTTCTCTAGGGAGGTCTGGGACTTCCTAACCCAAGACTTAGGGATTAGCTAGTGCATGCAAGATAATCTCTTGGATTTTTTCTTCCAATGGAAATCCTTGTTCTATTCCCCTGTTTTGCAAGATTTAGGTACTTGGATCTTACCCCACTTCTGCTAGAGCATATGGAAGGAGAGAAACAATAGAATCTTCAGAGATAGAGAGGAACTTGCCATTGTTCTCAGAAAAAAAATTAACAAAAATATAAAGGAAAACTACCTAGTAAGGAAGGGGGGAGATATCGAAATGGGAGATAGGAAAATGGAGAAGGAAAAAGATTGTTAAAAAGACAAGAAGCCAAGTGGCTTTTACCCCCAGAAGGATGGCATAAAGCCAATTTTGATAGGACCTTGAAGGGAAATCCTGGCTCCTTGAGATGTGGAGGCATTATTAGGAATGAATTCGGGGATGGAGTTGTGGCCTTCTCTCTCCCGCTTGGATTCCAAACTAATCACTTTGCGAAAGCAAGTGCAACCTATCATGTGGTGAAACTGGCTTTTGAAATTGGAGTTACCAATTTATGGCTTGAAGGGGACTTGAATAATATTATTAAAATTTTAAATGGAAAATCTCATTATTCTTAGTCAATTGCAAATCTTATTAATGAGACATGTGAGACTCTTGCTAAATTTGAAAGAGTCCATGTCACTCATGTTTTCTGGGAGGTAAATCCAGTGGCAGATTGGTTTGTAAATAACGGTGTCCAATCCTACCAAAAAATGACCTAGCAATCGAGAAAGAGTTTTTCGGTCAATGTTAAGAGTCTGATCGAGCTGGATAAGATCCAAGGGAGTACGAAGGAGATCAAATTGCTATTATGGATAGGAAAGGCTTATGGGGAAAGGGTACAACTCATAAAGGCTGCATTGGTAAATGCACAAAGTGGGAATTATTACATTTTATTTGGCATGCTTCATGGATCTTTTGTTGCATTCATAATTTGAGCAAAGACAAGAACTATTTCTTCAATCACCCTCAAAAGCATGGAGAACCCTATTAGGTGGTGAGGTTTTAGAGAGCTATGCTTATGAGAATTGTGGGAGAGAAAAGTACCAAAATGGTGGGAGAAAGGTGCAGAAAAGAACCGGTAGGAAAAATGGAGAAATGGAGAAGCAGGGAGAAAGTTTGGGAGCAACTAGTTTAGGGTAGGATTTCAAGGTATATCACGAAGCTGCATGGCTACAACCAAAATGTGACTGACAGCATCGTCAGTTCGTGGAAGGATGGTACAGTCAAGGTGAATGGGATAGCTTTTCTGATAATGGAGGAGGTGATCTCGACTGTGACTGAGATTCCAATGGCGGGCTTTAAGTTCTTTAGAGATAAAAAGTTTTTGGCCAGTGCTATGAAGGACTTTGCTGACAATCCTAAGGAGCTGAATGCCTTGAAAAAAGTGATACATTTTATGATCCGGATTCTATAATGAAGATTTGGAGGTCTGTTCTACGCATTTTCATTGAGTACATTACTCTTGACCCTAGGTTTGATCGTGTTCGCACCCACCATTTTGTTCTTCTGAATCATTTTTGTCATGATAGCAAAGTTTCTTTCCCTTTCTATTTGTTGAATTCTATGAGCAAGGTGGTGTCAAGCTTCAAAATGAAGCCCTCTGCTAACCCTGCTCTGCATGAGGGGTTGTTATTGCTCATCTATGAGCACTTCAAGGCTTAGATGATTAGTAACATCCCATCACAAGCTAGGAATGAGGAAATCGATAGCTCTAGATATTCCTCAAACTTAGACGATATTTAGAGCATTAGTTCTGAGGAAGGAGGGCTTACCTTCACAAGTAGAAAAGCTTTGACAAATGTTAAGAAGTATCCCTACCCCATTATCCCTAAAAGAATTAGCCCTAGAGATCATGGTTAGAAGAAGATTGAGAAGGAGGAACGAGACACCTACGATGAAGAGGAGGTGATGGAGTCTGAAGATGAGGAAAAGGAAAGGCAGGAGGAAAAAATGGATTCCCAGGGTGGGAAGAAATGCAAGAGGGTGGGCACAGAGGATGAGAGGTTGTAGCAGGACTTGGACTCTTCCCCGATCCCTCTCTCCCCTATCCATCCCTAAGCACATCTAGAGGAGCAAACTCAGGATAGTTTTGGTGCTGAGTGTGGGGAGGTGCTAGCCAAAGATAGGAAGAAAGCATGGAGAAATTTTAATGTGAGGACCTTGAAAATGGGTATTTTTAGGGAAGTGATGAAACCCTAGATCCTAGTGGACAATTAGGAGGAATCGTGTCTTGAAGAGCTCATTAACCCTGCGATAGTGGCTATCTCTGATAATGCCAGGGAATTTGGGATGAACCTCTTGAACAATGCTCACAACAACATGGTTGATAATTTTAGGTCAATCAAGTGGCTTTTTCACAAGCTAGAGGAGGTTAAGGAGAAGGTGGTTCAAATGGAAGGAGCCAAGAATCTTAAGGGCCTAGAGAAAGGGAAAAATTATGATGATAGGCATATCTTGGCAGAAAGGAGGATCCACAATCTAGAAAATTATAATCACAATCTATTGAGCCAGACGATCTCACTGCTCAACTCAATGAATAACAACATTTTATCTTTAACTGAGTGGCTTAAAGATAGAGGCATGCACGGGGATGTGGAAGGAAAAGATAGGGGTAAAGCCAAATTTGATGAAGACAATACCACTGGTATCACCTTTTCTACTCTAGACTAAGAAGATCTCAGGACTCACCAGTAGGAGGTTGAGGAGAACAAGATGGCACATGAGGCTGCACAGGTCATGTAGGAGTTGGAAATAAAGATCGAGGAGTAGTTCCTGTTATTTTCCTTTTTGGCTGGCTTTTGGCTATTTCATTTTGTCTTTTTGGTTTGGCCTTTTCTTTGGCCTTTGTTTATTTGGCTGGGCCTTGTGCTACTTTAGCCTTTAGACTTGTTTCTTTTTTGGTTGGGCTTCTAACACTTATTTTTAGCCTGATTTGTATTAACTCTCAGGTTTTAGGATTCCTATAAAACCTATTTATCTAATAAAAAAACATTATATGAAACAATTAAACTTTATTTCCCAAAACAATGAAATCCTTCATTTGCTAACCTTGCTTGGTAAATACTACTCTAGGAATGATTTCTAGTGTTAACCAATTGAAGCTCAGTAAACACTATGAAATCTATAAAATCCTTTAGAGACCGAGTGAACTCAGTAGATACTAACTTTCCTTTGCTAACCTTGTGAGTTCGGTAGAAACTAACTTTTGCTACAAAAACCTTCGACACCTGAGTGAGCTCGATAGAAACTATCTTCCACATTGTAACTTCCAAAAATGCTCGGTAGACTCTATAATTTTCTTTTCTAACCAAGTAAGCTCGATAGATTTTGTAATTCACTTTGTTGACCAATTGAGCTTGGTAGACTCTGTTTGATAACTGATATGACATTTGTGTAACATCAAAGACAATAGACAATTGAACAATTGTATCCAACAATAGACATGAGAGTCAATTTGTACAATAACTAGAAAGTCAAAGCACAAGTGATCTAGAGATTCATGCAACACTAACCAACATACGCAACACTAACCAAGCATTTGTCACATTTTATTCAAGAATGTTGATTCATTGTTCTACTTGTAATAGTAGTTAAGATGCTGATTCATGGCCAACTCTATGGTAGGGAACATGGTATGTTGTGGACCATTAATATGGTAATATAAATTACTGAAAGACACCTTTATAAACTCGTTGATTTCACACAATGAAACATACAAACAATATGCTCACTCCACTCTAAAATTGTGTAGCATTTACTATCAATATACATAGTAATCAACTCTTAGCAACAACTTAATGATATCATGCACGTATCTACATTAGTTCTAAGATTCATTTCACCATGTAAGAAACTTAAGAAAGACTATAATCATGAGATATGAATTGCATCCGCTTTTACCTTTTAAGAAAATATAAAATTGTTGTTTAAATGAAGATTCACATTTTTAGTATTGAAGCCTCATTCAAGTAGCTCCATTTCTTCCTTTTTGGTGTTCCATTTGCTCAACCATTATTATTTTTGTTTCATCCAAGTTTGCTTCCTACAATCAAGATCCTCTTTCATCAAAATTTTAAGAAAGAGTTGGTTATCCATGTTTTCAACCTTACTTACATAGCTTATTAGTCAAGTTATTGTTGACACCTCCAACAGATAAGTGCCACTTCTACTAATAGGATTTTATATGGTATCGATGTTTTAACTTTGAGATTGCTTGTGATTAGGCGTTTCTAAATCCTCTCTAACTATCTCCATCCACATTATGATATGTTCCTCCCCAAAAATCACAACCATAAAGAACAACTAGCATGACCAAAAAACCTAAAAGGGTTTCTTGGCTTTATAGTCATAAATTTCTGCATTTTTGCACCTATTTTGGAATAGGTAAGATTTTTTCCACCCTCTTGTACAAAAGATAAGATGGTTTTCACCCTCTTGTAAAATTCTCCCAATGATCTTATAATGGAAGCAAATATGCTAATAGTTTTATTTGTTCACCCTTTCAAGCGGGCTACTTTTAGAAAGGAGGGTAATTTATTTATTTTTTCTATGAAGAGAAAATCATGACCTGCATCCCTACCTCTTGACAAAAGTGTTCTAAAGCATGTAAATGATCTCTCTTAATCCATGGGTCATTTTTAATATAATTAAGATAAGATTGTCAGTGTTTAAAAGTAGCTTTACTACATATTGTATTAGTTGGACCCTTTCTCCATCCATTTTGTTTAACCAAGTTCCTAATTTATCAATGTACAACCCAAACAGTGAAAGGGATAAAGGTCATCCATACTTGATGCCAATATCACTGCCTAAATATTTGGGCATTCCTTCACTAGTACTGATTTTGGCTCTAACTCTCACATATAGTCTATACACTACCACCCTATACATGTTTAGGATACTAATTCTTCCATTTTTTTCCATAGCTTGTCTTTAGGCACTATATCAAAGAATTCCTAAACTCCACAAAACAACAATATATGTCTTCCCCCTGATTGTTTGTTAATCAAATCACAAATCAATTTAATTTTTTTATGCATTGAAATGATTTTAGATTTTTTCTTCTTCTAACATTGAAAGTAAGGAAGTTTCTTATTTATAAATATAATACATGAATAAAATATTGGGGTACAATGGCGATGAGCAAGAAATCGCAGGAAGCCACGGTGTTAGTAATTTTGAAGAAGAAATCAGGGCCATCTTGTTTTTGTGCTCCCTTCCTAATAGTTGATAAGGAGTGGTGATTAAGATTAGTAGTTCTAAATCCTAATAATAAAGGAAGGTATGTTGTTGTTTGATTTTGTTACACATTTTTTTTGAATGAAGACATGAGAAGAAAAGATCAAGGTATCTCAGCCCAAGAGATTGTGATACTTGAGAAATTGATAAATATGTAGATGTGAAACAAACAAAAAGTATTGGCACTTCCAAAAACTGAGTATACATGTAGACAAGGAAAGCCAAACAATTGCTAGAATGAATTAATCCTACCAAGCTACTGCAATAAATAGTCACAAATCTGATACGTGCATACTCTACACTAAATACAAACTTGCCCTATTAAACAACCCCAACTCATGACAAACAAGGAGTAATGGAAAGGCTCAACTAAAGTTGTTGAATTTTTGTCAACGAAAGTTGTTGATATTATAATATGGGTGAATTTGAGTGAGGTGACCAAATTTTTATTTCAAAACCATATGTGTAGATTTAAACATTAAGTACAACATGTCCAATATTTTTTTTAGATATACATATTAGTTACATCAAATTTTTCTTTCAAAACCATATGTGCAGATATAAACATTAAGTACAACATGTCCAATATTTTTGTAGATATACATATTAGTTACACCAAATTTTTCTTTCAAAACCATATGTGTAGATATAAACATTAAGCACAACATGTCCAATATTTTTGTAGATATACACATTAGTTACACCAAATTTTTTATCAAAACCATATGTGCAAATATATACATTAAGTAGAACATGTCCAATATTTTTTTGGATATATTTTCCTGTAAAGAAAGACCATTCCTGACAATATGAACCCATAACAAAATAACAAGATAATGGCTACATTGTGGTCTCAGTTTTGAAGAAAAGATGATAAATGTAATTGTCCTTGCAAAAAGTGTAAGGGCTTAAAGAATCAAAGAATTCTAATCACAACAACCCAGAGTCACTGTAGGAAACATGGTCACATTGAAGAGGGCAACAAATTTTGTCCATTACTAATTGTGGATTTCATACTGGAGGAACATGGAGGTGTGAATATCCAAGCTGAGGATAACACTCCTATGGAAGAAGATGATAATGTGCTAGATGACATGATTAAAGAAGATGGTACTAGCATAGGTGATGAAGATACTTACAATGATGGTACTCGCATATTTGATAATGATGATAAAGATGGTCTTGATATACCTACACTTGAGAAGGCACACAAGCCCCTATACGAAGGCTCCCAAATAACTTTTCTCTCTACTATAGTGTTGTTGGTGAACTTGAAGGTTATGAATGGTCTATCCAATGCAACAATGTCACGTATGCTAGGGTATGCCATTTTTGTCATCTTCAATGTTAGTATACCATTACTATTCATTATATTAAAAATTTATATTTGTTGTTGTAGGTTGATAGGTGAGTTTTTGTTACCACCATCAAACATTTTTCCTCGTTCATACCCCATTATAAATCAAATTGGAATGAAGTATTAAACAATACATCCATGTCCCAATGATCATATTCTATATCATAAATAGCATGAATTTGCAATAGAATGCCCTGATTGTCATATTAGCAGATATCACTCAGATCAAATAATAAAAAAGGTGCCTTATAGGATTCTTCGGTACATTCCCATTATTTAATGTCTCCAATGATTATTTAGGTGCACTAGCTTGACACAATTTATGGATTACCATGCACACAATAAAAGTCAAGATAACATTATGTGAATGCCTATGGATGGTTTTGATTTTAAAGAGATAGAAGAAACATGACCACACTTTAAAGAAGAACCTCATAATCTCAAGCTTTCATTGGCAACTAAAAATGTCAATCCATTTGGAGATATGAGATTTGTTTACTCAATGTGGCCTATTTTTGTTATTAAAAATAAAATTCTTTCTTGGATGTCCATAAAGAGGGAGTACATAATGTTGTCAATGATTGTGCCAGGTATTTTTTCATTTAATAGTTATCTAAATTAATTTATAAATAGTGCATGAAAACAGTCATAATAATTATGTAATGTTTCTATTCATTTAATTACTAGGTAAGTACCAAGTTAAAGATATGAATGTGCATATTAAGTCCCTAATTGACGAGTTGTTGAAGTTATAGAATGGTGTCACTATGTATGAAATCTCTAGACCAATAGGACAAAGACAATTTCAATCACATGCAATGCTTGTATGGAAAATACATGATGCCCCTGGGCTAACTCATTTTTGTGCTATGTTATATTGTTAAGGTCACATATTTTTGGTCTATTATAGTGCTTACACATTATTGTTGTATGCTTAAGTTGTGCATAATAATTTTATATGATCCAATTGTACATGATCTTTTAAGTCTTCAAACAAAGGAAAAATTTGCATGTCTAGTTTGTGATCCAAAGATGAAATCTTGTCATTCAAGAAGTTTAGAAAAGTAGGTATTCGATGAGTTTAGGCACTTTATTTACAATAATCATAAGTATTGAATTACTGAAAAATATCTTTTAAATGGAAAAGAAGAGACAACATCAAGGCTACAAAGAATGACACCTCATCTATGGAAGTTGAAATATGATCGACTAAATCATAGAGGTAATGTCTAGTTTGTGGTTTGAAGTTTGAAATTTACATTTTGATATTGTCTTATATTTAGTAATGATGTAATTGGTGCTCGTGAAGGTTGTCAAGGCATCAATGACCAACTTCCTAGAGGAATAAAAATTCATCCTACTCAATTCAATAGGTTACCATACTACAAGGATCTCTCAATTGTGCATTTGTTTGATGCTATGCATATTGGAAAGAATGTAACAAAGACACTATGAAAAATATTGGATGGAAGGTGTGATAGAGAAAAAATTGCCAAAATTTATACTAACATTTATGAATCCAATCATGCACTGAAAGGTTTCATTGAATCAAATAGCAATGGAGACCACATAAATACATGTGCACTTCCTTGGTTATTAACAAAGCAACAAAGTGATGCATTTAAAGAATACATAAATTTTTTTTTTTCTACAAGATTTGTTGCAAATATAAGCACTCTTATATCAAAGAATGGTGATTTTGGGCCAAGGTTGAAAACACATGATTGACATACCTTCATCAAGGTGAGTCATATTCTCTATTTACGATATATTTATAAAATTGAATGTACTACCTATTGAATTATTTAATAATATATTGAAATGATCATTTTTTAATGGTTAAAGTACGTCCTACCTCTATTCTTGCTACAATAGTTTGAAAATAGTATTAAACAAGTTATATATGATCTTAGAAGATACATGAGTTTAGAATTATTTTTCTTAGATTTGTTGCACATATATTATATTTATAACTTGCTTTACTTTTTATGTAATCTATTGTATAATTTTATCTAAAATCTCATTTATATGTTTTTGCATATTGAATCTCTTTTATGTGGTTATAATCTAAATAAATTGATGAAAAATATACAAAATATTGGAAGAGAAAAATTGTATAGCTTATGTGTGAAATGTAAGTGTGTCTACCTTTAACCTTTTTCAATGCTCAAGAACACTATCTCATACACAAAGTTGAGGAGATTGAGTTGTGTGACCTATAAAAACTAGGTCAATGTGAATGGTTGAGAGGCATTTAAAATTTATGAAGGGCTTGGTTTGATAAAGAGCATGTCCTGAGGGTTCTATGGTAGAGGGATATATGGTATACTAGACCATAGTGTACATTAGCCAATATCTTCCAATGTTTGCAACAAATATCCATGTAGATCGCATTTGGGATCCAAACTCTATTAACAAATGCAAAGGGGAGTACTTGATAGGGAAAGGTAGATTGAGGAGAGTGAGAGGTAATTTTTTTTTTTTTTTTGTAGCTAATTAATTCTTATCCATCATTAATACAAGTTGTTTCTAACTGATCTTGTTGTTTTCTTTATAGTTGTTCGTGAGTGGGATGCACTACATTTGTATATTGCAAACAATCTTGATTGAATGATGGTATGGATTCAACAGTCTCAAGAAAATGGTTACTCATTAACATGGGACGATGTTGCATTATTGGTTAAAGAAGCTCATCATAATAGAAATCCCATCATTATGCCAATAATACTTGATCTAGCATATGGCTTAAGAGATAGAAAGGTATGTAGAAGATTACTAATCATGAGCCATAAGTTTAATATCAACTCACAGATTGATGCAAATAATTTTGACATGTTTGAATAATTATATATCAAACACCACAAAGATATGTACTACCATGGTTGTAAATTTGGCATAAAA
Source organism: Cupressus sempervirens (assembly GCA_028749045.1). Classification (NCBI taxonomy): domain Eukaryota; kingdom Viridiplantae; phylum Streptophyta; class Pinopsida; order Cupressales; family Cupressaceae; genus Cupressus; species Cupressus sempervirens. The sequence goes on from CM053792.1 coordinate 793,270,085, forward strand.
ATGTCAGATGAAACGAAGACAACATGTGATTCCAAGATAAGTATAGTCTTAGCGGTCACCAATATTTCATTTAAAAATGGCATACATCCTCAACAATCTAAAAATTGATACTATGACATTTTGGATGATATACTTGAGTGTGACTTTAATTCATTCAAATTAGTTCTATTTGTTGTCAAATGGTACATGCTACATATGAATCAAAATGATCTTGATAGGGCTGTTATTGAATATGATAGTGAATTTATAATAATTAATACAATATCATTTGAGCTAGTTGAAGATGAGCCCTATGTTCTTCCAAGCCAATGTGAGCAAGTGTTTTACTTTGGCATTCCACACAAATAGGGTTGGTCATTTGTTACTACACATGATCTAAGAGGAAGGCTGATAAAATATAATGTGATGGAAGAAGAAGATACTAAAGAATTAGAAGATGAAGTAATCAATGATCATGAACATTGTTAAACAATGATGAAGAAAAAGAAGAAGATGATGATTTTGGTCATGCTAACAATAATGGTGATGATGATGATGCTCATGATCATGCTGATGAAGATGGTGATGATGCTCATGATAAATGTGATGATGATGATGATGATGATGATGATGATGATGATGATGATGAATATGGTGGTGGTGACGACAATGATCAAAGTGACAAGTATGATAATGATGATGATGATGACATGGATGAAGATGATGATCAATGAAATGTATGTCGAGGTATGATCAATGTCAAGTATGATGGGGTCATGATTTTTATTTATAGATTTTTTTTAAATTTCAATGAATGCATCATGTAATTTTTGTCTTCTACATAATTTGTAGTTTATAGAGCATATAAGTAGACAACTTTTTATTCATTACAATATGGGTGAATTTGATAAGCAAGGTGAGCAACTTTTTCTTTCAAAACCATATGTATAGATATAAACATTAAGTGCAACATGTCCAATAATTTTTTGGATATATACACATCAATTAGACCAAATTTTTGGCTAACTTAAGATAAATGATTTACATATGCAGTCTATTCAACATCTTTGACCAGGATCTTGCACAGTCACATGGATTGATAGATATATGTCAATAGACCCTATAGATACAATTTTTTATTTTTATATCTTCTCTTTACCATCAACATCAACTTTTTTCGTAGCGCGTCTCTCATTTTATAGATTTTAGGTATCACCAAATAGGTATTTGTCTGATCTGTCTTTCTGAAGTGAGGAAAATGTGGGAATAGAAGACACAAGTGAGATAATTAGTAGGTCTAAAATAGGGAGATCAACTAGACATCAAAAGACTAGAAGAAAATTCAATAAATGAATGCAATTTTCTCTTGTCCAAGGGGGCTCATATTCTTATGATAATGAGAGTGAAGGTGATAAGAAGGTTCCCTTAATGTACACACATCTTCAGAAAGAATGGGTACCCAAGGAAATACCTCTAGTTAACACTAATTTTTCTATTAATGAAAGGATATATCGCATAGCTCCATCTTCATTACATGGTTTGGGCCTATTTTCCATGGATTACATAAAGTTCTATTACAATAAAGTTGTTGAATTGGTGGAGTATGTAGGACCTTGTTACAACTACAACAATTGGATGCAGATTGTGCAATAAAAAAAAAGTATGTGTAGATATGCATTGTCACCAAATTATATACAATGCAAAGAATATGATCAAAGTAAAATGTTCATTATGTATATTAATGGAAGACTAAAAACAACAGGGAATATTGCATGATTTATCAATAGTTCTTAACCTGTGTCAAATAATAAGTTGGTGAATTGTATATTCAAGACACGCAAGGGAAATCATGTTTTTATGTGTGATAAAATCAATAAGTGCATAGGAAGAGATTTTGATAGATTACAATTTGAATTGTGTAGATACAAAAAAATTCCCTATCATGGGACTGGTAAGTATAACATTTAAATCAATTGCCTCCAATTAATATTAACTCCAATATAAAATCTACTTTGTTATTGATAATTTTTTTTTGGTAAGTCTATTACTTTCATTTTGCTACTAATTGCTAAGTCTATTACTAATATTTTTCACAAGGCAACATAGATAGGCCACCACCCATAGGCAGGGATGCACCATCTCATGCACCTTCTTTAGTGAAGGTAAACCTTGATTATTATAATTGTTCAAATTATATAGAAAGAAATGCCGTATTATTATGTTCTTTTCTTTATGGCTTTGGAGTTATTTTGATGGAATTGATATTGAATTTGGAAGATATACACATTAGTTACACAAAAAATTTCTTTGAAAACCATATTTGTAGATATAAACATTAAGTACAACATGTCAAATACTTTTATTTCACTACCGATTGCTAAGAATTATCGATATTTTTCACAGGGTGACATGGATAGACCACCACCCATAGGTGGGGATGCACCATCTCACACACCTTCTTTAGTGAAGATTAACCTTAATTATTGTAATTGTTCAAATTATATAGAAACAAATGTTGTATTATTCTTTATTGCTTTGGAATTATTTTGATGGAATTTTACTGATATTGATGTCATAAATGATACGGGAAAAGTTAAAATGACAACATATCAAATGTGATCTGAAATATAGGTGTCATTTCTACATGACATTGCCCTTAGTGCTCACCCTATGTTCATGACCAAAAAACTCAAATAAAAATACAGTGAGGAAATTGTTAACATTATCATCGAGAGTGACACAAGTAAGGAGAAAGAGCCACTAAAAGAAGAATTGGGCCATAGAGTCAAATATTTATAGGTAAGTAGTAATTAATCTCAAGACATAATAGAAGTTAAATAGATGTTTATATGCTATAGTATCTTATGGATCATGCTCTAAAATATTATGTGTTCTTCTACATCAATATGTGATAGCTGTAACACTGCATGGTGAACATGGTGAGAGTTGTAGCATACAAATTTCATGTAAGTATCACTTTATCTTTACAACATTACTAAAAATTACAATATTATTACACTATTGAGTTTATTTAAGACAATTACTTAGTGTTGAAATAGGAAATCTAATGTTGAAAGTGAAACTGGTGCAACATTGTTTATTTTCAACAACATTATAACACTTAACTTTTATTTTGGATGCTTCTAGCTAGTATCCCATTTGCTCTTTATCCATTGCAAATTTATTTTCTAAAAATATTGTATTCTTTAGCTCACGATGAAGTGTGGATGCCTCCTTCAGTCCTCACTCTGATATTGCTAAGTACATTGTCAGTAACAAGGAGCATGCAAACATCCTCGTCTATGCGAACTACAACTAGTAAAACCTTGTTTCGCTATATTTTATAATGTGATAATCATGCATTGTTTTTTTTTTTGGGTGGATTTTATAATCATGTAGCTATTTTGTGCACTAACAGATAGACCTTTAGTTGATAGAGCAATAGAGACTAGTACTATTGAAGCTGATCCATTTCTTGGAGTAGTCGTTGTGACTAGTATTGATTCATTTGTAGGGACATTATTTCTAAACAAGAAAATTATGTTTCACTTAAAATTACAAAAGCTTCCAGGAGCTTTAAAATTGTTATTATTTAAAGGTGAAATGAACAAGGTACTAAATTAAAAAATTAGCTCATTACATCTTTTGAGGACCTTTTTGGAAAAAAACATTTTTGACACTACCCTACTTCTCAAAAGAGCATCAAGACATATAAAGACTATGATGGATCAATATAGTAGGGGTCTAAAGGAGAACCCAAAGTATGATTGTCCTCCTATGATTCCATCGACAGAGTGGAATGAAATAATAGAAGATGAAAAAGAGAAAAGGCTATGTGATAATAAATAAAATGGACAAGAATAAGAAAAAAGATGGTATGTCATGATAGTATTAAGTAGAATGTAATCATGTATTAAATAGTGATCTTTGTAAATAAATAATCTAACATGTTTCAAACTGTTCATTAACTATAGGACACATTAGTGGCTACAAAAGTGAGACTAGAAAAGGTTGGCCAACACAAACTTGACTATGGTGGCTATATGAATATTCAGTCTCAACTTGTAAGTAGTAGAAATGGAATTTCATATAATTTTTTAATATAATATTGCAAAAAATTTTGTTTAATCAAAACATACATGCAAAACTGATGATATTAAGAAAAAAATATTGAGCACAAAATTCAATGTAGAGCTCATGGACGAGGATAAAAAAATTGCCTTGAAGGAAGGCTATAAAGTCATGGTTGCATCCCTACACCAAGAATCTAAAAGCCATACCCAATAATCTAGTGCACCAAATGAGACATAGGTAAATTGGTCAGATGAAAAGTAAATTAAATAGAATAGTTGAGAAATTTCCTTTTTGGTGTTAGTTTTGAACATAAATTGATTGTGTAACAATGCACATAACATTTCACTACAACCTTCATATCCTATCACAAAACTTGATTCTGATGAAGGCCATGATGTGCATTATAGTGGTGGAGGTATTAATTTGCTATTGGAAATTAATTATATAATTAAGAATACAATTTAACATCTTCAATTGCAATTTGATGGGTAACCTTTTTTTGAATATTTTAGACCATGTTTAACATCATGGTGAAGGAGTAGAGCATGTTCCAAGTGTTCAACATGTTGACGTAGTGACAAATCAAAATGTTAATGTACATGATGTGGTATTTTTAGGTTAGAAAAATGCATGTTATATTGCACTACTTAATTAAATACTTGTAATACTTAAAAAAAGAAAAAGTGTATGAAAATTTAACCCATTTAATTGTTCTTGCAACAGAGCCCCATTTAGTGCAACAACCTCCTACTCCTCGAAACAAGAGGAGGCATCATAATTTTAAATTACATGTGCCACAAGAGGAGGAGAATGATGAAGATATTGATGCTCCTACCAACCTTTTTCTTAAGAGAGCTAAGAAAAACAAAAAGAAGAAATGAAATTTTAAAAGTGCTCTTTGATAAACCTTGTTTGATAAACTTTGTTGGATAATGAAAGAACTTTGTTTTAAGTAATTATCTATGAATGTTGCATATTAATATTGATTTTTATTACATGTTAATGAATATTTTTGTGTTAATGAAGTCTTGATTAGTATTGTTTATTAATGAATTTTATATCATATTATTATGTGATTGTATTGATTGAATGTTATAGTTCATAAATGGTTGAATGAATGAATGAAGTATGTAATTAGATAATAATGGGTAATTTAGATTGATGTTAGGGGGAGGTGGGTGAGGCCAAATGAGCTTCACCTTCACATGGTTGGCCTTTCTAAGTATAGAATATTAAAGTATTCTTGAAACCAAGTGAAGCTCAAATTAACATACCAAGGATACCTTTCTATTCTTTCCTAATCTATTCTTTCTTTTTCTTCAAAACTATTACCAAAGTAGTAATTTAATTTTGATCATATTTAGCTTAATTATCAAGCAATATAATATATTTTGATCCTGATACCTTTGCTTCCTTTAACTACTATTCTATTGTATTCATTAGGTTTTTATCCCTCACCCACATTTTTCAAACTTCAAAGGACATTGTTTGGGAAGTGAATACTCAATGATATTCAGTTGAACTGCAATGTGGTTTTGAACTAGAATGAGGGAGTACATGGGTTGAGACAGTGTGACACATTTGATGGTTCTAAGTCACTATTGGGAAAATAATGTAACATTTCTATAAAATTGATTCAAAATGTCACACTCCATGCATAGGCTATAAACATTAGCTAGTTCAGAATAAGTGGTCATGCACAAAACTTATAGTAAGTGTGAGTTAACAAAGACTAACTACTATAAAAATGTCTTCATCAAATTCACATTACTTAGAATTCACATACTAACGTCCTTGAGGTCTAATAACATATGTCAATAACTTTGTGGATTTAACTATGTGAACAATTTAAGTATCAAAATTTTGCATGACTGATGTAAAAATGAGGCTTGCTTCCTTACTTCCTAGTTCTTTCTAGGTGCTTACTAGATCACTTCTATGACCTTGATGGTGATTCTTGGCTCACCAACTCAGGATCAATCCAAGATCCTTTTCTTTCACCTTTCTACCATCACATGCATACAAAGATTTTGGAGTATCTTTGTTCCTCTTTTTATACTTTTATGGCCATATATAGTTTGTTTTAAGTCTCAAACCACTTTTATGAAAATGATCACTTTTATGCTCTTAATCATAATTATAGGACTTGATGTGTATCTATAATTTCTCAAATCATAATGTTGCTTTTAAAAATTATGCCCTTGTTGATCATCTCTTGCTTGATTCCATTGCCTTTTGATTGTTTTTCTATTCATTTAATTGATTTTATTTTTGAACTCGATATGGTTTACCTTGATTGTAATTCTTATATTTTCCTCTAGCCATTAATTTAAAAAAAATCTTGCTAGACTCACTATTGAATATTTTTAGCATATCCTTGTCATTCCAAAAATCTACATGTACACTTCTAGTTTTATATTCTCAAATCTCCTAGTTAGTTCCAATTTATGGATGAAATCATGGTACTTCTCTAGAAGACTCAATTATAAATCTACAATTTTAAAGTCTTCATATTCAACCTTTAGCATTGCAAGTTGATTTCTTAAATTTTTGAATTTTGTGATATGATTATTCATACCAACTCCTACCTTCAATTTCAAATGACCTAATTGTCTTTTAATATCCATTACTTTTAATTTTTTGATTCTTTCTCACATCAACTGCAAAGTTTTCCATATATATATATATATATATATATATATTGACTTTACATTTTGAATATAAGCCTTATACTTGGACTAATTTTCCACAAAATAATAGCCCATGCATTAATATCCATTATTTTCACATTTTTCATGCTTGCTTTGATTCGAAGGTTTTCTTCTATTTTGATATCTCCCATAAACCTTGAATTTTTAAAATCAATTCCATCTCACATTTTTTTCACTTACCACAATATTAGAGGTCTTAGAGGTAGTGAATGAAAAAAGAATCTCAAGACAAAGAGAATAATAAAGCCCCTACTAGAACATATTGAAACTTTATATTATGATGCCTTGATGTTGGCCTTCTTATGAGTTGAAGAAACAAGAAATTTGAAAAATTTTGTGAATAATTTTTTAATATATTTTCATCAAGCTCTTCACAAATTGTCAATAAAATTATGATGTGGCCATTTTTATGCATTCAATTTATTTAACACTTAACACCACATCTTAACATGTTCAATCTCTTGGCAATTTACAATGCACTCTTTGCTTATGGTATGATCTAATTTTTGACAGCCTTCTACAGAATTCTTCATAGTTCTAATAAAAAATATTTTTACCCAAATATTTATTGATTTCATTTCTTCAATGAAAATTGTAATTTTTTATAATCAACTAACAAATATCATCTTTGACTAGCGAATATCTGAGTCAACACCACCTTCAAATAGGCTTCCCCCAATTATGAGTCTTCTACACTAGAACTAGTGGTGACAATCTTGCCTTTGCATAAGATCAAGAGAAACTTCTCTATAAAGCTTTGTTTGCTTCTCTTGTACACCAACACTTCCTTGACCAGGGTATTCTTCTTTGATCCACAAAGCTTTGTTGTCTTCTCTTGAACACTATCACCTCCTTGGCTATTGTTCTCAGATCAACAGTTCCCACTATCGTGGCTTCAATCTAAATCTTCTTATCTTTAGTTGGCAATCCTTGTGGTAGTTTATTTGGACTATTATGTGACTTCTACGATGTGCTCTACCAGCTTTGATTTCTCTTCTCCTCTTTGCAAAAAAAACATATAAAACATGCCATTGTACTCCACTTCTTCTATTTTCTTTCTTGTAAGTCACCTCTTGCTCGATCTGATACAAAGTTTTAAATAACAAAGCACAAAAAATAATTTATTTATGACAAATAAACCTTCTTTCAAGATATTTCACACCATTCCTCCAACATGGTTGTGATTCCATGGAACAAAAACCAAAAAGATAGAAGCATAAAAAATACATTTATAGATAAAAAAATACATTTAATGGTATCAATTGCAGCCTACTATTAACTAGAGACTTAAGTCTATGAACTTAGAGTCCAAAGCTACAATAGAAGAAATAGGTGAATAATTGAATTGATTGGCATACCTTAATGGGAACCACTCTATAAATATCATTGATATGAACTCATTGAAATGAAAAGAATCTTGGCAAATATTTTGAGTTTTTTTTTGTGATAATAGGTAGGAAAATCTAAATTGGATCCTCTCTAAAGTCATAATAAAAGCATGTTTAGAATTATATATGAACCTGGGGATTAAATGAAACAAGATGTTATAGATACCTTAACCTTTGATGTTCAATGACCTCCATAATTGACCACTGAAACATCCTTGATGTTATTAGTGTGTAGAAGATGGTCAACAACTTGCTCTATGATGGGCTAGTGGAGAGTTTGATATGGTGGATTCAACAATGTGGAGAAAAACATTTTACTACCAAAAATAGATGAGACCTCAAAAGAATGTTAATTTAGAATTTTCTCTTTTTTATATATATTAATACAACTTAATGCATGTCAATATCTCCTACCATATTTTAAGGCATAGGTATAATGGAATTGATGGGTTGAGATTCCAGAACTATGCACATATTGATTTAGACTGTCCCATTTTAGATAGGTTTCTAATTAAAATTAATTTATAATGGATAACTCCTTGCACTTAAAATATAATGCATGGCCTAGTGGATCTAGATTGTAGGCTCTTTAAAGTAACCATAAGACCTCACAAATGTTACTTTGGTTACTAGTTTTTTTTTGTGGATAACAAATTTTCAACACATAACTTTAGCCTATCTCAATGATTGTTGGTATGCTCCTTTTGTAGACTGACCTTGTCCACAAGAACCAATTCACTATTGCATTAAAAAATCTTGGCAAAAATCTTGATGGTAGCTCTCCAAGTAGGTAGCTTATTGTAAGTAGTTAAATTTATTTTTCTAATCTTTTTACTTGTTTATTACATTAGTAGGTGTTTTATTTTTGTGATTTTATAGTTTTACAACAAAAACTTTGTTAAGATGAAAATTGTTATGTTTGATGTGGTTCTCTTTCAGTGCATGTTGATGTAGAGAGAGATGGTAAGAAATTATCAATTAATCAAGTGGATAAGGAATACAGAGAGTGGTTGAAAGTGGTGCATAAGAGTTATGATGAAGAGGCAGAATGTTATAATGAGTAGGCAGTGTTGATCTTGGATCCTAGTGATGGGAAAGATCTTAGGGTTTCACAAAAAGGTAAGATGCAGTTAGATATATGTAAGTATCAAATTTTGGTCCTTTATGTTGTCTTGCATAGATTTCATAAATCATTCTGTGTATTAATCTTTCTTCATAACAAAAAGGCATAGTTAATTTGTATTGATGTTTCATTAGAGGATACCATTGATAGTGTCATCTAGCTTCTTGAGTATGATATTTATGAAAGATGTCAAGTATATCTTTATGATATCTAGAATCCATAACTATTAAGTAGACCATTGTCAAATTGATCATAAAGATTAAATACTCTGCTCGTCAAGGCTTCTATTGATATTTTAAACTTTAATGTTTTACAAACACTATGATGGGACTGTATTTATTCTTCCCTCAGAGATAATTGTAATGTACCTAATTCAAGATAGCAACTTATTAACATAATGTATCATGCCTATACTATAAGTTTTGAAATTTCCACTAGTTGTATTGGTAGCTAGAACTAGCACAAACCAATTATCTTCAAAAGCAACCCTGGATGACACAAATTTTGTGTCATTCACATATTGAAGATATTGTGAATGTTTATAATTATGAAATGCTATATTTGGATCTGAACCAAGAACACAATTTGGAATAACTACTTCATCTTTGGTATCAGATATACATACTTGGCCTTTGAACTGATCTGATAACCGCTCTATCGAACAAGCATCATTTTCATTTTTAGGTAGAATAGGAAGCTTCATGTCTTTCCTAAACTTGTTAATGTTAACCAATAATTCCTTTAACAAATCTGCAATTAAAAAAAGAGATTATTGTTAAAAATCTTATATAATAGAATGATCATTGACATGTGCTTTTCTTTCTTAATTCTAGCCAAATATTTTTCCAAGAAATAATAGGAATTAACTAGATAAAATAAACAACCACATAGCTTTATAGAATTTTTAGACTTCCTTGGTTTTAAGTGATAGATTTCATTGGCCAAAAACATTAGTCAACAACGAGGATAGTGTGAGGAGCCATTAAGATAGACTTAAATTAGGGGAGTTTTTGATAAGATAAACATGTTTTACAGGGATCCTAAAACTCGAAAGTTAAAACATATCAAAAGGCTGATAATAAGAAATTAAAGCCCAGCCAGAGAATGAAAGCCGACCAAAGAGCTATTACAACAGACAGACAAAAAGCCATCTAACCAAAAACCTACAATAGTCTAACAGTCCAAAAGATAGGAAAACAAAAACCAAAGTCAATTCTTTGTTTCTCTCTTAAGCTCTTCCATCATTTTTGTTGCTTTATAGGCTTTTTTAATCTCCTTAGCCATCTGATCCTACTTATTTTGACCATCCTGACCCATGCTACTAAAGGTAATGTCAATCATCATGTCCTCTTCCATTCTGGCTCTTTCTCTGTCCTTTTCCTCATTTTCATCTGTAAGACCTTTGGCTTTTAGCATTCTAGTAAGGGACTAGATATTATCAAAGATAGAAGTCATAATTGATATCATATGATTTGGTAGATTATGATTGTAGTTTTCCAAATTCTAGATTCTCTTCTCAACCAAACTAAGTCAATCCCCTTGTTCATTCAAATTTCCACAATCTGGCATCTTCCTTTTGTTTTCCAACTGGCCTATTTTTTCTTTGAACTCCTCCAATTCATGGTAAAGCCATTTGATTGACCTAAAATTTTCAATCATACTATTTCTATCATTATGAAGAAAATTCATGGCAGTTTCCCTTGCATTATTTGTAATAGCCACCATTGCTAGATCAATGAGATCCTCCAACTGGGGTTGACCTTGTCTTTCTTCCAAAATTAGGGGGTTCATAGCCTCTCTAAAAATACCCATTTTTGAAGTTCTTACATTAAAATTTCTCTAAGCCATGAGCCTATCCTTAATTACCACCTCTTCTCCCTAACCATATTTCTTCTCCTTGTCCCATTCCTGAGGATGAATAGGGGAAAGAGGAATGGTAGAGATCTCTGGCCGAGAATCCAAATCCCCTCTACATCCTTCTCTTTAGACCTCCTCTATTTTTTAGCCACCAGTTCTTCTTTCTTAGTTTTAACCTCCTCATCATCCTCTTCATCAATTTTCATATCCTCCCCTTTCTTATTATACTCTTCATCTCCCTGGCCTGAAGCTTAAGACCCATGTCCTCTAAGGCTCTTCCTACTCAAGGTTTTAATTGACTTAAATTAGGGGAGTTATATCAACCATAAGATAGGTTTAAATGATTGCAGCTATAGGATCAAACTAAATTAGAGTGATAACACTCATAAGGTAGCCTAAAACTATTGTAGCTCCTAGTTTCACCTTAGGTACATCAGAATGAACCATAAATACACTACTAAGATTCAAAAGGTAAGTCTTGTCAGTATACACTATTTATAATTACACTAAAAAATATTGGTTATCCAACAACGTATTAATTTTTTGTGTTAAGCTTTTTGTCACTACCAGGTAGTTATAAGTGTGAGCTAGTTGGAGGTTGGGTTCCTCTTGGCAACTGTGAAGTCTTTTAATATAGCATGTATCATCAAGGAAGGTAGCATGGTGTAGTAGGATGAACTGTACTCCTTGATAAATTATCTTTGTTCTTCTTTACAATAACTTCATGATAGAATAAAGACATATTCTACTCCTGTATTTGGTGTATGCTATAATCTTTATTACTATGCCATGTATTTAATTTATCAGATATAGTACTAAACAATAAGCATCTAAAATAATCACCATTAAGCTGTTGAATACAATAATCAAATAGTAATCATAAAGCACGATGTTGTATTCCTTTGTACCTAATGATAATAAGTAATTTGTGAAGGTCTCATTTTCTACATCTAGTAGAGTTCAATTTTTTAGTCCCAAAAAGGACCGAGTAAAGTATCTCTTTTTTGTTTATCTAAAGTAACTCACATTTCTAAAAGTTGCATTAGATGTAGGTTATAGCAATAACAATGAAATAAAATTTGTTTCTTCACCTAATTTTGAATTTTCTTGTAGCTTTGAAATTTAAGATTCTTAAGGACTATATAAAGATAAACCCTACCTTCAAAAAGTTACCAAAGGGTGTTTTAGTAGAAAACCTCAAAAATAGAAGATCATGTTAAATTTCAAGCACTCTAACCATTGAATACACATGTCAAGTAGTAACTCAAAGCTTAAGTTACTTGATAATGAAACATGCAATTTATATCACTTAGCTAGGAAGGATGGATTTCTTCTCTTCAACCACTTTTGTTGAACTGAATATATATGGTATGACCCTGGCTAATACTGGGACTCTTGTCAAAAGTGAGGCTCCTCTCCTATGAGGTACACATTAATAACATTTATTGCTTGAATGATAAAAATAAAGTAAAACAATAGCAATCTTAACATTGTTTGATAATATAGTTTTCAAATCAATAGAAAAACAATTATAATATGCGGTACAAAGCTCCATTGATACTTAACTAGCTCTTGGCAGTCTTCTTGTAAAGATGAATGATCAATTTGTTTCTATTCTAGAACTTTTGCACTTACTGGAATCTAAATGTAAAGAATGTGGCATTTTGCAAAGAATGGGAAGAGACATATACCAACTTCTCTTGTAGGAAAACAATGAAGCACTTCTAGAAGGATTAACAATCTCTGATTTGTTCCCTGATATCATTACTAATATGAAGGAAAATCCATATGATGCCAAGAAATTCAATTTGAAGATGAAAGCAATGGTATGTTTTAAATTATTCTATGTTATTTTTGGAGGTTTTCACATGCACTTTATTTGCCAGGTTTTTGTTCTCTCATACCTCAATTTTTTCTAACTTGGGACCTCTGCTATATTTTTTTAAAACACAAAACCAATCATCACTCATTTTGAACCATGAAGGAATTTAGACTCTAGACTGTGAACGAATTCCTTTCCATTGTAGGGTCTACTCCAGGATAAGACATATTGCTGTGCGCTGTCTTGCAAAATTGAGGAAATCAAAGAAAAGACCTTCTTGGTGGTCTGGGGTTTTTGTTCTCTAATGCATTCTAATATTAACATTAATGACTGGGACCCTTTGATTTATGAATCAGTCCAAATTTACCCTACATCGAAAACTTTTTCTCATATGCCTCTTTGGGTTAGGCTCCCAAATCTTCCCCTTCACCTGTGGCTAGATTTGGTTTTGGAAGCTATGGAAGATGCCATTGGTGACTTCCAAATGGTGGATTCTAAATCATCTAATATTTTTCATACCACTTATGCTTGCATCCTCATGGTGGTTTATTATTTGAAGGGTCTCCTCAAGAAGATCAAGCTTGATGCCACTAATGGTTTGTGGATTCATACTCTAGACTATGAAGGAATTCCTTTTTTTTGTAGGGTCTACTCTAAGACTAGACATATTGATGCAGGAGCATCCAGAGGTATAAGGGCAATCCTGTGTCACCCAAAAAAAATGTACTTAGACTTAGTTTCTGTTTCATGTCTTTACATTTTTGGATACCCATTTGGCTCAAATAAAGGTTCCAACTCTCATAGTTCAACTATTAGTGCGTTTGAAAATCTTGAAAAAATAGGAGCATGTATTTGGGCCATCATTTCGATAAACTAGAAGGTGTGAATTGGCCAGATGAATGTAATCATGATTTAGAGCATTCCAAAAAAAAAAATCAAGTCAATAGGCCCCACGGTTTGAAAGTTATTACAGTTTTTCGAGTTTTGGAGACCTCCTAAGAATGCTTTAAAGTCAGGTTTGGGGCATTAAATGACCTCAAAAAGGGTCGAAAAATGGGGGACAAGCTAAGCTTGTCCATAGGGCTATAGAGTGCTTCGAGAGCTTTCTGAAAATGTAAATGGTTCATCAATCGGAGCTACAGTTCAAAAGTTATGCCTCCCGAAAGTTCGGTTACCGTTTCTGGATTCTTCTAGATTTGCACCGACTTCTAACGTAGCTTCTAGAACCTTCTATTTTGTCGGTGGATGTCTACTAGCACTTTCTAGAATGTAATCCTAGTCCTTAACCCTTCAGGGTCTATTTAAGGAGATTTCTGGCATTGTAAAAGGCAGTTCGGAGTGGAGCCTGAGAGGAGGTGCTAAAAGGAGAAATATTCTCCAGATTTATGCTATTGTAAGCCCTTAGGGCATGTTCTAAAGTTTATTTTCTTTGTACTATTTGTACTAGCTTATTTTCTCAGTTAATATAATTTTTGCTTTTCTGTTGTGTCCATTCTGTTCTTGGGTTGTGTCCCCATCACATATTGTTGGCTATGGGCCAGTGTCCCTCACAGGATTCACGATATGGCTTAATCACCTCCTATGGTTCTATAAGACTATTGATTGTATCAGGCATTAGCATGTTGATATTTTGGTGTAACAATAAGCCTGTCCTTTCTAACAACTAGTATCAGAGCTTGGTCACAAGTTTGAATCTTGTTGGCCATGGCGAGTGATGATGGGAGGGGGATTGTTGGTAGTGGGTGAATGTCCCTCATAGGGTTTGTGACATGGATTAATTGCCTCTTGTGGTTCTATAAGACTATTGGTTGTATTAGACATTAATAGGTCGATCTTTTGGTGTAATGATAACCCTGTCCTTTCTAACACATATTGTTGTGCGCTATCCTATGGAATTGAGGAAATCAAAGAAAAGACCTTCTTGGTGGTTTGGAGATTTGGTTCAGTGTTACTCTATCCTTAAAGACTCTACTCTTAAGAATTCATATGTGCTTGCTTATGGTACCAATAACTCTACTCCATTTGACCAGGCTTTTGGTCCATTGTTGGATGTGGCTGCCATGGAATCCCCTACCTCTAGGGGTCAGGTTCTTATCTTACAGAGAATCTCCATCCAACATTAACTTCTTTTGGATTTATGTGCTGATTTAACTCAAACATTTTTTAATGGTAATCAATATCCTTGCAACCTGCTATATTTTTTTTAAACAAATTAGATTGGTTAAAATGACCAATTCTTCAAGGTTTTCCACCAAGAATTGGTCAAAAATTTGACCAACTCTTTGGTTGTGACCATGGCATCCCAATCGTGGGATAGACTAGAATTGGTCAATATTTTGACCAATGCTTGGAGGCTTTCCACCAAGAATTGGTCAAAAGTTTGATGAACCCTTTGGTTGTGACCATGGCATCCTGGTTGTGGGATAGACCAAAATTGGTTGAAAGTTCGATCAATTCTTGGAAGTTTTCCACCAAGCACTAGTCAAAATTGTGATCAACTCTTTGGTTGTGACTTTGGCATTGTGGTTGTGGGATAAACTGGAATTGGTCAAAATTTTAACTAATTCTTGAAAGTTTTCCACCAAGATTTGGTCAAAATTTTGACCAATGGTGACCAATTATACTCATCCGAAATGCACTATTTTCAGCCAAAGATTTGGTCTAAATTTTGACCAATTGGAAAACTATGCATAAATATATTCATTGTGAAGAAATACCACTCTTAGAAATATGAATTCAGAACAAAATAATGAGACAATTGCTAGATTGTGGTCTCAGTTTCAAAGAAAAGGTGATAAATGTAATCATCCTTGAAAAAAGTTGTAAGGGCTTAAAGAATCAAGAAATTCTAATCACAACAACCCAGAGTCATTGTAGGCAACATGGTCACATTGAAGCGAGGCATAATTTTTTTCAATTGGTAAATGTGGATTTCCATCTAGAGGAACATGGAGGTGTGAATATCCAAGGTGAGGATAATAGTCCCATGGAAGAAGATGATAATGTTTGAGAGGACATGATTGAAGAAGATGGTATTGGAACAACTATTGATGATGCTCACAATGATGGTACTAGCACATCTAATAATGATGATGAAGATGGTCTTGATATACCTATACTTGAGAAGGTACACAAGCCCCTATACCAAGGCTCCCAAATAAATCTTCTCTCTGCTATAGTGTTGTTGGTGAACTTGAATGTTATGAATAGTTTATCCAATGTACCAATATCACGTATGGTAAGGTATGTCATAATGTTAGCATACCATTACTATTCATTATATTAATAATTCATATTTGTTGTAGGTCAACTGATAGGTGAGTTTTTGTTACCACCATCAAAATTTTTACCTCATTTGTACTGATAATTATCTACCATTATGAATCAAATTTACCATTATAAAATATAAGGCTTTATGCCATTGATTTTGATGATGATGATTTGATAAAACCATTGCACAACTTGATGTGTTTGACATACTTTTCATCCTCTACTAGATCTACATTATTTATAATCTCCTGGGCTTTGACTTCGATCTTGAACATATGCTCTATCTGCATGCTAGCCTTTGTCATTTCCAGATCATTATTCTATGCTGCTTCTAAGGCATCTCTTTGCATCATAATATTGTACATACATACATACACATACATATATTCATATATGTCATGATTTTTATTATTTTTTAATTTAGTTAATCTTTTCTTTATTTTCTTTTATTCTTTTAATTTTGTCTTTGTTTTTCCTTTATTTATTTTATTTCTTTATTATTATTATTACTATTATTATTTTCACTATCATTATTATTACTATCAATATTTATATATTATTGTTATTATTATTATTTATTTATTTCTTTTTATTTCTTTTATTTCTGTATTTGGTAGTAGGTTTATTTATATTTATATTTATATATAGGTATATATGTATATATAGATACCTATATACAGACATACACTTTTTTTTGCATATATATATATATATACATATATATATATATGTATATATACATATATATATATATACATATATATGTATATATACATATATATATGTATATATGTATATATACATATATACATATATACATATACATATATGTATATATATATATTAGTATGGATATTATTAAGCATATATATATACACATACATACATACATACATACATACATACATACATACATACATACATACATACATACATACATACATACATACATACATACATACATACATACATACATACATACATACATACATACATACATACATACATATATATATATATATATATATATATATATATATATATGTCATGCCCAAATTACGAGGGCAAGAACACAATTTTTTTTTTTGAATAATAATTAAAATGCTCTAAGTTTCAAATGATTGTGATTACAATTTAAGTAAAGGTTCTCTACATTACGTCTTAAGTTTATAAACTCTTGTGGAGGAATACATCGTTAAGATTTTGAAACTTTCATTATTACATTTATATCGATAAAAGTTATGTTCTTACATTTCTTATACAACATTATAGTAAAAATTATTTAAATAATAATGTAGATGACTTCAAATTAGTTTAATTGAAAAATCTAAGCAAATAACATCTACATTTAAACTTATTTTAAATAGACAATAACCTTAAATTTAAAACCAATTAATACTCAAAAATTCAAACTAACTTCAATACTAAAACTAAATACATTTAATTTTTAATTAAAAGAATTATCACGTCTACCCGTACACTTATATATACTATTCTTAATTATGACTAATTATTAACCTACAAATCAAAAACTAAGAAACATTCAACTAATTTAACATTAATAGGAACTACTCATCTACCTTTCTTTCCAGCTCCTGCATGACCTGAGAAGCCTCCTAAGCCTCCTAAGCCTCCTCGGCCTCTTGCTAGTGAGTTAGAAGATCTTCCTGGTCCAGAGTAGAAAAGGTGATACCAGTGGTATTATCTCCATTAAATCTGGCTTTACCCTTATGTTTTCCTTCCACATCCCCCTGCATGCCTCTATCTTTAAGCCACTCAGTTAAAGATAAAATGTTGTTATTGAATGAGTTGACCAATGAGATTGTCTGGCTCGATAGATTGTGATTAGAATTTTTCAGATTGTGGATACTCCTTTATGCTAGGCTATTCCTATCATCATAATTTGTCCCTTTCTCTAGGCCCTTAAGATTCTTGGCTCCTTCCATTTGAACCACCTTCTCCTTAACCTCCTCTAGCTCATGAAAAAGCTACTTGATTGACCTGAAATTATCAACCATGCTATTGTGAGCATTGTTCAAGAGGTTCATCCCTATTTCCCTAGCATTATAAAAGATAGCCACTATCGCAGGGTTAATGAGCTCTTCAAGATGCGGTTCCTCCTAATTTTCCACTAGGATTTGAGGGTTCATCACTTCCCTACAAATACCCGTTTTTGAGGTCCTCACATTAAAATTTATCCATGCTTTCCTCCTATCTTTGGCCAGCACCTCCCTACTCTCAGCTCCAAAACTCTCCTAATTCTGCACCTCTGGATGGGCCTGGGGATGGATAGGGGAGAGAGGAATCAAGGAAGAGTCTAGGTTCTACTGCAACCTCTCATCCTCGGTGCCCATCCTCTTGCATTTCTTCCCACTCTAGGAATCCATTTTTTCCTCCAGCCTTTCCTTTTCCTCATTTTTTAGACTCCATCACCTCCTCTTCATCACATGTGTCCTATTCCTCCTTCTCAATCTTCTTCTGACCATGATCTCTAGGGATAATTCTTCTAGGGATGATGGGGGAGGGAGACTTCTTAACATTTGGCAAAACTTTTTTACTTGTGAAGGTAAGCCCTCCTTCCTCAGAACTAATGCTCTGAATATCATCTGAGTCAGAGGAATAGCTAGAGCTATCAGTTTCTTCATTCCTAGCCTATGATGGGATGTTACTAATCGTCCGAGCCTTGAAGTGCTCATAGATGAGAAGTAGCAGCCCCTCTAATGTATCAATGTTGTATCCTTCTCTATCCTCCATTCTTCATGAACTGATTATGCAATTCACTCTTACTTCTAAGTCACCTTGAATGCTTTGCAAACTATCTTGTTCACTCTTTCAATTGATTATTCACCCCTTGTACACTATCATTTTCATTGTAAAGAGTTTAGGGCTTTGTCCTTCTTAAGAAGACTTTGGTGGCTTAGGGTTAGATATGAATCTATGGCTAGGATTCATCCATTTTGTTGCTTAAACCTTCCCATTTTCTGATTGGCTACATGTAATTGCATAGGGAATCTACATATAGATTCATCCTTATCTCTAAAATATTGTAATCTATCCTTAACTTGGCTTGAAAATGGTTTACATAGTTTTTTGTGCCATTACAAATAATTATTTCTGAATTGTGTCACTTAGCATATGAAGTCTCTGATGCTCAACATACATTGTATTTCTACTTTTGACTTAACACTTGCACTACTTGATATCCATTATTTACTTGGCACTTGAATCACTCGGCATGGTCTATCTACTTAGCACTTGAGTGACTCATCACATGAGTGATTTGACACTCATTCCAACTCGACATTGTCTAATATTTATATGTTGTGCTCGACCTGTATTAATAGTTCAAAATGAACTAAGTAAATGTTTTAAGTGTGTTAATACTTACTTGTCAAAACCAACCTAGAACAACAACTCCCCCTTTCATATGAGTGTCAAAAATACTTAAATATACATAATTAATCTTAGTCTTCTTGAGCATAACATATCCATGACTCCACTTATATATAAAACTTCAAAATTTTGCAACAACCTATATACCTCAAAATTGATAACTCTCCTTGAGTTAATGTGTTTGTTTTGTATCCAAAATCTATGCTCCTCTCCAACTTTAATGCACTATATCTGATACTCTTTCATCTGATATGCTCTATGATAGCTGATTCTATATCTGTTTACTATATCTCAAAAATGTATATCATTCCAATGATATAAATTTATTACTAGGCTCCGCCTTTGTTATTTCTTCCTTTCTTTTATTCTTTGCTCCCCCTTTGTTCATACTCCTTTTTATTGTATCTCCCCCATACTTTATCTTCCTCTATTTCTGGCTCCCCTATTTCTTTATTTCCCCCTAATACTCTTTATTTATCTCCTCCTTTTGATACTTACATCAAATGGACTATACATGTATAGTGTGTTTGTCCAAAAAGGATTTGTGGACTTCCATTATGATTTTAAGAGGTACATCCTAGTTTTCACATGTAACATCCAATGATTTGATTTGGATTGCAAGCTCGGTAGCAAGGTGTACTAGGCCATCTAAGGTAGAAAGATTGGGGTCTTTCTTTAGTAGAATCTCTAAATAACCTAGTTACTTGTGTAGTATTTCCATGTGTGGGATGAGGGATGCCTATATACATGTTAGTTTGGCTCTTATGCTAGCCTCTTTTGTTGTTAAAATAGCTAATTGAGTTTGTGACTATAGAAATGTATGAAAATGCTTCTCGCTCTAAGTAGGGTTTTGAGGTAACCTTGTACCTAATATCTTGAGATTTCTCTCTAGGCTCAAAATTTGATGTCTAGTTTCTTAGGTGAAGAGTGTAGGGTCACACAATTTGGTGTACAATGAGAATATATTCTCAAGTACCTTCTTTACATCCTCAACCTTTGTAGCCAATGCAACTTGAGTGAGTGCTATATCACCAAAAATCTTTTCATTTTCCTTGCTTTGGAATTTCTTTTCAGACCATTCTAAGAGTTTAGCATTAGTATCAATGTCTTCATTATTGACCTTTTCTACTATATCCAATAGTTGTTCTAGTAGTGGCTTGGTCTCTTCAAGAGTTGGTAGATGAAATGCATCCAGAAAGATGTCTTTAGTGCCTTTAAGTGCTTGCTTCTGCCTGTGTTTTGTCCTAAGAATTTCTTGATGCTTTTTCTTCTCTAAGGCTTGTTGCAAAATGCCTATTTGGTCTAATGTCATTGTATCATAATCAAATTTAGGTATAAAAATCTCTTCATCAAGAGTGATATCTCCATAGTGAATGGGTAAAAGTACAAAGTTGTGTCACCTTTTAGGATGACTTATTAGAATGACTGAATTTGAGTATTTCTATCTAAAAATAAATTTTGTTCAAACATATGATCTAGATAAATTCATTCTAGATGAGTTTATATATGGTCTCACACTTTTCCAATTGAAAATGTCTATTAAATGCATGTTTTATACTAGTTTGTATCCAATTACTAAAGAAAAAAACCTCTTTCAGAAAGCTGAAATTTCAATAACTCTTACTATTTTTTATGATATATTTTTAGTAACATATAAATGCCATTTTATAGAGCTCAAAGTAAGGAATATTCTCATATAGAGTTTATAGTGTTATAATTAGATATAGTATATTATAATTAAAAAAATATACAAGAACACATTTAAACACTTGAAAATATGTGAATTTTGAGAAAGAAAAAAATATTAAATCATATTAAAAAAAATTAAAATTATATGACATTCCAAAGGAGAGAGTCTTCTTCAAGAATGTATAATTTTTCTTTTGATTAGAATAGATTTGTTTTAAAAAATGTGCTGGGAGATGAAAACTATTGACTTCAGGTGAGTTGAAATTTGAATCATTATAAAAGAGGAAATATAGGTCTAAAGTCAATTTTTATATTTGATTGTTCTAGCTATATATATTATATATAACATAGTCTGAGCTCAAATGGAAATAAGTTTATTTCCATATATTTTTGTGGTGGGAACTAAACTCCTAATTTTTATCATTTTTTAGTAGCTGAAAAGTCATCTATAAAAATTAGGAAAATATTTCAATTCATTTTCCAAATAATTATTAAAAATTCCAATCCTAAACGTCATCCATTTCTACACATTTCATTAGTTTACTCCATTTTCAAATTCTAAATAATAATACTAGTTTTATGTCATCGAAGGTGAATAATTATACTTTTGTTAGCCTTTTCCTTTATAAAATGGTGATACAGATTTGTGTTTTTACCTGAATTACCTTTTCAACTTTTGAAGAGCTAGAGCCTAGCACCGAGATTTGCAATGGAATATCTTCTAGGCTCAGCTTCTAAAGAACTTTTGTAGGAGTAGTGCCAGATATTGGTAGAGTTACCAATGCTTGGATGGCTTCTTGCTCCTTTACCTTAGGTATTTACTTACTCTCTTCATATTTTCTCTTGTCTATCACAATGACATGACTAGAACCTTGTTCTTGTGCTTTAGGTATAGATGAATCTATTTGTCCTACTTCCTGCTATCTAGTAGTAGTTTCTTTTTCTTCTTCTACAATCTCCCTCTACTCAAATGTGTCATCTTTAACAAATATATCAACCTTAGTGGATGTATCTATTATTTTTTGGGTCAAAGGTTGTACTTGAGTAATCAAAGGGATGATAGAAGGTGGTTCTTGTGGATTCACCTTGTCCCTTGTGACATCAATTACTACCTTTTGGAGCTCATCTATACTAACCAAAAATGGATTATCACATAGCTTGGCTTGTAGTGTTGATTGGTCCAATATCTTCTTCAAGTCTTCTGTAGTCAAGGGATTGATGTTCTAAGCTGAAAGATTAGAATCATCCTTAATAATAATAGTTTTAGTAGATTTGTCTGTGTTATGTGGGGAACTAACACTCGACACTTGTGTGTCTTGCAAACTCTATTCATCTTGCTACTATTCAACTATTGCCCCATCATCAATTTGTTTTTTAGTTTCCTCTGCAACTATATCATCCTTCTTATCATCATTTTCCTTATCATCTTCATCCTTTTCATCATCCTTGTCATCATCTTTATCATCGTCTTTACCTCAAAAAGGTCAGCTTCTCCTTGTTTTATAGTGGTCAACCCATAGATAAGTTTCCATATTTGGATTGATTCCTTTACCACATCTTCCATATTATTTTGAAGTATGATGAAGCCTCTATATTTAGGTGTAAACCTAAATCCATATTTCTTAGTAGCCTTAGCAATTTTCCCTTTTTTCAGTTCTAGAATTACTTGGGCTAAAGTGGTTTCCCTTATTTGTTTTTCCAAATTTAAACAATACTGTCATTTTTTCTCAACTATGTCATATAGTTTCTTTGGTACTGAGTTCAAAAATTCTAATGGTGTTGTCTTAAATTTTGACATCATTGCATATAGGGCTTCTTTCACTAGTTTTTTCTCTTCTTTTCCCAAATTGCCAAAATTTACATGTCTAATACTAGATAAATCTACATTATTTTTGACATTTTCACACAAATTTTCAATATCAAAGAGTGGTTTGTGACTTACCACTTTGAATTGGCTTATATCATCTAATTCAGTCCTTTCTTCATCTAAATCAGGTTGTGCAACATATTTTCTTCTTTGTTTCTTTTTCACTTGGCCACCTTGCTCTATTTGCTTTGACTTCTCCTTGGCCTTTTGTGTTGTGGCTCATGTACTTGCTCTAGTGGTAGGTGTTGTTGACTTGGCTAGGCTTGGTTTAATAGTTTTCTTTGCCTTAGCCATTGGCTATGTATTAGCCTTCATTTTCTTTTGCTCAGCATGGGTTGGTGCTTCCTCGACTTCTTCTCCCTCAACACCTTTTTTTCCTCCTCTTCCTTATCCTCTCCCATGCCTTGAGTCAATGCAAGAGGTTCTTGTGCTTGTTCTTCCTCTTCATCCTCTTCATCTTCTTCCTATTCTTCCTCATCTACACCTTCACCAAATTTGGCCATAGGATTCTTGACCAACTTATCTTTCTTCTTGAGTTTCGAAGTAGTTTGTATACAACTTATCATCAATGATTCGAGATTTTCTCCCATCTTTTCAATGAATTCATTAATATGCATTGCAATTGTCTTTTTTTTCTTCGAACTTACAATATCGAAGGAGGGAAATGTATTCTACACATAAAAGAATATACAAACTAGAATTGAACCACATTTGCATTGAGAACTCTTAGTCTTTCTGATTGTTCCAAGATTTTCCATCAACTTTTGTAGTTGAAGCTCAATCAGATCATAAATATGATCTTTCTTCACAATCTTGTAGCCAACATCCACAACAATATAGGGTACACTATTCAATCTATTAGATTGATAGAATTTATGAGAAATTACCCTAACAAGAAATTTCAACAATGGATCAGCAATAGTATCAATTATCATGCCTTTTTATTCCATTTTGGTCTAGTGTTGTTCTCTATTACTTCCTTAGAATCACTCCTCAGAGTCTTGGGCTGATCTAGGGTTGGGTGGCCAATAACCTTGTGAGTTATTCTTTTGGTAATCTTAATTGGTCCACCCTCCAACCATAAGGATCCATTATGTATTCAACTCAACACTATTCTTATCCATTTAGTTTTAAATACACTAGGAAAATCTAGGGCATGCGTCAAACCCTTCTTCTCAATGATTTTATATTCCTCCTTCAGAACACCATTTTCACATAACCTGTCATATGCTTCTCTTATTTCTAAGTCCCCAATGCTACAGTTTTACAATTATAAAATCTCCTTACATCTTGCACCATTATTACATTTGGTGGGATAGGGGATAAAGTGCCAAAAGAATTTTGTTTGTAGGCTATGTTAGGAATGGCCTTAAATATAGGTTGTTTCACTTCATTAATGACAAACTAAACATTCAAAACCTCTTTCCCTTCTACATTCTTTGAGCTAGACACAATTATGTAAAACTATGGTTCATGCAAGGTAAAACTGCATAGCTCAACTTGTGATAAATATCTTGTAAAAATCTATATGTTGGTGTGAGCTTGCTATCAAATTATCTAAAAATGTTGTGGACAAGTTTTTCAATCATGTTTCACTCTACTTATTCTTTTCTTGAATTTGAAATGATGAATAATGAGTGAAATCAATCATTTATCCTTCAAAAACCTTGCATTTAATACTTAGTGCTTGTATAGATGTAAACTTAGCATCAACTCAAATTCAAAATCACTTGGCATCCATAGATATTTTCATCAATCGATAGCTACCATAGGCTTGGAATCAACTAGATAGTCTTGCAGCTTAGCATCAACTACCATTCCACTCGACATACATATGAAATTTTTTATGCTCGGCAACAAAATGAAAAATTTAAAGATTTAATCTTGAATTTACAATCACATATTTCATCTTTATTCATGCTAATGTATTCTTTTTAGTAATATCCCCCTTTTGGAACTGATGTATGATATAACTTTTGAATATTAGTCCTACAATCCTGTTGTTTGTTCAATTTGATGAGGTTTGATCACTTGACCCATTGGGTGAAGTGATCCCTTCTCCATTTAATGTGCTTCAATCATTCTTCTTTTTCCATGTCTTGTTCATCTCATCTCTGATGTGTTCAATATCTACCTTGCCTTTTCCTTTATCAAATTCACAGCTTGGCGCCTTTGACCTAATTGGACAATGTTTACTGAAGTGACTAGTCTTCAAATAGCTAAAAAATGTAGTTTGACTTATCCACCTCTTGTAATTACCACTGAAGTGTTTCCTAATACAATTCTTAGGGACATGTCCATATTTTTGACAATAGTGACAACTATATCTTGTATTGTAATCCCAATTATAAAGGTTTCCATAGCTTCTTACCTTTGTTGGCTTGTTTGATGACCATATGGATTTGGATCTGCATTCAAAGGCTCTATATCCATACTTCTGATAGTTGTAGCAATATCTTTCAAATCCTTGTTTATGCATGGTCCTGGTTCTACATTCATGTGCCTGATGACTTTGTTTTTCACACTTATGGCAATAACTCATGTTCTTAGGCTTGAGATTCTAATTTATATTCTTGCTCCTACACACATTAGCAATATGTCATTTCTTACCACAATTATGACAAGTAGGTTTAGAATTCTTACTTTTGATGTTCCTTTCTTTAGCGACTTCGGATGATTCTCCTTCTTCTATGCTTGTGTAGCCCAATCTTGATGTATTTTTGTTGGATCTAGGGGATCTTAGTAATTGCTCAAAGTATTTGATGGCTTAATTTGGCTTGTTGAGACTTTCAAAAAATTCCTTTTCTCTCTTTAGGCCACTCTATAATTATTCATTCTACAACTTCAATGTAGTTATCTCAATGTCCTTGACATTCAGTTCATAGTTGGCATTCATCATTTGACTTAGAGTATCTAATTGCATGTTGGAGATCTTGGTTAACTTTGTTGACTTTTCTTCCAATCTATTTGCTAGGATTATTTTGTCTTCTTCAATTATGGCTTTGTCTTCCATTGCTTTCTTCTTTTGTTCAATTACCTCACATTGTGAGATTCTTGTGATTCTTGCTCCATCTTTAGATTTCTAATTTCCTTAGCTTGGATTCTATTTTTTTCCATTAGATCTACAACTACTGCATCAAATTTTTTGGTGTTTCCATTGGAAAATAGCTTGGTGGTATCTATCTCTTTGTGTAGTGTGTCATTCTCTACAATAGTAATCTCTTTCCTTCTCTTCAAGGATTTCTTTAGTTCTTCTCTTGCCTCATTCAGTTGATGTAGTATGAGATGTATTTCAATCTCCTAGTTCTCAATAGTCTTTCCTAGCTTATAGAATTCCATTTCAAGATCTTTTGTCTAAGCTACAAAACTTCTCTTTCAGAGAATAAGGCATTGATACCAATTGTTGGAATTTCAAGTGGGAAGAGAGTAAACCTCTAGTGAGGGGGGGGGGGGAGGAGGTGTGAATCAGGAGTTTAAACTTGGACCCATAAAATTTTTGCCATTCATACATCACATGCATTAATATACTAAAATAACATGTAAAGCATATGCATCAATCATGTAAACATGTAAACAAACACACACATAACACCAGATATGATTACCCAAAAACCCTGCAAGTGAGAAGGTAAAACTAGGGTGGGGATGACATGCACAAATCTTCACTACTATAGAAATAAAGTGTACCCAATTAAGGTTACAATGGTTTGACCATGAATCATGATTTTCCCTTTAAAGACTTACAAATACTATTAAGTCCCAGCTTGTTAGAGGACTTCAACACCCTATTAGAAGTGTGCTTGGTTAGAGGACTTTAACTTACAATTAAGTAAGCACCCTGTTAAAAGATTTCATAAGGCCTGTGAAGACTGCATTGTTAAGAGATTTAACAGAAATCACCTATTAAAATGTCTCAGCATAGATCCTATGGTTGGCACTTTCTTTCTTAATAATAGATCACCTCTACACAATATTTGAATGATCCTTCATGATCTAATGTATCAATGTTGTATCCTTCTCTATCCTTTTTTCTTCA
This sequence comes from Cupressus sempervirens, assembly GCA_028749045.1. Taxonomy (NCBI): domain Eukaryota; kingdom Viridiplantae; phylum Streptophyta; class Pinopsida; order Cupressales; family Cupressaceae; genus Cupressus; species Cupressus sempervirens. Next base: position 793,297,294 of record CM053792.1, read on the forward strand.
CTAACTAATTATGCAATTCACTCCTACTTATAAGTCACCTTGAATGCTTTGTAAACTATCTTGTTTTCTCATTCAATTCAATCATTCACCCCTTGTACACTATCATTTTCATTGTAAAGAGTTTAGGGCTTCATCCTCCTTAAGAAGACGTTGGTGGATTAGGGTTAGGTATGAATCTATCGCTGAGATTCATCTATTTTTCCACTTAAACATTCCTATTTTCTAATTGGCTACATGTAATTGCATAGGGAATCCACATATAGATTCATCCTTATCTCCAAAAGATTATAATCTATCCTTAAGTTGGCTTGAAAGTGGTTTACATAGTTGTTTGTGCAATTACAAACAATTATGTCCAAACTATGTCACTCAGCATATGAAGTCTCTGACACTTGGCATACATTGTATTTCTACTTCTAACTTGGCACTTGCACTGCTCGATATCCACTATTTACTCAACACTTGAATCACTTGGCATGGTCTATTTTCTCGTCACTTCAGTGACTCAACACATGAGTGACTTGGCACTCATTGTAACTTGGCATGGTTTACTATTTATATGTTGTACTTAGAATGTATTACTAATTTGACATAAACTAAGTAAATGGTTTAGGTGTGTTGACACTCACTTGTCCAAAGCAATATGAGATCAACAAGAAATTTGAGATTTCTATGTTTGGAGAAATAAAATTCTTTGTTGGATTATAGATTCAGTAAAAGAAAGATGGTATCTATACTACTCAATCCAAATACATCAAGGAGACACTAAAGAAATTTGGAATGGAAGATTTGAGACTAGTTGGAACCCATATGTCTACTGGACATAAGATTTCCAAAAATGATGATTCCAAAGAGGTAGATCAAACCACATACAGATCAATGATTGCAAAAGTACAATATGTAGTACATACAATGCCTGATATTGCATTTGCAATGGTATGGTGGCAAGATTCTTAGCAAATCCCAAAGAAAATCACATAATGGAAATCAAAAGAATCATGAGATATCTGAAAGGTACTAAAGAATATGGCCTATGGTACAAAAAAGGAGAAAATTTGGACTTCAAATTATTTACTGATTCTGATTGGGCAGGAAGTATTGATGATAGAAAGAGCACTAGTTGTGGAGCATTCTTTCTTGGTAAAAGACTAGTGTCTTGAAAAAACAAGAAACAAAATTGCATCTCTCAATCCATAGGAGAGGCAGAATATGTGGTAGCAATAGTCAATTTCTCTAACATTGTTTGGTTCAAGAAACTGATGATAAAATTGAAGATAGAAATCAAAGATCCAGTAGTCAGGTATTGTGATAACATGAGTGCAAGCAATATATCAAAGAATCTAGTAAGATATACCAAAACAAAGCACATTGCTATAAAATATCACTTCTTAAGAGAATTGTTGCAAGATAAAGAAGTCAGGTTGGAATATGTAAATATAAAAGAAAAAATTGCAAACATATTCATGAAGCAACTACCTAAGGATGCATTTTTGTATCTAAGAGGTAAGTTGGGGGCCATTCCCCTATCTGAATTTCACTAAATGAAGATCAGTGATGCATCAAATAGAGCATGTTGAAAATCAATTAGTTTGTGTAGTATTGATATGGGCATATTGCAAATGAATCAATACTTAAGGTACACTAATATTCACTTATAATTATCTTTGGCATGTGTTGTCAAAGAGGGGGAAGCTTACTATCATATCTCATAGATTTTTTTTTTTTAGAGAAGCTTGTTGTAAGAGGGAGAAGTTTGTTGCAGACAAAAGTTTTTTGACAGAGGGAGATACTAAAGATAGAAAGAGTTCACACTAGAAAAGGGATTTCTCATGGCTATGAATCAAAATGAATATAAGGAGATGTTCCTTACTTCTTCCCTGTTCCAAAATTTCATTGTGTTATGAAATGTTGTGTTGCCATCAATGCCAAAGAGGGATATTGTTGGATATAGTTGATTAGTCTTTGATGTTACACAAATGTTAGATCATTATCAGTTAGTGTATTTCAAGCTCATTCGATTACTGAAGATAGATTTTTGTGGCTATTGAGAAATCTAGAGTTTTCCTAGTTTAGAAAGCAATGTCTACCGAATTCACTTGGGTGCCAAAGGAAAGTCTGTGAATGATGAGTGTTAACCGAGCTCACTTGGTTAATGAGGGAAATGTTGGATGAAAATAGTGATAACCAAGCTCACTCAATTACCAAAGGAATTTTCTAGTGTGTAGTGTTAACCGGGCTTCACTTGGTTAACACTGGGAAAAATCACTTTGAGTTAGTATATGACGAGCAACATTGGCTATCAAAGGATTTTATTATTTTGGCATATTAAGTGTAATTTATTTATCTATTGGTTCTAGCTAACTCAAAAAATGAATATTAGATATTCTAAGTTGTATGGTAGCTGACTTGACAATGTGAATGATATAAGTGGAAGGTAAAGTTGTGGGATAGAAGGTGTGAAGTAGAATGTGAAAATACATTGAAGATATAATAATGCTAAGAGGAAGTGAATCAAAAGGATAAGAAGAATATTATTATGAAGCTAAAAAGATACATTCGATTAGGAAGGATCAAGTACAAGCTAGAATAGAGATATGTAATCAATAATTCAATTGTATCAAAATAAAGTCATTTCATTGTTACTCTCTAACCATTATAGTAGTGATCTAAATCTCTTAACATAGTTGGTTTAATAGCCATTTGTAAATCCTCTAACAAGGTGGCACTTCTATTGAGTTGTCTAAAGACCTCTAACAAGGCCACTCCTAATAGGGTGATTAAATCCTCTAACAGGGTCACACCTAGCAATGTGTTTTGTAACCTTTAATAGGGTTGGCTCCTAATAGGGCTCAATTTAGAAGAGTGAAAACAATAACTAGTTGCAATTGGTGATTTTTCCCAAATTGGGTTTCCACATTAAATCTTAGTGTCAAATGTGTTCATGCTATTTATTTTCTATGTTTGGAACTAAGTTAACATAATGGTAATTATATATAACATCTTAAGATCTACATGCTAATTAATTACTAAGCATTCTCAGTGTTTACTAAGTTATAATATTTCTTTTTTTGTTGAGCATCACCAGAATTAAGCTTTGACAAAATTACTTTACTGACATCTACGAGATTTGAGAAATATTTTTTTGTAGTAACTGATTCATCCCTCCCCTCTTACTTAATCCTCTTATATTTCAAACATCTGGGTCACCATATCTTGTGTCAAAGTGTTATGAATATTTTAATGATTTCAATTTTTCATGCATGCTATTAGATTAGAATACATATGAAGGATTAATTGGTGAATAAAGAATAAGTTTTATTGCTTCTTGATTCACCCCTCCCCTCTCGGTGACTTAGCCTATCCTATATTTCCAACACCTCCTACTCCTCAAAAAAGGAGGCATCATAATTTGACATTACATGTGCTACAAGATGAAGATAATGAGGAAGATATTGATGCTCCTATCATCCTTTTCCTTAAGAAAGCTAAGAAAAAAGGAGAAGAAATGATTTTAAAAAAATTCTCTTTGATAAACCTTTTTTGATAAACTTTGTTGGATAATGAAAGAACATTATTTTAAGTAATTATGTATGAATGTTGTGTATTAATATTGATTTTTATGTCATGTTAATGAAGTCTTGATTACTATTGCATATTAATGAATCTTATATCATACTAATGAATGTTATGTGATTGTATTTATTGAATTTTATTGTTCATAAATGGATGAATGAAGTATGTTATTAGATGATAATGGAAAATTTGGATTGATGTTAAGGGGAGGGGGTGATGCCAGATGAGCTTCCAACTTCATGTGGTTGGCCTTGTTAAGTAGAGAATATTAAAGTATTCTCAAAACCAAGTAAAGCTCAAACTAACATACCAAGGATATAGTTTTGTTTCTTTGAGATAGAGTTTCATGTCCATTGCTTTATCAATCACTACTCTTTTAGGCTCCTCAATTTCCTACTCTATCATTTCTTTTGCTTCATAACTATTACCAAAGTGATTCTTGTTCCAAAGTAGAAATTTATTCTTGATCATCTTTAGCTTAGTTACCAAGCAATAAAATCTTGATCTTGATACCTCTACTTCCTTCAACTACTATTCTATTGTATTCATTAGGTTTTCATCCCTCAAAAAATTCAACATGGTGTTCTATTATATTCATTAGGTTTTGTTCTAGTATAAAAGTTTGCATGGTGCATCTTTTTAAGCCCATCAAAATGACTCTCTAAGCCCCTATTGCTCCATCTAGCTATTTTTATGTTTCACTCAAGGATATTATACTCACTAAGACATGTGGAATACTAATACCTTATTGAAAAAAATTGATATATTGCATGTCCAGGTACCATATCTTTTTTTTTTAAATAGTCACATTATTGATATTATTGTTAGAAATTCTTTAGAATAATTAAGAGTGGGGGTGAATTAGTTATTCAAGGTCCAAATGTCCTGATAAAACTTTTCAATGAGTATAGTGAACCTATTAAACTAACCATGCATCTAAGCTAAACATTTTTCTTAGCAAGTTACTAATAAATCAACATGCAGGAATAAGACATAAAAAAAAATCAACACATGTAACAGTGATTTATGTGGAAACCCAATTTGGGAAAAACCACTAGTAACATGCTACTCCTTTCTCACTCTTCTAAAGTGATACCCTATGAAAGGCCTACCCTATTAAAGGCTACAAAAACACACTATTAAATGTGACCTAGTTAAGGGATTTCAACCACATTGTTAGAAGTGGGCCTGGTTAAAGGACTTTAGAACATTCACTTGGAATGTCACCCTATTAAAGGATTTACAGAATGGCTATTAAAGCAACCAAATTCCACAGGATTTTTCCCCAACTGATACAATTGTTAGAGAGTAACATTAAGGGCTTTTGATCTGATATAACTCACAACATAACTTGCAAATTTTAGATCTCAATTCAGTTCACAAATTTTCCTAGCTTTCAATCTTTGTAGCTTTGATAGCTTGTCCTCCTTTCAAGATTTTTCTCCTTGAGTCTCCATACTTGTTATGCCAATGCAATCACCTCTATGGTCTCCTAATGAAGAAGAGTCCCTGTACTCTGTTCTTCCCTCTCAATACCTTCTCCTTGATACCATACACTCTCTCCCATCTCCCTTTACTTCTTGACCTGTAACTCCTTAAATAGGAGTTTTGAGTACCTTTTCCCACTCTAAATTTCTCGCTCTTGTTTTTGGGTTCAAATGGATTAGGTAAGATATGATGTATCTACCCCTTATCTTGTTTCTTCTAGAAACATCTTGTGGAATCCACTTGTATTTGCCTAAAAGTGGTTAACCTAGAATTCTGTGCCACCAGGTCAACATCCTTATCTTCCATTTGGTTCACAAAATTCAAGGTAACAAGCTTGTCGGCTCAAATCTGACAAATCTTTGACTTTTCAAATAATTCACTAGCTCGACACAATTGAATTTTTGATGCTCAACACATATTGTGTTACTCAACACCTACTATGGATTCACTCAGCATCAGCTAAGTTTTATTGATGCTTGAAACCTATTACATTTTGTCTAGCTTGACACTTAAACTTTCTTGACACCTTTTGTTTCACTTGGCACACACTAGATTTTTCATTTTCTTGGCACTTACTGATAATCTACTCAGCATGATCTAACTTGCTCAACACCTAGTAATGAATTTAGTTAAGCTTTATAGATAGCTTTGTTACAACTTAGTGTTCTAAAGTTTCTAAGTATAGCCAACCTTTGTATCTTCAAGTGTATTATCAATACATCATTTTACCATTGTCTTAACTGATGCTTGTACTTCATTAAAAAACCATAACTCAACCTTTCCTTTAGGTGCTTTTGTTACATCTTATTGATTAAATCCTCTTCATCAATCAACTAAGTGATAGTACTTGGATCTTATAAGCTATTGTCATTCCAACAAATACTGGGTTTGACATGCAAACAATGGTTGAAAAAATTCTTTATCAATAATCTGCCTTCTTCGATAATGATCTTTTCAATCAGTTTTCAAAAATCTCCCTCTTTGGCATTGATGACAAACCAAATTGATCAACCAAGTTATCAACATGCTAACTAGGTTAAAATAGTAAGTCAAATGCAAAAAAGAAAACTTTGTATAAAATATTATTCATTCTATTAGCAACTTTGAATTTCTTATGACTCCCTCTGAATTCTAAGCAACTTTGAATTTCCCCCTCTAAATTTTGTAAGACTCCCTCTTTCAAAGTATTAGGGATATCTCTTTTGCTGATACACTATCTTCTCTTATTGTTTTACTCCCTCTCTGATCTTGTCATCTTGATTGATTTTTGTTTGTGCTATTTTCTCTCTCTTAGCTACTATTTCCGTTCTCCTTCCTTTCTTCTATTTCTTCTTTTACACATTTGATCTATTAAATTTGATCAGTTTCTGCTATTTCTCCCTCTTTCACAACAATTCCAAAGGCATATTATTTTAGCATCTTATCATACAAGTGTAGCATTTGTAGGAACTCCAATTTCTCCCTCTATCACCTTGCCTATGACTGATTTTGAATTTTAGTATTTTAATTACTTCAGGCAGAGCCTAAAGTAAGTATCCTTTGCATTAATTTATATCACTTTAGCAGTCAACTCTTTGATGCAAGTCAGTCTTTCTATTACTCAAACAAACTTGGATAGGGGTATTACTCCTAACTTACCTCTAAGATACTCAAATGCATCTTTAGATAATGGTTTTGTGAAGATGTCAACAATTTGTTCCTTTGAGTTGACACATTCCATCTTCACTTGTTTGTCTTCCACCAATTTTCTTACATAGTGATACTTAATTGCAATGTGCTTTGTTTTGGCATGCATCACAAGATTCTTTGATATGTTGATGATAGTTGAGTTATCACAATAGAGTATCACATGTTCAGTTGTCTCTTCCTTCATACCCTTCAACAGATGCCTAATCCATACAATATTGGTGCAGTTGATGGCAGTAACAACATATTTGGCTTCAGCTGTGGACTATGAGGTACAACTTTTCTTTTTGCTAGTCCAAGTGACTAATCTTTTACCTAAGAAGAGTTTTCCTCCGTTGGTACTTTTTCTATCATCTATATTACCTCCCCAATCTGCATCAGTGTAGGAATTCAACTCAAACTTTTCAGTCCTCTTGTAGTATAAACCAAAGTCATCTGTTCCTTTTAGGTACCTCATTATTCTTTTTACTGCCATAAAATGATTTTCTCTTGGATTTGCAAAAAATATTGCCACTATTCCAATAGATAATGCAATTTTTGGTCTACTATGTACAACATACTGTAACTTTCCAATCATTGATCTATACATTGTTTGATTTACTTCAGTTGATTCATCATTCTTGGATAACTTATGTCCTATTACCATTGGTGTACTGATTAGTTTGGAATCCTCTAAGCCAAATGTTTTGAATCTTTCCTTGATATATTTTTATTGAGTCACAGATATGCCATGTTTCAGTTGATGTACTTGTAGTCGAACAAAGAGTTTGATTTCCCCAAACATTGACATCTCAAACTCATGTTTCATTTGATCAACAAAATCTTTGCATAGTGCATCTTTTCCTCCAAATATTATATCATCAACAATGATTTTAGATATCAGAATGTCTTTACCTTTTTTTTTCTTGATATATAGGTTGTTGTTGTCATCTATTCTCTCAAATCCTCTCTTCACAAGATATTTGTGAAGTCTCTCATACCGAGCTCTAGGTGCTTATTTCAAACCATAGAGTGTTTTATGCAGTTTGCAAACCATATCCTTGTTGTTGTCATCAAGAAATCCCTCTGGTTGTTCTATGTAGACTTCCTCTTCTAGTATACCATTTAGAAAAGTAGACTTTACATCCATTTGGTAGACTTTAAAACCTTTGTAAGTAGCATATGCAAGTAGAGTTCTTTCTCATTCCATCCTTGCAACAAGGAAAAATGTTTCCCCATAGTCTAGTCCTTCTTCTTGAACACAACCTTTACATATTAGTCTATCCCTACTTCTTGTGATGTCACCATTCTCATCTAGCTTTTTCCTAAATACCCACTTGGTACCAATCACATTCTTATCAACTAGTCTTGGAACTTTCTCAATCTCCTCTTCCATAGCTTTACACCAATCATCATCTTGTAGTGTATCTTTCACTATTTTGGGTTTAGTCTTGCTTAGCGAACATGATTCATTTCTTAGTCCGGTTCTTGTCATTGGTTTGGCTTCCTTGTCACCAATGATTTTTTTCAGTAGGGTGATGTCTTCTCACATACTTGGATAGCCTTGGTTCTTTCCTTATTTCCATGTCTAGTCTTTTAGCTTCAGAGTCACCATGCACATCTCTTTCATGTGTACTAGTTTTAGAATTAGAATGTGCATTTTCTTCATTCTGTAACTCAGCTTCTGAATGCAACTTAGCATTCTCTGGTTGTGACTCAGTTGATACTAAAACTTGTTGATTCCCAACTTGATTGATAGCTCTGTCTTTAGTAGGCTTTCCTTCATAGAAGTATACAAATGATTTCTACTCTTCTGACTTCTTAGATTCATCAACTTGAACTTCTGTGTGCTCATCAAAGTTTACATTTGCACTCTCCATAATTTTGTTAATATTAGTATTCAAACACTTATATTCTTTACTTCTAGTGGAGTATCCAAGGAATATACCTTTGTCACTCTTTGCATCAAACTTGCCATTTCTAGAATCTTTAAAAATATAGCACTTACAACCAAACACTTTGAAATGCTTTACATTGGGTGAGTGACCATACCATAATTCAAAAGGTGTTACATTTGTACCTTTCTTGATTTGTACTTGATTTAGGGTGTAGATAGCTGTACTTATAGCTTCTCTCCAGTACTTTAGAGCAACATTCTTCTCCATCATTAATCTTCTGGCATAGTCCATCACTAAACTATTCCTTCTCTCTACAATTCCATTTTGTGGGGGAGTTCTAGGTTCTAATGTTTGTCTCTTAATCCCTTTATCATTGCAAAATGTCTCGAATTCTTTTGATGTAAATTCTCCTCCTCTGTCAGATCTTAGATATTTTAGACTCTTTCTTGTTTCTTTCTCAACCTTGGCCAAATACCACTTAAACATTTGAAATGCATCCAATTTTGTCTTTAAGAACATGACAATCATCATCCTAGATTAATCATCAAAAAACAACATTATATATCTGTTTACTTTGTATCTTTTCACTTCCATTGGGCCACATAAATCACTATGAACTAAATCTAGTACTTCCTTAGAAGTATAGGTTTTGCTTTTTAAAGTTGACTTGGTCATCTTTCCTAGCTAACACTATTTGCACATTGTATTGTTAGGTTTTTTTAGTTTAGGCAAACCTCTGACTTTCTTTATTTTGCTGATGCTAATTAGATTATCAAAGTTGACATGACATAGCCTCTTATGCCATAGCCACATATCATCAACTCTTACAATAAGACATGCAACATCTTCCATATCTAGGAAAAATAGATTACTCCTTGTTTGGTCTCCTTTTCCTATCAGATTTCCATCAGTGTCAGGTTTTGGCAATTTTATTTCCAAATTCTACTTTACATCCTAGATTGCCTAATTGTGACACACTCAGTAGATTCTAGTTCAATCCTTCAACATAATAAGCATTATCACATGAGATTTTCTTTGTAAACTTAATGGAACCTTTCCCTTTGATTAGACATGGAGCATCATTTCCAAATCTAACACTATTTCCAATATTGAGTAAAGGTAACAAACTTACTTTTGTCTCCTATCATGTGATGTGAGTATCCATTGGCTATGATCCACCTATCATTCTTGTTTACATAGGTTACTAGTGTTGTGTTGGTCTGATTTTTCAAACCTAAAGTTTTTTAAAATCATGGTGAGAAATCATTTGAATTCTTAGGTTTCCCTAAGTCTTGCTCTGTCTCATATGTTATCAGAGTCCATTGTTTTTTCCAGGTTGATCTCCTAAAAACACTCATGTTTTTGTCCTAGGTCCGAAATTGATGGCATCCCTTTTGAATTTCTCATAAGGAGTTGTAAAGTGTTTTAAGTTTGTCCTTTATGTTCTTATGGTGTGAGGATTCACGTAACAAGAGAATGCCTTTTCTTTTTCTTTTTCGTGGCTACGCTTTTTGATACAGCGAAGAGGCGTAAAGGATTATCATGCATGAAAAAGCTCTCGTTACGAGCTTATGAGTAAATACCCTGAGCGAAGGAGCAGGGAAGCCTACAATGTGACCTCCGCGTATGCACCTCAAGGGGTAGTGTAAACGCGTAAAGCATGATCTGAAGGGCACACGAGGGTATCACGGTGTTATGAGTAAAGGTTTTTCGTAAGCACAGAAGCAAGGTTTCATGATGTTTACGTGTTTATGATTCTTAGGTTTGCAGACAACCGTAAAGTTTTGTTCTTAGCGGTGAAAGAATCATGTGGGACCTGTTGAAGTGTTAGAAGGGCCCAGTTGTAGCGAATCAGATGGAGACACGACATTTGTGTTAGATGGGCCCATCCCTCATGGCATATGACTTAAGACTTTGATATTATGCCTTTACGCTTGTAGGTTAAGCGTATGAATGAAGAGCTATTTTTTCTCTCCTCCGTGGTTACGGATCCAGTCTCAGTGTGTAAGCGTAAAGAGGCGAGAAGGAAAATTAGTAAAAAGGGGTTCATGCTCATACAACAAAAGGAAGACGTAAGACTGCAATAGAAGTTGAGAAGGCTCTCTGGTGATACGAATAAAGCTGAGTTGTAAGAGCGGGAGATAAATTTTGAAGCCTTACGCTGCTCCGGGAAATGAAGTAAGCGGAACAACGTAGAAGGAATTTCCAAGGTCTCCGCAGATACGTGCATGTAGGAGCATAAAGGCAACAAGAACGACTTGAATGAGGGTTTTACGCTCGCATGAGGAATATTAAATCATAGAGGCGAACATACATAGTAATAGGGCTTGAGATACTACGGGGTAAAAGGTTTCGTAGGAACGTAAAAGGGATTTTTAAAACATTGTAAGAGCATCATTATGTTCCTACGACTAGGGCATTTTGAAGCTTTCTCCAAGTCAGCGTAGAGATCCATCAAGAGCTTTTTCGGCCTCACGAAGATTGAAGCTTTGACTCAGCGTATGAACGAAAGGTAGTCATATAAGAAAGAACTTTTGATGTATCACGACAGATAAACAAAAAGGACAAAACAATTGCAACCAAGCAAAGTAAGGTTTTGAAAAGTACAATCAGAATCAAATTTTGCGACTGATATACCTTGATGACAACCTTGCGATCATAAGTTCTAAAGCTCATGCATGCTAAATTTATTAAAAAAGGTTGGCAGATATATAATTAAAAAATCAAGGATCTATCTAAATTACCTGCCTCAAGAAGCTTGTTCCTGTGTTGTTCTGAAGTTTTAAAAGCTACAGAGCTCTATGTATCCTGTGAAGTTGCAGAAGAATTTAAAGTAAAAAATGGCTGACCAAGAAGTTGAAGAAGTTCACGCAGAAGAATTCAAAGTCAAAGACGAGGGTGATGATGTGGTAGAAGTCACACCAGAAGGAAAAAGGAAGAAAACTGCTGTCAAAATGGAAAAGAAGACAAGGGTCAGAAAATCGAACAAGCATGCAGAAGACTGGTTAAAACTTCTTCCAAGATCGTCAAATGTAATTTCTGAAAATGATCATATATTCAGAGACCCTTATGCTTTTGTTTGAGATGTTGAATGCCCTAGAATTACCGGCTATGATCTTTTCATGTACTTTTATTAGAACAAAATAGAGAATGTGCCAGTATGTAACCCTTGGAATAGAAATATGGCAAAATTAATTTTTCCAGAAGTGTTTTTTGATGTTGACCTATTGAAGGCCCTAATAAAATCATACAATCCAATAACCAGGACTTTTCACAGGCATAATGGGAGTGTGTTATGTACATTGGACAGAACTTCTTTTATTGAAGCTTTTGGATTGATGGGACAAATGGATATACCTATTGACATAGCAGACTTACAAGGAAAGTTCGCTAGGAATAAAACCTATTTTGTAAACAATGTCATGCTGCCGCACATTCCTTTTAGAGTTAAGAAGGAAGGGTTAATTCCAAGAAAGGTGGGAGATTTTTTACCTCTGAGTAGATTCAAAAATTATTTCAAAAACACAGTTTATGGGTTGCACAAAGTATTGGGAAGTGATGGCGCAGAGGATTGTGTATATGGTTCTCTTTTTCTAATGGCATGCGACATATAGGATCCTTTTCATCATAAGGAGTATGATTATGTGGCTTTTATCATTGACAGTATGCACATGCAGATCTGTGATGCTAAGAAAGGAGAACTGAAAGACTTCAAGTTCCACCATTACTCATTATTGATGCACCTTATCCTGTATAGCAACATTGGGTACATCAGTGGAGATTTCATTGATCAAACTTCTGATGAATTTGGTGAGTTACCTGTGCAACTCTAGACTCGTATCTAGCACAAAGATTTTTTCTGTTCAAATGCTCTAGTTTTTTTCAATTTGTTCAGTTCAGTTATTATGAGGCAGCTAGATCATACTTTCTTTAGGGCACCCAATATTTTGAAGACTCTGCTTAGGCCCCTTTTCTTAGATGAAAAAACAAAATTAGATCATAACTAGTGAAGCATATTTTTGTTTAAATAATGTACTTTAATCAGAGTTTTTGCATGCCCACAGCCTCCTCATCTATTGCCTAAGTATCTACCCCCTAGATTGGCCATTATTGAATTCTTTTGGCAATTCTTGTTGATGAATAAAGAAATGATCCCTCCCTCGCTGCATAAGCCTACTTTTGTGTGTAGAACTTTTAAGGTAGGAGATTTTGAAATAGGCAAGAATGATTTTGAGGAATTGAGTGACTTTTTAGGTTAGTATAAATTTGCTACTGGGCCCTATAGGGTATATGATCCTGACGGTTACATTGCAAATGAGGTTAAGACCATTAGGGGTTTTGTCCTGCCTCCAAGTAAGCCTATCCCTTTAGAGAACCTAATTGCCAACATAGTAGCAACAGGGGAGGCAGATGAGTTACTGAGGAAGTATGAAGAAATAAGGAAAGTAGAGAATGCTCTGAAGAGGACCAACCCTGATTTTAAGGGTTTTTATATAGAAATCCCATATTCTAATAATTTGAGGAAAATGATTGAAGATTTTGATCATATTATGTTACAAATGCCTCATGAGCCAGAGGGAGAAGAAGCCGTTGTAAATAGAGAATCCCCTGAACCAGATACACAATTGGAAATTGATTTGGAAGAAGAACAGCCATCAACTTCAGCCTGGATACCACAAGGAAATAAAAGACAAAAGACAATGCACATCCCTGAAAAGGTGGTAAGCAGAGCTATACAAGTCATGTCTGGAAGTAGTGAGTATTTTGCTGATATTAGGCAAAATTATTTTCATCAAAGGGCCACTAAAGCAGGAAAAGATTCTACTGACATGCAAATTGCAGCATCAAGATTGGATGATAGGCTCATTCAATCTGAGAAATTCATGGAAGATGATGATTTTATTAAATCATCAGAATTTAAAAGTTTTCTCTATAAAATCAAAGAAAATGAACTCACATTGAGTCTCATGCCAGGAGAAGATCCAGAAAAAAATAAAGAGTTAGTTGAAAAACTATTGGCTTATAACCCTGAAAGTGAAACAATGACTGCCACAGAAGCTAGGGAATTAGTACATAGGAGTGGTATGATTCTAATACCACATTGGGATATTGAGAAAGCTTTTGTGTTGGACCAAATGAGAAGACAAGATAAGGCCATCAGTTATGAAGCCACTAGCAGTGAAGGTTTTAAAAGAGGGTTAGGTTTTAATGTGGACACTAAAACCCTAGCAGTATGGAGTGTGGCCCCTGACACCAAGAAGCCTAAGATGATGGATATAGAAGAAACTGCTTAGGGAAATATGATTGTGTGGACATTGGAGAGCACTACTGGGAAGGAAATCTCCAGTTTGGTAAAACATTTTTCTCTAATGAATGAGGAAAAGGTTGATGAAATTGAGGATAAGTTAGCTACAATGTTTAATGAATGCCTTGATATCAGGAGAACATACGAAGAAGAGCTCAAAACGAGCCATATACAAAAACAAAGAATAGAGGAGTTAGAAAAAAAATTTAAAATTTTGGAAACTGAAATAAAATCCCTCAAAGAACAGCTCGAAATAGCAGCAGAGGCAGAGCATGTACCAAGACAAGAGGAAGAAAGAAGGCACAAAGTAGAAGCAGAGACCCAAACAGAAGAAATGCTCATGGAAACAACAGTGTCAATGCCTGTGATTAGTGTGGAAACAGAAGTTTCCCAAGTTGACAATAATACCAAGAAAACTGTTTTGATGAATGTATTAAATCATAGAATCAACATTCTGAAAAGAATATCTCAGGATACTTATAATACATTTGTCAGTCTACAATCTGCGGAACAGGTATGCATGGGTGCAGTTAGGTGGCTTGAGCCTATGTTTCAACAATGGGGACCCTATATGCAATTTTTTGACAGGTTGATACCCTTGTTAGCCAAGAAGCCAGACCTCCCAGATAAGTTATTACTGTAAAGGAAGGTATGGACAAAGTGAAAGAATTATTGCAAATCTTCACAGGGAAGTTGGCAATAATCCAAAGTAAATTAAAAATGCTAACAAATGGTTTCTATTATTTGGTTCCTTCTGTTATTGATTCTAATGATAAGTTAAAAGATTTTGATGAGTGGTCTAATTCTTTTGATCACATTATAGACTTGCCACAAGTGGTGTCCGTCCTCCAAGATGGTATTGATGGATGTATTTTCAATGAACTAATTGACACCCTTTTCAAAATTGAAACTGAAGTGAATAGGTTTATCATAGAAGGAAGGGTGATTACTGATGCCAGGTGGCAGAAAATAGTGGATGAATTAACAACAGTTAAAGAATGTGATTGGCCCACTAAAAGAGAAATATTTGTCTGGGAAGCAATTGTAGAAATCAAAGCGTTACCAACTGGGAGCAGTTAGAGAAAAGGACAAAATTGAAGATTTTATGCTCCAGCTGTCATTTGCCTTCCGTTTTATTTGTTTTGGTTTTGTTTGTTCGGCTCTCTTTTGAAAAGGGGTAATTTACCAAATTTTGGTAAAAGGACACATATCACTCTCTTTAGCCCTAAGCTTGTTGCATCTCACACTATTTAAGTGAGATCCCAAGGCTAAAGAAGGGTCCGAATTCTTTTCTTCTAAGTATTGTGCTTAGTCTATTTTTTGGTCCAAATTTTGAAGGCAAGTTTGTAATGTGTTTCTTTGTAAAATTTTTTGAAAGTACATGAAGATAGAATGAACTGTGTTTGTTTCTGAAGGCTTTTATGAGTTTATTGTAAAAGATGTACCATTTTCAAAGGAAATGAATACAAATTATGAACTGTCCCCATATCAGTTCTTTCTGAATTTTGTCTCCTACTCAGTACTTGGATACCTTGATGTTGTATGAGTAAAAGCCTGTGCAATTGAATGCAATCTAGTTAGGTTGTATATCCATCTGTCATTGTTGTTAATTCAATGGATTAAGTAAAAGCTTTGATGAATGTGATAAGTTTCCTTAAGTATTGAAAAGGATTTTGAATGATAAATTATGATAAGAATTGCTGATACAATTTGTTGTAAGGCAATAGATTAGATCTTATATTTTGCTATAGACTCTGAAACCCCAATGGATTAGGCACTGATCAAGTTATTTCAGCTGAAAGAGAAGTATCTTACAAATTGTTGTTCAAATACATCATCAACTCAAATTTTACTTTTATTTCCTGTAGATCTTCAAAGTTGGCCAGCACTTGTCTGCATGAAATCTTTTTAGCTTCAATTAGCCATTGTTGTTGAAAACGTCTGCAGATCTATAGAAGACTTCTTGGCCATATCTGTTTATGGGATGTGTTTGGCAAGATTAGTAAGAATTATATATATATTTGAGGATTTTGAAATGAGAATCAGAATGAAACTAAGAATAATCCTCATATAGTCATTTCATATTTGAACCATCCCTGGGTATACCCACCCTGGTTTTGCAGAGCCAAAAGAGTAGAAAACCATTTGTGGTTTTGTTGAAGTTGGGTCCAAATACCTTACATTATGCAATTATTGACAAGAATAGGCTAGTCTTTAGATTGTGTATGTACTGTCATTCTGGTATTAAGCTTTTTGTCACTTAGTAGTTTTAGTACCATTTAAAACACCAACATGTTGTTGCCTCATCTTCATCTAACTCATCTTTCATAGCTACATAGACTACCTCATCATCATTTTCATCAGAATTCTCTTCTTCAATAATTTAGCACTTTTTGCCTTTGTCTTTATCATCTCTTCAATCATCTTCTCTTCTATTTTTGTATTTGTTACCTTCTCTGTAGTTCTTTTTCTATGTGCATCTTGCAGCAATATGTCCTACTTCATTGCAATTAAAACAAATGATAGGTAGCTTACCTTTGAATTTACCTTTGCCTCTTTGAAATCTTCTAGCCAACAATGCTTCTAATTGTTCCACATATTCTTCATCTATGCTACTATCACTGGATGCATATTTTATCTTTCTTTTCTTCTTCTTTGGTTCCACCTCTTTAGTGTCTTTCAACAATGGATTGGCCTTGGAAGTAGATTCAAGATTCTTAGGTCTATAGTTATCAAAGTTAGATAACTCAAATGCAGTAAGTCTTCCCACTATACCTTAAAGAGTTAGTTAGTTTCCTAGTATGGATCTCAACTCTTTGAGGGCCAATACTCTAATATCATAGATGGGGAGCAAGGTTCTTAAGACTTTGCTAATAATAGTTTTATCATCTAAATGACCAGTCACACTTCTTATTGCACTTATTACTTCCTTTATTCTAGAGACATATTGAGCAATGTTCTCACTTTCCTCCATTCTCATGTCATCAAAATCTCCTCTTAGGCTTTCTCTTTTTTCTCTTTGGATGTTTTGATCTCCTCCATAAATATCTGACAAGGCTTTCCACATCTTGAATGCAAAGGTACATCCCTTGATGTCATCAAATTTAGCATAGCTGAGAGCAGAGGCAATCTCCAACATTTCCTGATTGTGTTCCTTCTTTTTCTTCATATCTTCTATAGTTGGGACAATATATGGATCAACATGTTGCACTTTGATTGAGGTTTGTGCACGATCACCTATTGCTCCAAGGTGCAGCTTCATTAAACTTTGCCATACAGAAAAGTTATCTCTATTGAGCTTGGGAACTTCTCTCTTAAGCATCTTGATCTTTCTACTTCTAGTACCTTTAAACCAAATTAATAGATGGCTCTGATACCAATTGTTAGAAATTCTTTAGAATAACTAAGAGTGGGGGTGAACTAGTTATTCAAGGTCCAAATGTCCTGATAAAATTTTTTCACTACGTATAGTGAGCCACTTAAATTAACCATGCATCCAAGCTAAACATTTTTCTTAGCAAGTTACTGATAAATCAACATCCAGGAATAAGACATAAAAAATAAATGAACACATGACACAATGATTTATGTGGAAAGCCAATTTAGAAAAAACCCCTAGTAACATGCTACTCCTTTCTCACTCTTTTGAAGTGATTCCCTATGAAAGGCTTGCCCTATTAAAGGCTACAAAAAACATTGTTAAATGTGACCTAGTTAAGGGATTTCAAACACCCTATTAGAAGTGGGCCTGGTTAAAGAACTTTAGAACAGTCACTTGGGATGTCACCCTATTAAAGGATTTACAAAATGGTTATTAAACCTACCTAAGTCCATATAATTTTTTCGTAACTGATACAATTACTAGAGAGTAAGAATAAGGGCTTTTGATATGATATAACTTAGTACATAAATTTTAGATTTTAGATCTCAATTTAGTTCACAAATTTTCCTAGCTTTCAATCTTTGCAGCTCTAATAGCTTGTCCTCCTTTCAAGCTTTGTCTCCTTGAGTCTCCATAATCGTTGTGCCAATGCAATCACCTCTACGGTCACCTATCAAAGCAGAGTCTCTATACTCTATTCTTCCCTCTCGATACCTTTTCCTTGACACCAAACACTCTCTCCCATCTTCCTTTGCTTCTTGACCTATAACTCCTTAAATAGGAGTTTGGAGCACCTTTTCCCACTCTAATTTTCTTGCTCTTATTTTTGGGTTCAAATGGATTAGGTAAGATATGATGTATCTACCACTTATCTTGTTGCTTCTAGCTACATCTTGTGGAATCCACTTGTATTTGCCTAAAAGTGGTTAACCTAGAATTCTATGCCACTAGCTCAACATCCTTATCTTCCATCTAGTTCAACAAATTTAAGGTGACAAACTTGTCAGCTCAAATCTGGTGAATCTTTGACTTTTCAAATAATGTAGCAACTCGATACTATTAACTTTTTGATGCTTGACACATATTGTGTTACTCGACACCTACTGTGGATTCACTTGTCATCAACTAAGTTTTACTGATGCTTGATGCCTATTACATTTTGTCTAGCTCAGTATCTCAACTTGCTCAACACCTTCTATTTCATTCGGTACACGCTAGATTTTTCATTTTCTCAACACTTACTAATAATATGCTCGGTATGAACTAACTTTCTCGGTACCCACTAATGAATTTAGTCAAGCTTTGTAGATAGCTTTGTTACAACTTATTCTTCTAAAGTTTCTAAGTGTAGCCAACCTCTATATCTTCAAGTGTATTATCAATATATCATTGTACCATTTTCTTGATTGATCCTATTACTTCATTAGAAAACCATAACTCAACCTTTCCTTTAGGTGCTTTTGTTACATCTTATTGATTAAATCCTCTTCATCAATGAATTAAGTGATAATACCTAGATCTTATAAGAAATTCTCATTCTAGAAAATAAATAGTTTGACATCAGTGACAAAACAATGATTGAAAACATTCTTTATCAATAATTTCCCTTTTTCAATAATGATCTTTTCAATCAGATTTCAACAATTATTTGTCTTTGCAGGTTCCAAGGTATCAAAAGAAAAAGCTTATGGTGTTGCAAGCTAATGCCTTAAACTAGCATCATCAAGTTTCTTAGTGAAATATCCAGATTGGTTAAAAGAACTAGCAACTATGTTTTTTTTCCTTTATTCGAATTCTTCCATAGGTTCTTAAGACTAAATTGTCCTAAATGTGCAACTATACACCATCATCACGTGCTCTACATTGTGATATTTTCTTGTTGTCTATGAACATGGTATTAGATTAATATGTTCATTTTGTATTTTTTAACCTTTTGAAGATCTCTTTATCACTGCTTCTTTTAATTGATTAAATATTATAGACACCAAAATTACACCAAAAGGCTCTACAAATTGCTACCACAATATCATACCCATTTTCAATCATCTTTCTAGTATCTTGGATCTAACTAGAGGTGCTCATAGTAAGGTGTGCATTATATCATAGGTATACATCAAAATTGTCTTAATATTTTGAGCCTTGAATTTGTACAGGATATTATCACATGTAATTCAATATTTATTTTGGTGTTATTACTAGCAATTATCTTGATATCTACTTACAATTGAAAGTTTGTATTTTAATAAAGATATGCAAATGAATGTGTATTTCTTATTAGAATTAATTGGAAGGAATGCCAAGACTTGTATCTTCTGGCCCCATGTAACATAGAAAATTTCCCAAAAATGTCCTTTGACTTTGATGGCTTCATGAATTGATGGCTGATTAAGGGATTCCCTACCACCACCATTGTGAAGGAAGAGAAATTAATGTCATCCCTATATTTTAAGATGCTTACAATACTACATCGGAATTGAAATTCTAAAAAATAGCATCCTCACACTTAAGGATGAGTGAAGATGATGATTTTGACCCTAATGACAACAATCAACCAAGGAAGATGTAGGCTTTAACTGAAATAAGCCATAAAATCTTTTTCACCTTTTACATTTCTCCTAATAATATGGCTAAATATCCTTCTCTTTCAAAACATTGAAGTTAGCAACATTTTTTCACTTTGCAACATGTAGGGCATCAATGAAGGGTGGTATGATGGTGGAAGTATATATTGTTCTATTATTCTTGTAATTTTTGTCACAAGTGAGATTTCATTCTACATATTGAAGAATTTTCTTTTTTCAAAACTATTTGGAATGCTCTTTGTTCATCTATGTGCTTGCTATTTTATATATATAGAAAATATTTCTCAGAAATTTAAGATCTTGTGAATTGATTTAGAAGTCAGAATTGCAGTCTTGAATTTTATATAGGGTGTAAATTTTTTTTTATTACCTAAAGCTATATTTTTGCTTTAATAAAGTTTTCTTTTCTAACATTATCTCTAATTACATTATGTTATGTGGAAAACAATTTTCAAGAACTAGTATTCACATGAGAATTTTTTTTATGACCATTGTGTTGTATTTTACAAACTATTATTGTTTGTAGCAATTAGTGACTACTGAAAGTCTCTACAGTTCCTAAATCTGAATGAAGAAAAAATAAACATTGAGTTGTAGGTATATAACTTTTTCTATTTTCCTCAATCTTGTATTCCACCTATAGACAAATTTTTTCTCTGTCTTTTTCTTCTACTATTAGTTGCTTTGATTTGCTAGTATTTTCCATTACATGTTCAGGTTATCTAAGGGGGGAAAGATTTAAAATTTCCATTTTTGATCTTCTTGTTGGCAATGTTCTACCTTTAAATATTGGTGATCAGGTATATATGTAAGCTGCCTAACATTATTATCCTATAAATTCTTTTATTAGTCTATTTCAAAAATGAATTATTGCTTTCTTAGACATTTGTCATTTCTTTTTAGGTCCTTGTAGATGACATTCTAATTGAAGGGAATTCCTTGTCAATTGATGAATCCAACATGATTCGGGAAAGCAAATTTGCATGAAAATCTCTCTTATGTTGTGTCAATTGCATGTTTTTGAGGTGATAGATAGCTTATAAGTTTTTTATCTAATTGATGGGATATTGTCATCATCCTAACTCCCTATTTTGGATGCAGGTTCACAAAGGTCAAAAAATCCATTTTTGATGTTTGGATGTAATGTGGCAAATGGCTATGGAACAATACTTGTAAGAATTTAAAAGAAATAGTGTTATGCTTTCTGATTGTGTTTAGTCAATTGACATATTTTACTTGCTTATCATAGGTTACTGGATTAGGATCAAATATTGAGTGGAGTATTTGAACGATGAGTATATTGGCGAATAATGGGGAAGAAACACCACTATAGGTTTTGTCTTGGACCCTTCCTAACTTATCAAATTATCCACTATGTCTATTCACTACTGTTAGTTTCACACTCAAATTTTGAACACACAAAATGTGTTCCTATTACAACAGGTTTTCCTGAGTGGATTTTGCCACATTTATTGGTAAGGTTGGACTCACAGTTGCAATTTTTATATTAATTGTCCTTTTGATAAGGTAAGTAAAAATATCTTAAATTGTTCTGTTATAAATTATTTGTCTTTGTCACTTTCATGCATTTCATATATTGACCATGTTCTATTTCTTCATGTACTTTATTGGACATATAGAAAATACCATAAGAACTTGCAAGTTTAAGGTAGGCAAGACCAAGTTTGGAGATGCATGAATGGGGTTGTTGAAATATTTGCAATTGTAGTGAGGAAACATTTTATAATTTCAATATAATATTGTCATTTTATATTTGAATGGATAAATATTTCTATAGAAATAAATATAAAAGTCTACAAAATTGTGAAAACCTTAATACCTTCTTTTCTCCTAATCATATTTTTTGATGCCATTACAATATTTTTTGGATTCACAAATAATGATCTTGCAAGCCTTGTAGAGAAAATTGCAATACTAAGTAGTTTCTTATCTAGATCACGTTACTTGTCCCCTATCAAGAAACACAACAAAAATCAACCTTGATCAAGTACTCTTTTGTAATTGATTGTTAACTACATTTCTATACATTAATTCATATGTATACCAACTTTCTTTAATGCTCACCATTTTTGCTGATAGTCATACTTGGCTCTAGGCATCTATGAATAAAATACATCAACTAAAGTTGTAGAATCATCTATTAAATATAAATACAAATTCATGAATGAAATACAATACAAATTAATGAACTCATCTATTGAAGCCTCAAATTTCACAAGGGATTCATTTGGGGTACAATTATTTAATGGTTTCTTGGGCTACATGTGGCCCCTTCTAGAGAATTTCTCAAAGGATTTATGTTCTTGAGCTTCTCTCTCCCAAGAGAATCTAGTCTTTTTCTCCCAAGAGATCCCAATAACTTTATGAAGGAGTCAATTCTCTATTTGAGCAGGCTCAACTATAGAATAGAGTTAACATGAAGATGTTCTTCTCCTTCTTATACTTTAAGATGCTTATGTCTATGATCATTAATGATCAAGTACTTTGGAGAGGAGTCAAGGGTCTTAGAGGAGATTATTTCCAAGGAAATTGAGGAGTCTTTTTTGTATAATGGGTGTGTTAATATTTAGGATTATATTCCCTAGTTGAAGTGGATTGATTTGCAAGGGTATGAGAGGGAAATGATCAAGGTACAATCACACTTGGACTTGTATATGCAAACAATATTAGAGAACCTCATCCATTTGTAGCCACTTGTAGTGTCGTCAATATAGGCCTGTGAAATCTCACAGTGGTGGTAGACCCACCAAAGACCTAAAGATAAATATCCAAACTAATTACTAACCCAGCTACCATTGGTGATTACTTTCGATATTTATCTCCAACTAATTATTTTCTAAACAAATCATCTTGGTCATTATTTCTACGAAGTTTGGTCAAAATTTTGACCAATGCATTGGTTGATCAAGGACCAGCATTGGTCTAACTTTCAACAAAAGTTTGGTGGAAATTTTGACCAATTTAGAGGTCATGGGTTTGGCATGCTAGTCAATTAAGGGCTAGCATTGGTCAAACTTTTGAGCAATGTTTGGTGGACATTTCGACCAAGATTGGTTAAAATTTTGACCAATGGTCCTCATGACAAGAGAAGCCATTATCGACCAAATGCTTGATCAAAATTCTGACACATACAAATGTTGGTTGAAAATTTGATGAAAAAAATAACGACACAACAATTGGTCAAATATTTGACCAACATGGGTAAAAAATTTGACCAATTTTCATTGAAAAATGAGTCAAAATGTACTAGTAGGTGTTTTAATGTTTAAATCTCTTAACATAGTATCTTTAACAGACTTATGTAAATCTCCTAATAGAGTACCCACTTCATTGTGATGTAAAAATCCCTTAACCAAGGTAGAACCTAATAGTTCTTTCAGCCTTTAATAGGGTAGAACCCTCACAAGATAGATTATCAAAAGTGTTCAAATTATTGTAGCCTTAATAGCTAGAACTTTATTGCTACAATAGTGAAGGTTTTGTGGTGTCATCCCCACCATAGTTTTAGCTTCACCTTGGAGGGTTTCTGCATAACCAAATTTATGTGTTGATGTGTTATATGTTTATTAGTTTGCATTTATGTAGTTAGAAGGAAGATATGATATTATGTTGATGTAAATGGTTTCATTGATATGAGATGTATGTTTAAATGAGATTTTATGTGGGGATATCAAATATGTTTCATGAATGAAGTAAAAGAATTTTTATAGATCCTAATTCACCTCCCCCCCTAGTATCAAAATTTTTCTATTAGATTTCCAATAATTGGTATCAAAGAAGTGTACTCTTGGCCAAAGTCTAATCACCTAGGAGTTAAAGATCTTGAAGATGGAAGCCTACAAACTAGGAAAGATCATTGAGAACCAAATGATTGATGTTCAAATTGCATATGAACAAGTAAAGGACGCAAAGGAAACATTGAGGAAATCCTTGAAGAGAAGGAAGGAGATGATTATACAAAAAAATGAGAATACCAAGAAGAAACTATTGAAGAAATATTTGATGAAGGAAGTTCCAATGAATCTAATGTAGAAATAGAAGATCTGTTGGAGATGAATAATACCCTAAATGAAGAAGTTAGAGCACTAAAAAGAGATCATGAAGTACAAGTAGTAAGGCTATGTGAGTGACCAAACAAAAGAAACTAGCCAAGGTAGATAAAGAAAAGGTTGATGATGACAAGGCATTGGCTAATGAATACACGAGATAGTTGGTTACAAGACTTGATGAAAGAATAAAAGAAGTACATAAGCTAACACATAATTTTTGGAAACTATAATTGGAACAATTATTGTGTTGTCATTGATATCAAACCTAATTTGTGAGATAACTGCTACCTAAGTAGAGTACCATATCATTTTATTGATGAAGAGGATTTGAAAAGAAGAGGTAAGAAGAATACCTAGGATAAATGTTGAGTTATGTTGAACTACAATGGGCACTTGATTAGTTGGAACATTGGAAAGACTATGTATTGTTTAAGTGGAGAAGATATTTGAATTAAATTCTAGTTCAGATGATCAATGAAAGATCAAATGCATGGGTTAAACTAAGAAAAAGAGCAAAAGTAGAAACCAAAAATTATATTGTCAACCAAGGAACAGTGAAGAATGAGTATAAGAAAAGTTAGACCAAGTGAAGAGATATTATGCTGAGAAAGATAGTATTGACTAAGTTATCTAGTGATGATCAAGTTGGAGGAATATAGTATGGGCCAAGTGACAACATTTGATAGTTTGTGAAGGAATTCAAATTCCCAATTGAAACAGTTGAATTTTTAGATTGGTTAAAGTGTGTGAAGGATAAGTATTGATGAATTGGAGCATTTAATGTGTAGTGAACCATGTTTGAGGATTTCTAATTTCCTAGGCATGGATTCAAAGAGAAGTTTTGAGAAGTATCTAGAAGGAGGAGGAAATGAAATGATGGAAGGATTTAATAAATCTGACCCAACCCTAAGATCAATGTGTTAGAAAGTAATGTTCACCAAGATAACTAAGAGGGGGTGAGGGGGTGAATCAATTATCAAATTATTAAAATAATTTTCAACCTTATTAATCCTTAAGCATGTGAATAATATAAACGACAAATATAAGAAGATGTTCATACACAATAACATAAGATATATGTTAACTAGGGAAACCCTTGATCAGAGGGAAAACTGTGGTGGTGATGGTGCCAACAAATTATGTACTAATATAAAAGTTCCTTGTTTGGGGAAGGACTCTATTAGGAAAAAATGAAATACATTTAGTACATATCAGTGCTTATTAAGAGACTTTGAATCTCTATTAGGAGATCCCAACCTTGTTAGGAGTTGTAGAAGGTAGATGGACCCACTTTTAAAATAGCTTTAGGGGAAAGACCACTGAATGCACTATCGAACTGATCTCTATATTATTCCTTGTAGAATAATAGAAATATACAACTCTTTCAATATCCTCTGATGGGATTTATCCTCTTTAGATCTTGATACCAGATCACTAGTAAATTGCATTCGATAATCCCTTGGATCATTTACTCACATTAACCAAATACTTTGCATATCATCCACTTGAATTCATCAATCACACATGTCACCACAAGGAAAATAACCTTCCTTTATACCATATCCTCAAAATAATTCCTTGAGTTGGCCTTGAGGCTTTCCTAA
Source organism: Cupressus sempervirens (assembly GCA_028749045.1). NCBI lineage: Eukaryota > Viridiplantae > Streptophyta > Pinopsida > Cupressales > Cupressaceae > Cupressus > Cupressus sempervirens. The sequence continues at coordinate 793,322,861 of CM053792.1, forward strand.
TTAATTATAATAGGACTTCATTTAGATATTACTAAATTTTACATCTTTTTGTAATTATTAATTACTGTTGGCTTATAGTCTTTACAACTTCCCATATGTGTGACTTGAAACCTTTTGTACTTGCAAACATCAATCAGGCTGTCTACTATCACTGTCTAACTATGTTCATCATGATTATATCATAGTAAAGAGATAAGAATAAATCATCAAGAATCACTTATCAGGTACTCTATCTATATATTGTCTAATGTAAATCAAGCATATCTTCCTATATGCACACTTAACCACTACATCAAAATATAGTGTAGAACACATTGTTAACTATGTTGGACTTGGTCATCAATACTAAATATGTACAACCTTATTGTCTATCTACTACTATGTTAGTCTTCACAAAAACAATGTTATGTTGACATAAATGACAAACATAGTCATGAATGCAACATGTCAATCATGCTAACAATCTCCCCAAGTGTTCTAGCAATGCTTGGGAAACTCCTCTAAAGGAATACCATGAGTATTGTTAGTGTAAATAATTAATTATTAAATTACAATTTACTTAAGTTTACTTAGATTAAATGCATTATTTTATCAGTTATCATATAGACATCTAGGAGTATGTGTAATCATATGAGTTGTCTTGTTGACAACATAGGAGTTTGTATATTCATTTGAGTTGTCATGTAGAAAACACAATTGTTCACACTCAAATTGAACACATGGTGTCTACAATATCTCTTTAAGAGATAATCTATGTAAGCTTATCCTCTCATCATTGCACAAACTCATGTGCTCAATGGAGGATAATGCAATCTTGGTGGACATGTTCTTAGTTGTGAGTCTTATCACTTTGCTGACTCATAGTAATTTTAGATGCTTTTATATACAGGCACTTCTAGTGTGTATTCAATATGATATTCACTATCATTATTGCTATTATGATCATACATTATTGGTCCAAATTGTGCTAGTGTTTGAGCTTCTTGATCTTAGTGTTATTTTTCCCTAAGGCAAATTCTTACATGGTATCATAGCTGAGGGAGCTTCTCTTCACATAGCCATTGGAGACAATTCTTGCTTGACCTCTCAGAGGACCATGATTCAAATCTAGAGTATCTATAGTTATTGGAAACATTTAGAGCCAAATTAGACCTCACCATTGCATATAGAGTGATGATTTAGTAAATTTTGACTATAAATTTACCTACCCTAGGGCATAGTCAAAATTAAGGCCATTTTTTTTGGCAAACCAGAACCCAAAGGCCCAATTGGTGGAATTGGTATGATCTCTTCATATTTGTGCAATTGATTTTTAGATCTACATTTTTCTTTTGGCTTCTCCACAATTTATTATCAAATCTGTATTTTTATTTTGCATCTCTACAATTTTCTTTTTGGATTTGCATTTTATTTGCGAAATTTTGTCAAATTTTTTTGGCCATCTGGCTAGTAGGAGAGAAATTTTTATTGCAATAAGCTAAGTGGTCAAACCCTAGCCCCCTATGGCTAGCATCAATTTTCTATAGACCACAAGTGGCCAAGCAAATCCAAACTGGATCAGACATCTCATAACTGGCAAAATCATGATAATTGACATCTCAAGCCACCAACTGGTGATGGATTACAACATGATGACTTCATAGCCAATTTAAGGTTTGTAGCTTCATGGTTTTAAACAAATCTAAACTCGCAAACATCGTGCATGTGGGATTAAAATCCCAACACTAAATCCCAAAAATGGTGACCTATGAACCATAGAGGTGCTCAACACTAGCACCACCACTCATCAACTCTTCCTCCTCCATGGCGCTAAAAAATTGCAGGCTCTTCCTCCTCCATGATGCTCAAAAACTGCCGCTCAAGCTCAACTAGCCACTCTGCTGCCTTCATCAACCCATCACCTTTCTAACACTGACTGCTACTCCTACTGGCCTATCTACCACTCCCACAGGTGACAAACTCTAGTGACCATGTAACCAATCAATTCTCACATAGATCCATGTCAGCAACCATGTGGTGCCACATCATCATCTGACTATGTGCCATGTTAGTGACTATCAAGCCCACATCACCCACCAACACAATGGACATGTCACTACCCTATTAGCACCTTTGTACATCCACATCAAATGCCACATTAGCAGTCCATATAGTACTAACTGCACAGTTAGCCTACTTGTCCTTTTTTTGCTGACATTATCACAACCATGATCTTAAATTTGATGATCATTTGGCTATCACTAGTAGGCCAAATTGCACTACTATTATGGCCATTTGGATATAAAATTTAGCCTCATAGTTTTCTAAAATCATCAGGGTAGACCCCTCCCCATATGCATTTTGATTTGAAAATCCAACTTCGGCAGGTCATATCTCAGTCATCCAGACTCCAAATTAGGTGCAATTTTTTTTATTTTTAGGCTAGAATTTCTAAAAAAATTAGTGGTTCTTTTATTTTCTAGTTTTGGTGCATGAATTTGTCAAAAAAATTAGTTTTTGGCAACTATACCTATCTAATCCTACATTTTGCAACTTCAAATGCTCTGTATGAGCTCATCTAGACACATAATTATGTCCTATTTTTTTTCTAAAAGTGTATAATTTTTTGTCTACTTTCTAGATTTGGAAAAAGATTATAGGCTTGTGTGGAAAAAAAATCACTTTTAGAAATAGATCCTTTTTTGCATTGTATTTCTTTGATCAAACTTCAAAATTGTTGTATATATGAGCTACATTGCTAAGTACCAGATTTGAACTCCAAGACGAGGTTGTAAATAGAAAAATTAGAAGTAGGCCCTAAATTGGCAAGTGGCTATTGTAAATTCACTAAATATAAAGTGCCTAAAGCATTCATTTGTTGGGGGGGGGGGGGGGGGGGGGGGGTGGGTTCTTTGATTGAGTGAAAAGGGGTGGTGTATGTTGTGTTCTTGTGTCTCCTTGATATTGTGCTCTTTATTTTACATTATGGGTTATTTTTCTATGCTAACACCACATAATTATGCTACTTGGAAAGAAAAGATAAAGAAGCCATTAGTTGAAAAAGGTTTACTATGTTATGTAATTGGTGCAACAAAGAAACTTGATGATGATGCTGATGAGTCTCGTAAAGAAGACTGGGCATCAAAACAAGAAATGGCCCTAGTAATCTTGTTAAAGAATATCAGCTCCTATCAAATATCACATCAGGAACATTAACAATCCAATAGAATTCTGGGATAAACTTGAAGCATTGTATGGGATAGTAGATAAAGATGTAGTCTACAAAATTGAGGACAATCTTTTAAAATTGGATCCTAGGAATTTTGACACCATCAAAGATTATGTTACCCAAGTAGACATGTATAAAGCACAACTTAAGGTTTGTGCTGAACCCATCAAGGATGATGACTCATCTTCCTTCTAAATATGACACTTTTGTTTCCGGTTATAATACTCACAAGTTTACAATGGGTAGTTCCTTCACTAAGCCTTCATTTGAGCCATTTTTAGGAATGTTGGTCTTAGAACATGAAAAGTTAGTGAGTGTGGGAATTCTCTAGTCTTCCAAGACCAAAGCCTTGGTAGCTAATCAAGGGAATCAAGGTGGTAAAAATTCCAACAAGAAGCAAAAGTAGTGGAAGGATAAGCCACAAGATGACACACAACAATCTTCCTTTATGCATCAATCTTCCTCCACACAAAAATCTTCTTCACAAAAAGGAAAGTATTTTTCCAAAAATAATATGGGAAACAACTTCAACAAAGGGGAGAAGAAAACTTGTTCCTATTGTAAGAATAATGGTCATGATGAGCATGAGTATAAGGATGAGAAAATTGATGAGTTGCTAAACTTAATGAGGAAACATAAAATTGATGTGCCAAATGCCTATAAGGATAAGGGATCTTCAACCACTTCAAAAGGTAAGGGAAAAGCTTTGGTAGCAAGTACACACAATTATGAGGAATGGATTCTTGATTCAGGAGCTAAACATCCTATGGGTGCTTCAAAGGAGAATTTTTCCTCTTTGAAACCATCCAATGTACCTTACATCTATGTGGGAAATGACACACAAGTGGAAGTTGAAGGAAAAGGGAATGTTGAGTTGGACAATGGAGTTTTCAAGGATGTTCTTCATGTTCCCAACCTTAGCACTAACCTTCTTTCATTCTACAAAATAACTCACTATGGATGTGGCAACAAAGTGGAGTTCTTTTTTGATTTTGTTGTGGTGAAAAATCTAAAAGATGATTCTATGGTGGCAATTGGAAAGGCTAATCATGATAAAAGACTTTATTATTTTTCTCATTTTGTGCCTAAGTCTACTTCCCTTACCTTGTTGACCCACTCAAATTCACAAGGTAAACTATGGCATGAGATGTTTGGACATCTCAATTACTGATACCTTCAAAAACTTAGCAACAAGGATATTTTCATAGGTCTACCTCAAGTCAAGTATTTAGAGGGTGTATCTATAGGTTGTGAAGTAGGAAAGCATTCTGAAGAGAAGTTTGACAAGGAGAAGTCTTGGACAGCTATTGTTGTTCTTGAATTGGTTCATAGTGATGTAGCTGGCCCATTTCTAGTACCATCATTTAGAAAGGCTCTCTATGTTCTCATGTTCATTGATGACTTTTCATACTACACTTCAATCTTCTTTCTTGCTCATAAGAGTGAAGTGTTTTATAAGTTTATCACCTTCAAAGATTAGGTTGAGAAGCAATTAGGGAAAACCATCAAGATTCCTTGAACATATAATGGAAGGGAATATGTGAACTCAAGGCTTATAGACTTTTGTACTCATGAGGGTATTATCTTCAACATTCAGTTGCATACACTCCACAAAAAAATGATGTTGCTAAAAGAAAAAATATAACCCTTAAGGAGATGACCACTTGTGTGCTACAACATAAGTCACTAGATCAAGTTTTTTGGGTAGAAGCTATGTATTGTGCCAGTTACATCCAAAATAGAGTCCCCATAAGGCCTTAGATGGAATTACACCTTTTGAGGCTTCGTGTGGAAGAAAAACATGTGTAAAACACTTTAAAGTTTTTGGTTGTCCAAAATGGGCAAGGATACCTCCACAAAGATAGAAGGCATTGGAACCTGAAAGAAAACCTTGTATATTTTTTTGATATCCTAACCACATCAAGGCATACAAGCTAATGGATCCATAGACAGATGAAATATTCTTTGAGAAGAGTGTTCACTTTGAAGAGACTTGTCCAAGTTTGTATCCTTCAACTACTCCATCATGGAAAGTGATGATAGTGATGATAGTGACTTGGAAGATGATATTCCTTCAACTTTGACTTGCAGGATACCACCTTCGCAAGGTCCACAAATAGTTGAGGATATTCCTTCTTCTTCTTCCACTAGAATTCGTTGCTCATAAAAAAAACTTGATTTAGTAGGTTTATTGGTGTGGAATCCTTCAAATACTAGGAGGACAAGGTCACAACACAAATCATTTCCACATACATATATTGCCATTGCTTCTGATCCATAGTCATTTAGGGAAGCATCAGGAGTTCTTGAATGGGACAAGGCCATGGAGGAGGAATATAACTTTTTAATGAAAAACAACACTTGGGACTTAGTTCCTCTTCCTAAGGGAAGAATTTTTTTTTAGTGTAAGTGGATCTACCAGACCAAGTTTTTAGCTGATGGAAGTGTGGATAAATATAAGGCTAGAATTGTTGCCAAAGGTCTCTCACAAGTTCATGGTATTGACTATACTGAGACCTTTGCACTGGTAGCTAAGATGAACTCCATTCATTTGACACTAGGTATAGCTACAACTTATTGTTGGGTTGTACATCAGATGGATATGAAGAGTGCTTTCCTCAATGGGGATCTTCTTGAAGAAATCTATATGGAGCAGCCTTAGGGATTCATACAAGATTCTATTAAGGTTTGTAAGTTTAAAAAGTCTGTCTATTGCCTTAAGAAGGCTCTTTGGGCTTGGTATGCCAAGATTGATTCCTTCCTACTCTTAGCAAGATTTACTAGGTGTTATTAAGATTTGAATATTTACATTCTTTAGAGGGATGGCTCACACTTGATATTTGTGCTTTATGTAGATGACTTGATCATTACAGGAAGTACTTCATCCATCATTGCGAGTGTCAAGACTTCTTTGTAGGATAGATTTGTTATGACTGACTTGGGTTTACTTCATTATTTCCTTGGTATTGAGATCTCATAGTCTTCAGTTGGGATCACACTTTCACAACCCAAGTATGCTCCTGATCTACTTGCTCGATTTCACATGAGTCATCACAAGCCTACACCTACTATGTTTCTTTTGGGTATTAAGTTAGAGGCCAAGTGCTCCACTCCACTTGTTGATGCTACATTGTACATATAGTTGGTTGGGAGTCTCATCTACTTAACACATACATGCCTTGACATAGCTTTTGTAGTTGGTACGGTTTCCTACTTTATGCAAGAGCCACATGAGCTTCATTGGAAGGCTGCCAAATACATCTTGCACTACATGCAGGGTACACATAAACATGGGATACACTATGTAGCAGGTATTGGACTATAGTTGGTTGGTTATTCAGACTCACATTATGCAAGGGATTTTGATTCTTACAAGTATACTTTAGGTTACATGTTTCATCTTGGTTCTGACCCCATTTGTTGGTAGAGTAAGAAGAAAAATACTATTGCTCTTTCTTTAATTGAGGCTAAGTATCAATGAGTTGTCACTGTGGCTACAAAAGCTATTTGGTTACAACATATTGTAAAGGAGTTTGGATTTGACATACCTAAATCCATAGTCATTCATTGTGATAATCAGAGTGCTATTGAGATCTCAAAACACCTAGTTGAACATCAGCAGACCAAACATATTGAGATTCATATGCACTACATTAGAGAGATGATACATGAGAAGGTCATTGCATTACAATATTGTCCTACAATAGAGTAGGTTGCAAATATCTTCATCAAACCCTTCACTAAGGTCAAGTATCTTCGTTTGTGAGATCTCTTGGGGGTGCATGATATTTCACTAGGGAAAGTCACATGACTCTTCTCTTCTTTATTGTATTGTTCTCTCTTTTAGGGGGAGGCTTTTTCCTATGAGGTTTTCCCTCTTTCTCCATTTTTAGAGAGATTTCATTTCATTGTATGTAGAGCATTGCATTTGTACATGGGTACCTAACATGGTCTAGTAGCCCAGACCCATCATTTATTTTCATCATAGCTTTTGTGAGCTTGAGTGCATTCCCCTAAGTTTCACTTAAGAGGGGGTGTTAGTGTAAATAATTAATTACTATTATAGTTTTCTTATGTTTACTTAGGTTAAATGCATTATTTTATTAGTTATCATATAGACACCTTGGAGTATGTGTAGTCATATGAGTTGTCTTGTTGACAACACAGGAGTATGCATATTTATCAGAGTTGCCATGTAGACAACACAGTTGTTTGTACTCAAATTGAGCACATGGTGTCTGTAACATCTCTTTAAGAGATACACCTATGTAAGCTTATCCTCTTACCATCCCACAATTTCCTATGCTCAATGGAAGATAATCCACTCTTGATGGACATGTTTTTAGTTGTGAGGCTTATCACTTTGCTAACTCCTAGTCATTCTAGATGCCTTTATATATAGGCACTTCTAGTGTGTATTCAATATGATATTCACTCTCATTATTATTATTATGATCATACATTATTGGTCCATATTGTGCTAGTGTTTGAGCTTCTTGATCTTTGTGTTATTTTTCCCTAAGTAAAATTCTTACAAGTATTGATGCTAAAAAAATGGTGATTTTTAAGTGGTAAAAGATAAAGGCTACATGTTTAAGGAGGCATAAGGATAAACTAGGTGTTAGAGTAACTATTTATTTACAATTATTAATTAGATCATGTTGATTTAATTAATTAAGTCATGTATTACTCTAGTTTGCTTAAACTTACTCTTAGGTGCATATGATTAATATTTTATATTAATTATAATGCACAAACCTAGTTTCTTTCTTGTAGGGTTTCATTTAACTTTAAGGTTGAAATTTTGTACCTTTTTTTTTCATAACTTGGAATACAATTTCGCTCTCACACCATTGAGATTTTCCAAGCTCTAGTTTTTCCTTTTCTAGTTTATCTTCAATACAGGTTATTTTCACACAGGTGTTCTTAGCGATCTGTGAAGTTGGTTTTCACAACTTCTACATGGTATTAGAGAGTCCCTATTGCCTTTTGGGTTGGAGATTTTGAAGCCATGATTTGGAGATAGAAACCCCAACTTTCTTAAGGTTTTTTCTTCAATTGGGAGGAGGCACATTTTTTTGGGGCACTTTGGGCAAAAATAGATGCTACCATCATGCTCAGTAGTCCTGATATAGTAAAAAATTATATAAAATTTTTAATTTTTGGCCACTATAGCTTCGGGGAAAATTTTTTTGGCCTCCTGAAGGGTCACACAGATGAAAAAAATAAAAAAATAAAAAAATTTCAAAAAATGATCATTTGGGCTGCTTCGCCCAGTGACCACCTTCCAACCACCCCATCACTACCAGAATATTGCCCACACTTGACCTAAGCTCCTCTGACATTGGCGCACCACCCTCTAGCCACCTCAACTAGCATAGTACTACTCTTTGGCCACCACCACTAGGGGCACACCACCTGGCCACCACCACCTTTGCTGACACAGGAAAATTGGCAATTGATATCACTATATTGGCAACTGATGTCACTCTACGACAAGCCGACATCATCTTCCTGACCCCTTGCTGATATCATTTTTTTGGAGGGTGATGTCACTTTTTGGTTTGATGACATCACTTTCTATTGCCGACATCATCTTTCTTTCAGTTTGATTTTTTTTGGTGATGGGCAGTTGACAGTTGTATGGCCGTCAAATTTTTTCCCATGACTATAATTTTCCAGTGAGCTTTTTTTTGGAGTAGCAGTTCATTTTTTGGCCATAACTTGAGGATATAAAGGTTTTTTTTCAAATATGAAAGAAGCACTAGAAAGTTGGTTCTAAGATAGAGATAATTATACTAGTTTCATTTTATTTTGAGTCCATTTGGGCTCCCAATTTTGGCATTGAAATAGATGCTTCAGTTTTCTCCCTCTCTGCATCTGGCATCCAAGTTCTTTTCTCAGTTTTTGTGCTTTCAATAGTTGTTACTTTGGATTCTGGGGGATATATATACATTATGGGGGGGATCATTTTATATTCTATAATTTACTTCAAAATTAATCCTTCTGCTTCCATCTTCTTCTCTAGGTGTCAAACCCCTATGTGGCCTAGCTAATGCCACATAACTATCACAATTGGAAAGCACACATGACTAAACTTCTTATGTCACATGGCTTATGGTCATGTTTGGATAAGAATCAACCTTTCTTGCAGTGCCCATTTGAGGATCTTCACCATAGGAACGAAATGGATGAAGCCACAGGATTGATTGCACTAAACATCTCTGAGAGTCTTCTATTTCACCTAGATGGTTTGACCACTCCTCAGGCTATTTGGACCAAGTTTCATGACTTGTTTGGCATAGTGTATGAGTTTTGGGCACTATAGCTTGATGCAAAGTTGACTTCTTTAACAACTACCAGCTTCTCTACCATTGAGGACTTCTTGATGAAGTTCAAATCTCTATGTATAGATTTGCAGGGATGTGAAAAAAACAAAACAAATGATGAGTGCATTTTTTTATACTCTCAATGTTACGAGGATAGTATTAGATCTTTTCTTCTACAATCTACTCCACTATGGATGCCTTGGGTAATAGACATTAAATGCATTATTTTGAGATATTTTGTGATTAGTTGACACAAGAATAGGCAAAGATCCAATAGGTGGATACCTCTGGCTCTTCTAGCCAAGCATTGGTTTCTTAGACTTCTCAAGGGAAACCAAAATAGAAAGCCAAACCAAAGAAAGATACACCAAAAACTAATCCCAAACCTCCAGCTAACCCTTCCAAGGGTAAATCTACTTCAAAGTCTACTAATTCTACCTCCAAGCCTAAGAAGAAATTAGCTAAGACCTACAATTTTTGTGGAAAGGATGGACATTCTATTTCTAGGTGTTGGAAACATTTGGAGGCTTTAGAGGGAACCATGCAAGAGCATCACATTTCAGCTCCTAAGTCTTTACCCCCCTTGTAGGAAAAGGTCACACTATTACTACATGATCTATGACTTTTGGGCCTACCTAGATTCTTGATTTTGGTACCTCTCACCATAGACAAGCACTTAGTAGTTGGTCACCTCAGTTGCTCCTTGTGCTACTTCACATATTACTATTGGGGACTCATCATGTCTTTCAATCATGGGTTCTGATTCTATTGCATTATTTGGGGGTTCTCTTGAGGATGTTCTTTTTGTCCCTAACATCTTGATGAACCTATTATCTATTTATTAGATTTTCCACTCTGGCTCTAGTAATATAGTTGAGTTCTCACCACATGATTTGGTTATTTGGGACTTACTTGATTCTAAGTTGATTGTGGCTACTGGGAGCTTTCTAATGACATAGGTCTTGGCTTGTAGCACATGTAGATTCAATAAGTAGACTTTAGCATGAGCATTTGGGCAATGTCAATTATAGATATCTTCAATAGATGAGCACACAAGCACTTGTTCTTGGGCTTCCCCATATTTCCTGCACGGATGGTGTTTGTCAGGGTTGTGTTCTTGGAAAACAACATAGAGATCCTTTTCCACATGAACAAGCCACTTGTGCTTTGGCACCATTGGATTTGATTCATAGTGACCTCATGTCATTTCCCACTCCTTTTTCAGTGCTAGATATGTGCTTACTTTCATCGATGACTTCTCCAAACATATATGAGTGTACGTTTTGAAGTACAAGTCTAATGTCTTTGATTCATTTTGACTCTTTACAACATTTGTAGAGAAGTAGTTTGGTCTTTCTATTTGATGGATATGCACAGATAATGGGGGGGAGTATGTGAACCAAGATTTTATGATTTTTGCTTTGAACATGGTCTTTAACATAAATTTTCAATTCCCTATACCCCTCTACAGAATGGTGTGGCAGAGAGAGAGAACCAAACACTTCTGGAGATGGCTAACTGTATGATTCAGTCCAGGTCTATGGATTCTTCTTTTTGGGTAGAGGATGTCAATTATGCAAACTATATTCAGAATTGGATGCCTCACAAGGTTGTTTAACATTTCACTCTTGAGAAGGCTTGGTCTCATGTCAAGCCTGATGTATCTTTATTCTAAGTTTTTGGTAGTGAAGCATGGTCATTTGTTCCTAATGCTCAGAGGAGAGCAATGGAGTGGAAGAGTTGACACCTCATTTCTATTGGCTACTATGAGGATGTTAAGGCATATAGGTTTTTTGATCCTGATTCTAGAGAGGTCCTATTTAGATGGGATGTTCAGTTTGATGAATTCCTTCCTACAGTAGATACCCTATTTCCATAGTCTACTTCACTTGCCACTACTCCCTCATCCTTTCCAATCTCTTTTCCAAATGATGAGGATGATGATCTTGTTGATCCCTATTTACCTGCACCATAGGATCCTCCCTAGATGCCTAAATGGGCTCGAGCTATAGTTGAGGCTACAAGATCTCTAGCTAGTGACCCTTCCACTTCCCATGACACTTGATATCATACTGTGGGTTCTAGTCTTCTCAATCATGCTATTTGTGATGATCCTCAGACATTTGCAGTAGTGACAAGAAATTTTGAGTGGGGCAATGCAATGGAGGAGGAGTATTTTTCTTTGATGAAGAATCATACTTGGGATCTTTTTTCTCTTCCTAAGGGAAGAAAGATAGTGCAATACAAATGGTTGTATCGTACTAATTTTGTTGCTGATAGTTCTATTGATAAGCACAAGGCACATCTTGTTGTGAAGGGTTTTTCATAGGTTTAGGTTATTGATTACACTGAGACATTTGTCCCTATCACCAAGATGAACTCTATTTGCCTTGTGTTATCCCTCACAACTTTACAAGGATGTTCCATTTTTCAGGTGGATGTGAAGAGTGCATTCTTGCATAGTGATCTCACTAAGGAGATTTACATGGAACAACTTTAGGGATCTTTGCAGAATTCCTCCTTGGTTTGCAAACTTTGACACTCATTATATGGTCTCAAATAGACCCCTTGGGCTTGGTATGAGAAGATTGACTCCTTTCTACTTTCTACAGGATTCACACATTACGATTCTGATCCTACAATCTACATTCAACATCTTGAGGCTGAGGTTTTGATCCTTGTGCTATATGTTGATGACCTTCTTCTCACAGGTAGCTCATCTTCTATGATTCAAGATGTTCAACAAGCATTGATGGACTAGTTTGAGATTACTAATCTTGGTCTATTACACTATTTTCTTGGTCTACAGATTGTTTAGTCCTCTACTAGAATCTTTGTTTATCAGTAGAAGTATGCTCTTGACATGCTTCAACACTTCGACATGTTTGACTAGAACCGTGCTCCCATACCTTTTATTTAGGTGTCACTTTGTCTATCTCCTTCACTTTGCCTTTAGTGGATCCCACATTGTATCGATAGTTGGTTGGTAGCTTGTTGTACCTGAACCACACTTGTCCTAATCTCTCCTTTCCAGTTGGTCTTGTCTCTTGATTTTCACATGAGCCTCATGAGAGTCATTGGCAAGCTGCCAAGTATATTTTGAGATACATTCAGGGAACCTTTACATATGCCATTCATTACATTAGGGACTCCTCACATTGCTAGCTACACTGACTCAGATTGGGTTAGTGATGTTGTTGATCAAAATTCTACTTCTGGCTTCTTCTTTTTTCTGTCTTGGCTCTGGTCCTATCACATGATCATGCAAGAAGTGGTATGCTCACACAATTTCATCTATAGAGGTTGAGTATAGAGAAGAAGTGCTTCCTAGTCATGATATTTTATGGCTTCGACAGTTGTTGACTGAGTTTGGTTTTCCTCCTAACTATCCAACTATTTTATGGTGCGATAATAAGAGTGCTATTCACATCTCTCAGAACTTGGTGGAGCATCAACACACTAAATACATTGAGCTTCATATGCATTTCATCCATTAGCTAATATAGGAAGGTATTCTTTCTTTGGATTATATTTCCATTGATGCCTATGTTGCTGACATTTTCACCAAGTCATTTGCATCACCTTGCTATCTTCAGTTGCAGCCTATGCTTGGGGTTATGGAAGTTATCCTTGCGGGGTCTTATTCAAGACTTCCTTCCTTCATGTTTTTTCAGCATGTTTGTTCTCTCTTTTTGGAGAGGGGTTTTTTTCACTGGGTTTTCTCCTTTGTCTCTGGTTTACAGAGATTTCCTTGTTTTGGGTACCTAATCAGGCCTTGTTGTCGAGACCCATTTTCTTGCTTTCATAGCTTTGCTAGGTTAGCTTACCTCCTAAGCTTCACTAAAGGGGGGGTGTTAGAGTAACTATTTATTTACGCTTATTAATTAGATCATGTTGATTTAATTAATTAAGTCATTATTACTCTAGTCTACTTAAGCTTACTCTTAGGTGCATATAATTAATATTTTTTATTAATTATAATGCACAAACCTAGTTTTCTTTCCTTTAGGGTTTCATTCACCTTTAAGGTTGAACATTTTTACTTTTTGTTTTCATAACTTAGAATACAATTTTCTCTCACACCATTGATATTTTCCAAGCTTTTCTTTTTCCTTTTCAAGTTTCTCTTTAGTATAGGTTATTTGCATGCAGGTGTTCTTATCGATATGTAAAGTTGGTTCTCACAACTTCTATACTAGGGAGGTAGGAAAAATTATTGATTCCATTGATTAGAAAGCTTGAGAAAAAGGCTACTAAGGGCTAAGTAGAGTTGAAGTGTGATTGCTTGAAAGGTTTCAAAGAGAATCAGTGATGGTGATATTAATCGAAGTTAGTTAGAGGATTAGTAGATAAGATACACTGTGATCTATATTTGCAAAGTGAGTTGTATTTATCAAATTAACTTGTTGTTACTTTCTAACCATTGAATCAGTTAAAATACTTTAATCAAAGTTGATCTAATAGTCATTTGTAAATCCTTTAATCAAGGTGATGTTCTAATGGAATGTTCTTAAGCCCTATAACCAAGAAAATTCTAACAAGGTGATTAAATCCTTTAACAAGGTCACACCTAATAGTATGTATTGTAATCTTTAACATGGTTGGCCCTTAAACAAGCTCACTTTGGAAGAGTGAAAATTTGGTAGCATGTTATTGGTGGTTTTTTGGCAAATTGGGTTACCATGTTAAATCTTGGTGTTATATACTTGTGTAAATGATACTTGGTGTGTTTTATTTCTTATTTATTTACATTATGTAAGTAGGTTACTATTGGGATAGTGAACTATAAGTTTATGTTACCAATAAGATGATACAGAGATTGAGTGGACTAATGAATAAATTTGAGTTGTTAAAAGTGGTTAAAAGTTTGTTTGGAACATCTGGACTTGAGGACAATTGATTCACCCCCTCCCCTCTAAGTTATTATAAATCATTATAACAATTGGTATTAGAGCTTGTGGTGCCTGTAAGGAAAGCTTTAAGGGACTTAAATTTAAAGACCATGATGTTCAGAAAGGAGGTACCCAAGTTGAATAAGGATAACTTCTATGCATGAAAAAGTTTGATGAAGTTGCACATTGCTAGAATTAGAGATTCAACAATATACATGTACTGACAGGGATCCATGATAGAGATAAGCATGTACTAAGAGCCTAATTAGAAATATTAAGAGGAAAGTTTGATGACATGAAAAGGGTAGAAGGTGAGAACATTGCTCAATATATTGGAAGAATCAAAGAGGTGGTGAATTCTATCAAAGGAGAAGAAGGAAAGATTAATGATGCAACCAAATCAAGAAGGTACTAAGAACCTTGTTTCCTATTTATGCTATTAGAGTTTCTACAATACAAGAACTAAGATATACACTTGGTAATGATTTAACCTTGGATAATCTAGTTGGTAGACTTATTGCATTTGAGTTGTAAAGTTCTGATAATTTTACTACCCCTCCTATTGAATCTACTTTTAAGTCACAACCAGTTCTAAAAAAATCTAAGAAGAAGAAAGGAAAACATGAAGAGAATGATAGTGAATCATCTAATGATAATCTTGAGGATCTTGAAGAATCAATTTCTAAAAGGATACCAAAAAGAAAAGGTAAATTTCCTATAATCTATTTTTCATGCAATAAAGTTGGCCATATTGCTGCAAGATATCCTGATAGGGATGACATGGATGAAAAGAAAGACATCAAGTACTAAAGAAGAAGAGATGATAAAGACAATAGAAGATACAAGAACAACAAGGAAAAACATCAAAAATCTTGTTACATTACTGAAAAAGAAACTAATAATGATTCTAATAGTAATGATGATGAAGTTGTTTATGTTGCAATGAAATATTATTTTGATGAAGATGAGAAAACTGCACTTATTTCATATGTGAGTAAAGGAGATAGATAGATAATTGATAGTGATTTCTCACAACACATGGTTGGTGTTAAAAGTAAGTTTGAAACTTTAGTATATTATGAAGGAGTCCATGTAAAGTTTGGTAATGATGCACCATGTCTTGTGAAAGGTAAAGGATCAATAAGATTAACTGATAAGATTAGATGTGATAATGAGTATTTTGTTGAAGGACTGATAACCAATTTTTGAGTGTTGCATAGTTGAATAGTTTAGGCTATCTAGTTGAGTTTCAAACAAGAAAGATAACATCTAGAATGGTTTTCAAGAACTTTTTGGGAGTGGAGAAAAACAATAGGTATCTTATTCTACCCAAACCTATATGATGTTACATGCTTGTTTTCATAATATGAAGATATTTGGCTATGGAATAAGAGGCTATGTCATATCAATTTGTATAATTTTATAAGCATTAGTAAGATGAAAAGAGTAAGAGGATTATCAAGATTGAAGAAACTTGATATTGTAATGTGTTAATAATGTAAATTGGGAAAAATGAAAAAGTCTAGTTTCAAGAGAAAGACCTATTAATCTGATGATATAGTGGAGTT
Organism: Cupressus sempervirens; assembly: GCA_028749045.1. NCBI lineage: Eukaryota > Viridiplantae > Streptophyta > Pinopsida > Cupressales > Cupressaceae > Cupressus > Cupressus sempervirens. Next base: position 793,338,858 of record CM053792.1, read on the forward strand.
GATTCATAATAATGTTTGTGGACCTAATGAAGTTCAAAGCTATTGTGGTGACAAATATTTGTTCTATTTGTTTATGATTACTCTAGAATGATGATTGTGATGTTTCTTAAAGAAAAATCTTATGCATTTTGATTATTTAAGTGGTATTTGGTTAGAGTTAGAAAAGGAAATAGGTAAAATATCGAAGTGTTTGCGATCTAACAATGGAGGTGAATTTATGTCAGAGAAACTCAACATACTCTACAATAATAGAGGAATTTTGTAAGAAATAAGAATTGCTGAGAGGGGGTGGGGGGGGGGGGGGGGTTGGGTTTGAATCAGTAACTTAAAAACTTTAGTCACCAACTAGATATTATTAATTACTTTGAACCATGGACAAAGATAACTCATAACACCATATTTTGTTAACTAGGAAAACCCTAGCCAAGGGAAAACCCCGATGGGGATGATACCCACTAGATAATATACTGATATATATGTTGCTTGTTGGATGGACCCTATTTGGAGTCAATGATCAAATTCAGTAGAGAGAGTCTATGCTAGGAGACTTTGAATCCTTGTTAGGAGATTCCAAACCTATTAGGCATTGGTACAGTAGATGCAAGATGAGCCCATTGCCCAAACATGCACTTCCAATTACAAGAAGAACTTACTGCTCAAACAAGTAATTAGTCTTGTAGTATACATGTCTTGTAAATTATTCCTTGACTAATCTCTAATATTTTTCTCAATCTTAGATCACAAAAATAGCTCAATAAAACTTTTCATATATTGCTTCACAAAAGTTCGCATATCATAATATTTTCACAACTACCATACTTCTTATCACAAAATGTCCTTTGAATAAATACCATGTCTTTATACAAATCGCTGCTAGGTCAGATAAGACCATAATACACTTTTCCAACTTAGAGTAAACATCTAGGATGTCAGCCCTAATTGGAAAAGTAATTATTTTGTAAACAAAATAATTCCTTTTCTTTAATTCTGCTATCTTGTTTCACTGGTAAAACATGAATATCTCTTTTCAACATAGTCCATAGTGATTTATGAGGTAGTACACATAATCATAAACATGTGTACTATCTCCATATGACTTCATTAATCATAATATAATGTTACTAACAAGTTACATACAAAATAATACACTACTGTAAACCAAATTCATACTTAGAAAATTTTTTGAGTACCAAAAGCTAAGTATCTTTATTTCTGAGGTTTCTTGTAAGCATGTACATCATTTGTTGCCATAAATGAAAAAAATTACATATCTTCATTAGCCAATTTTCAATAATCTCACTCTTTGGCATTGATGGTAACAAAATAGAGGAAATTAGTTAAGTATCAAAAAATTGTCAAAAGCATTACAGTACGAATACATTAATTAACTATTACAACTTTTTTATCTTGCATATGCTCCCCCTTACAATAAGATTTGATACCTTAAAATTTTATCTTCTCCTCTTTACCTGATTTACAATTTTCTTGTACATCTTCTCCCCCTTTCACATCAATGACAAAGGTATGCCAAAAAAAAAATCAAAAACTATGTTCTTCTACCTTAAACTAATAGTATCTTCATGCAATCATCAAAACTTTCCTTAAGGTTGGTTAAACATTTTATCCATGTATCCTTGGCTATTTCAGTAGAGGTGATAATTGTACATAGGGCATATGATGCAATCTCAACTATATTAAGATCAAATAATAAAAAGTTTGAGTACGTGTCCTTGGCTTTGACTCACTCCTCCAACTATCTCTCAACAATAGATATTTTTAGAACAATAGAATCTCTAAAATCTGATAATCTCTTCAAAAAAATTTGTTTCCAAAGTTCTAGATTCCTGATATCACTATGAATACTAGCCAATTGTCCTTCAAAGTCATCAATTTTACTAGAAGGTTGCTACATCTGGCTTGATAGAGCCTCTAGCTCACTTAGCTTACCTTAAATCTTACTATCAAGATCCTTAGTCAACTTATGAGATAGTGTACACTTGATGTACAATACTTTTCCATCTTATTGACTTTTTTGAAGTTCCTTGATACAAGTATCAAGACTTAGCAAATCATTCTTGATATTCTAACAAATAGTGCGAAATAAATTAGCATCATGTGAAATTTGTGCTCATTCTGCAACATTCAACAAATTTATAAATTTCTCATCTAAAAATTTCAATATTGTTGTGCCCTCTATTTAGGATTTGACTCTGTATGCTAGACTACTAGAGTACTGTGTAATCTATCAGTAACCTCCATCAAGGTTCTTTTTAGGGTCTTTACTATCATGTTCTTCTAAATAGGATTTGACAGAGATGAGATCAAGTCATTTTGATCATCATCATCACTTGTTAGGCTAGCAAGCGAAAGTGGTGTAGATGAACTAGAAGATTTAGATTCATCTTCCCTTTTCTTCTTCCCTACTACCTCTTTGACTCTTTTCTCTTTTTTCTCTTTCTCTTCCTTTTCTATTCTTTCTTTCTCTTCCTCCTCTATTCTCTTCTTCCTTTCTTCCTCTATTTTCCTCTTCTTTTCTTCCTCAACTCTTCTTTTCATCTCTTCTTCAAGCAATTTCTACTTGGCTTCTTCCATTTTCCTCTTTTCTTCCTCTAATAGCCTTTTCTCCTATTCAATTTGTTTCAATTGATCTTCAATAATATCGGCATGAGATTTAGGTTGTTTAGAACTCTCAAAAGGGTTACTATCATTAATGTGAATGGTAACATTGGTCTGATCAATTTTCATAGTGTCATCACTTACTTACACTTTTGAGGTTGTAGGTGTTGGTGAAGGTGTTGCCTTAGATTCTATCATCATCTAACTGATGGTCATAGTTGTTTCACTTCTTATCTTGTCCTTCTCATCAACCATAAAAAGAAATGTTCTTACCTTGTTTTTTAAGTAAGGTGCCAGACTAATCAACAAATTCCTGACTTCTTCTTCATCATCAGTCTTACATATGGTCGTTATAATAGAATTCTGAAGTTCTATGTCTTCTTCTATAGCTACTGCCTTCTTCTCTATGAGTCTATCATAGACCATCTAATTTATGGTTCCTTCAAGTTTTAAACTATTATCTATTATATATCTCATAGTAGAGATATCAATCTAATCTTTCTCAATATCATTATACATGTAATAAAAAATTTTCATCTAAAGAAAGTTCCCTTCATTAGCAAAAATTAAATTAATCTTCTTTATCTTCAGCTTCTATGGTTGCCAAGCTTTTCCTATTGACTATTTAGAAGTAGTAACTCTCTCTGCCTATTTAGCTTCTTGTTCTTCTTCACTAGATTCAACAATTGTCAACAACCTCTTTTGTCTATTTCTTGGTCTAGTGGCTAGTTGCTTGACAATTTTTTATTGTTTCATCATAGCTTAAACTAATCTCTCTAATTTCCTCTTTAACTCACTTGGCTATACATCTAATACTACTGCATAAGGAATGCTTTTTCTTGAAGATATCTCTGTAATAGACATTGATAATGGTTTCCCATATCTTATTCCTTTCTTGATGGTCTGTCTAGTTGCCTATGACTCAATTTCTATCTTTTCCACCTTTGTAAAGCTTTCTTCATTATTGTTTCTATCTTCTGATTAGATGCTTTCTCTAAGGATTCCTGATGAGATGATTGGGTAATTTCTTCATAAGTTTCTTGCAAATCTATACTCATCTTGGTCCTTCTCAAATTTCAATAATAAATCAGTGTATCTAACTATTACTTCATCATTTAATTCATAACCCAACAGATCAAAAAGTGTTTCCCAAGGTTCTACTACTTGAATATGAGTTGAATTAGTTTCAAACATAACACATATATCATCATTTAATCTATTTACAATTACATGTGTAATTTTGAATCTTTATCTCATTCCATTATGAAATGTTTTCACTATCAAATTCCCACTGTCCAAGATTTTTTCTATTGGATGTCTTCTACATACATCTGTAATCTTCTCCATGGTGCTCATAATCTTTATGACTAGCAAATATGGAAATCTCTTAAGTACATGAAATAATATGTGATTGATCTATGACTAAAATCTAAACACACCATTCTTGGTTCTCTTGATTTTCTCCAAGTTCTCAAGAGGTTTCATTCTTATAATTTCACTAAGGTTGACTTGTTCCTTCTCAATGCAAATCTTATAGGCTGCATAGGTCAATCTTGTTGAGAATTTATCAATCTTTGAACTTGCACATATGGAGTAGGCAATGATTCTACTTAGGAATATTACATCATCTTGTTTAATAGTGCTGATCACCATAACCATCCCATTTTATACTACTTTTGTGTAGCTTTCAACCTTCTTCTTAACAAGTTTCTCACCTATAGGTACACTACCTTGTTTGCTAAGACTAGTTACTTCATGAATAAGGTCAGGTGAAATATCAACTACAATGTCTTCCATCCATAGTCATATCCTAGTTAAAGACTAATTCCATATCTTTGTTCATAAACTTGTTCCCAATAGTTCTAAACTTGCTATTAAGATAACTTCCTACATCTTCCAAATTTACTATATTTTTTAGAGTAATGTATAATGTTGAATTAGGGTTTCCTTCTCAACATTATGGACTATTGACATATCCATATTTCTATCAAATATAAACTTTATTGAATAAATTCTATGGATAAATGATAACATAGCTCTTTCCAAAAATAGGGTTTACATTGAAATCATGTTGTCAATTCACTTCTAAGTGTTCTATTCTTCTAATGTAATCATAATGAAATAATCAAGTCAGTACTCCATTTTATTCCTCTACTTTGAACTTGTATTAATTGCATACCTTGCAAACATTAAAAGGTTTTCAATTGCATTTTGAAATCAAATATATTCTCAAGATCTTCTATCTGATCTTTAGATGCTACCCAAGGATTACTATAGCTTCCTTCCATCATGACAATGCTCGAAGAATCTTTGCTCCATGAAATTATTTGTAAAAACATAGTTTTCATCTTCTTCTACAGAATTAACTTTCTTTGTAATAATAGTAATTCTTAATTTATGTGTAACAAGTGCCAATAAGCTCCAAATTTCAAGTGAGCTTAGATACCATCTAAACTTATCTTGATACACATTTTCCCAACTTCACTACCTCTAGTTTGATCTCTAGATAAAGTTTCAAATTTTGATGTTCTGTACAAGCTCAATTTAACTTGATTGAATCAAACTTGATTATTGACTTTGATCTTCCTGTCCCACCATCTTCTAACTTTTTTTTTGAGATGTCCAATCCTTTTACAATTGCCTCATTAAGTTCTTTCCAAAGTTCATTGACAATATTTTCTTGTTCCTCATTGTCTTTCTTAGTTCTAGATTTCCCTTCATGTTTCCTTCTATCATTTCTGATGTTTATTTCATCATTCCTTTTATTTCCAAAGTTTCTTCTATTGTTCCTTCTATCTTTGAACTTTCTATCCATTCTACAATACTTTGTTGTATGTCTGAAGTTGTTGGATAACTGACATACTAGAGTTTTGCTCCTATGATTTTGTTGATCATTAGGTGCATGAAAATTTCAAGCCATAAGTCCAAAGTTTTTACACTTATAACACATGATCTACCTTCTTTCTTCACAAGGTTTTCCTTCTCTCAATGTCCTTTCATTAGATCTTCTATCTATAGAGTTTGTATTTCTAGACATTCTAGTATTCCTTCTATCATTATCATATTTAGGTTTCCTACAATCAATCTCTATATGACCCATACCATGATAATTATGACAATAAAAAATTGTAACATGATTAAATGACTTATTTGTATAATTTATTTTCATATGAACTATTTCATTACATGAAAAAAAATTACCTCTAAGTTCATACTTGGTTTCCTTAGGAGATTCCACTTGCTTTGGTTCATCTAATATCTCAACCTCCTTGTCTTGTCTAACTTCTTTAGGCTTGTCAGAAGATTAACTAGATTTAATCTTATCATTAGATTTATGTTTGTCTTTTTAGATCCAATCTAATTTTAGGTTTCTTTGTAGACATGTTAAATAGATAACCAAGACTAGTTTTATCATAGGTAGGTCTCTGTATTGACATTGAATCATCAAGCTTTTCTCTGCTAGCATAAAGCTTCTCAATTTGCTGCTCACAATGAGCTAGTTCACCTTTCACAATAGTGTTGTACCTATGAAGTTCTTCATGATCTTCTTTTAATGTTTCAAACTTAGATGTCTTCTTTGCCAGACTTTCTCTAAGATCTATATTATCAGTCTTCATATCAGTTTCAACTTTGCTAGGATCACAATTTAGAGTCAACTTTAGATTTGTTATCTTCAATCATGCTTCAAGATCTTATACTTTGTCTTCAGCTTTGAATAATAATCATCACTAGTTTCCTATCTAGTAGATTTAGACTTGGATTTGAGATATCCAATATTTTCCTTCAATTTTCCAATGTATACTTTGGAGTCTTCATATCTATCCTTCACCTTATCTCTTTTTTCAGTAAGGAGATCAATTTCTGCATCAACTATTCCATATCCATAGGGATCTTACTCAAGCTATTAAGCCTCTTGTGAGTAATTGAGCTCTGATACCAATTGTTAGATATAAGAATTACTAAGGGGGGGGGGTGTGGTGAATCAGTAATTTAAAAAATTTAGTCACCAACTAGATATTATTAATTACTTTGAACCATACATAAGAAAGTAAACAAGTAATGTTGAAAAATATTAGTAACTATGCACAAAGATAAGTCATAATACCATATTTTGTTAACTAGGGAAAGCTTGGCCAAGGGAAAACCCTGTTGGGGATGATACCCACTAGATAATATACTGATATATATGTTCCTTGTTAGAGGATGAACCCTTTTAGGATTCAATGAGAAATAGCATAGAGAGTCCCTGTTAGGAGACTTTGAATTCCTTTTAGGAGATTTCAACCCTGTTAGGAGTTGTGGTATAGTAGATGCAAGATGAGCCCACTACCCAAACATGCATTTCCAATTACAAGACGAGTTCACTACCTAAACAAGTAATTAGCCTTCTACTATATAGGTCCTATAACTTCTTCCTTGATTGATCTCTAATCTTCTGTTCGATCTTAGATCACAAAATATCTCAACAAAGCTTCGCATTTATTGCATCACAAAATTTTTCATATCATAGTATTTTCACAACTACCACACTTCTTGTCACAAAATGTCCTTTGAATAAATACCATGCCTTTACACAAATTATTGCTAGGTTAGCTAAGACCATAATACACTTTTCCAATTTAAAATAAACATCTAGGATGTCAACCCTAATTTGACAAGTAATTATTTTGTAAATGAAATAATTCCTTTCCTTTTATTTCATTGTCCCGTTTCACTAGTAAAACACAAATATCTCTTTTCCATATAGTCTGTACTAATTTCCAAAGTTCTACCCATCATCATTAATAATGTGTACTATCTCCATGTAATTTTTCTAATCATAATATGATGTTAGTAACAAATTACATAAAAATAATATACTATTGTAATCCAAATTCATACTTACACAATTTTTTGACTACCAAAAGCTAAGTATCATTATTTTTGAAGTTTCCTATAAGCATGTACTTCATGTGTTTCCATAAATGACAACAATTACATATCTTCATTAGCCAATTGTCAATAGAAGCAAAAGACAAATGTCAACATTGAGGACCCCTCCATAGAATAATATAGTTGAAAGGACAAATAGATTAATCATGGACTATGCTAGGACATTGATGATGGAAAATAATATTTCACAAAAGTACTTGAGAGAGGCTGTAAGTAAAATTGTTTATACTTTGAAGTGAATACAAGTCAAGAAATGTCCAAATGCTACACCATTTTATTTGTGATATAGATATGCACTTAATGTGAAGTATTTTAAAGTATTTGAAAGAAAATGTTATATACTAAAAAATAATCGACATAGAAAACTTGATGCTAAAGGTGATGAAGGTATATTCCTAGGATATTCCACTAAAAGAAAAAGATATAAATGATTTAATTTGAACACTAAAAAAGTTGTGGAAAGTGGAAATGTTAGAGTTGATGAATATGCAGAGAAAAATGAAGCTGAATGCAAATGTGAACCTAAAGACTACAAGAATTATGTATATGTCAATGAAGGAGAATATTGTGCCCTATTTGAGAAAGAGAAGAAAGATGCTGAGTAGAAGAAACCAATGGATATGGAGTTACAATAGCAAACTAGCAATCATCGGGCAGTTGTAGTCAAGCATAAGGAAGTGATTGTTTATCAATTAGAATAAAAAGAAGAGTTACAAGAAGTGCTAACTGAAGTGAATGTAGATGATGAACTTGAAGAGCAAAGATTTTTTTAAGAAGACAAGAACTTGTGCCACCAAAATATGTAAGAAGACGTCATGCACCAGATCAAATCATGGGTGACAAAGATTCATGAGTTATGAAAAGAAAAAGATTAAGAAGAGATACATACTTATTGTGTGAGTATGAACCTAGACTAATCAAGGATGCATTTAAGAATGAAGAATGGAATGCACCCATGACTTAAGAGATTGAGAAAATAGAGAACATGATTTGGACATTTCTACCTAGACTAAAGGATAAGAATTTTATTAGACAAAGTGGGTATTCAGAAACAAGTTGAATGAGAAAGGTGAAGTCATAGGAAATAAAGCAAGAATAATTTGGAAGGGATGCTGATTAGAAATTCATTTAGCATGTGGAAGTTTTTCATTTTTTTGGTATCACTTTTCTTTTTCATGGCTCAAAAACTAGGCTCTAGAATGTCATCCTCACAAAGATTCCAAAAAATCTTGCATATTGGGTCACATAACCTCTTTTTTTAGAATTTTTTAAAAAAAAAATTGTTGTAAATTTGTTGTAGGTACTCATGTGTGCTACTTTTTTTTTTTTGGTCCCATTAAAATCACCCTATAATAAGCTTTAAAAATTCTTGCATAACATCCTTTTGGCATCAGACATAGAATTATATATATTTCATAAAGTATCTTGGAGATATTATTTCCTTCCTAAAAGCTCTAAAGGATTTTGACTCATTTCAATCTAGAAGCAAGGTATTTCCTTGTGTATCAAATAGATTATAAGAACCATTTCTAGTAATGAAGCTTGGAAAATTCTCCTTTGATATTGTATTTCATCTAGATTTCCCCTTGATCACCCAACATGGATGAGACATTATTTTTTATAATGTTCTTCTCATGAGAGAGGTAGTTTAAATTATACCCACAAGATCTTTTCTCTAGATAAAAAATGAGTTTACACACTTTGGAGGATCAACATGTTAAATTATTCCTCCTCGATCTCCATGATCTTCATACTTTTGATATAGTGATATTAGTTCCATATATTGAGTTATTACAAAATAAATTGGTATTTCTCGCATCAAGTTGAGTAGTGGAAAGATTGTTGATAGTATCCATTAAAAATATTTTTCAAATATTCCTTTGTTGAAATTATCAATGGCTCTCACCACATTTGTCTATGGTCTATATTTTAAACTAGCTTTAGCATCCCTAGTGATCACATAATTTAGCTTAGAGGAATAAGTTATCTACTATTTTGTGTGCTATCACAAACTCCAAATTATCTCATTTTGCATTGTGTATTATTTTCCATGGCTTGCCTCTAGATTCATGTCTCCATCATTTGAGAGTACGCAACCCTTACAATCTTTCTTTTGGGGGTCAACCTATATTTTTCCTCCATATATTTTCTCTCTCTAGAAGTGCGCATCAATATTGTGTGTTGACTCATGATTTTTTAGTCCCTTTAAACTTATTTTTTTTCTCTTCAAGGAATAAGGTCATTCTACATAATTATTGTAGATTTTAATCTCATTTCCTATTGCTCTAGCATACTTCCAAATTTGAAATCTTATTTATAATTTTTAAGGTTACAAGTGCAACTATATTTACACATTCTAGAATTGATACTTGTATTTTTTATGCTAAAGAATGTATTGAAAATAATATGATGTTAAAAATATAAGTACGTGTAACAAGGTGTGTCTTAAAGTGGCCCAGTTGTAAGAGATTTTACAACATCAGTGCAATGCTCCTTTTATGAATACTAGGGTTGCATTAGATGGTTCTATTGCTGGTGGTTGCTCACTATCCCATCCTTATTGTCATGTTTGTAGCTCCTTTCTCAGGCATTTGTACACCACATTCACTAGTTCCTAGATGTCACTCGAATGATCATCAAGATTTTCCCCATCAGTTGTTGAAATCTCCAAAACTTGGTAATTTTTCTTCTAGATGGCCCTTTGGTGGTGGTGTTCCTCTTTCTACTATATGTTGGCTTTGTTTAGGTAAAGATTATCAATGGTTCTCCTCATCCAAATGAAATCCTTGACTTTGTGTAGCCTTTTCTCCATGTAAGGAGGATATGTTAATCTCAGTTTGGTTTTGACATATGAGTGACAATATACTTAAGTCATTTACAAAGTTCATGCCAAATAAGTAATACATTCTAAGCATAAGTTTCTAGATAGAATATGCCAAACGAGAGATATACAGTAAGTGTCTAGTAACTAGTAAGTGCCAAGTCACTCAAGTGCTGAGTAGATAGTAGGTGCCGAGTTATTTAGATGTCAAGTGACCAATGGATGCTGAGTCATTTAGAGGCTGAGTTACAAAATTGAAGTTGCAGCTGATGCCAAGCATCAACAACTTCAAGTGCTGAGTAATATAGTTTTGACGTAGTTGTTTGTAATGACACAAACTACTATGTAAACCATTTTGGAGCTAACTTAAGGATTATTTTGCAATCATAGATGATAAGGATGAATATTTATTGCGAATCATTATGTAGTACATGTAGCCAATCAAAAAAAGGGAGGGATTAAGCAGCAATATGGGTGAATCACAATCATTGATTCATACCTAACCCTAAGTTACCTAGGTCTTCTTATGGAGAACAAACCCTAAACTTTTTATGAATGTAGAAGGAGAAAAGAGAGAAGTTTTGCATGTACAAATAGAGCATTCATGGTGATTAAGGTATGATGGATTGACATACATAGAAGAATCAGTTAAATGACAACAAAGAAAAAGAGTTAGAGGAGAGAAGAGATACATCTGATTAGAAAGGATCAAGTACACATCAGGAAAGAGGTGATCTATTATCTAGCATCAAAGTGTTAATGATAGGATCATTGATCAGACATTCTAATAGGTGAATACATTAAATCTCTTGACAAAGTAGTCTTAACAGCCTATTTTATATCCTTTTACAAGTTGCTTACTTCATTGTAAGTTAAAGTCCTTTTACTAGGCACACTTATAATAGGGTGTTGAAATCCTTTAACAAGGTAAGATCTAAAAATATTGTAAGCCTTTAATATGGTAGACCTTTCATAGGTTAGATCATGTTTCATGATCAAACATTATAACTTTCATTGGATAAACTTTATTATTGTAGTAGTGGAGACTTGTGGGTGTCATCCCCATGACAATTTTACCTTCTCCCTGGAGGGTTTATGGGTAACCAAATATCTTGTGTCATACACATCTTGAATGTTTATTTAATTTCAATTTATGGATGTATATGCTTAATTTGGTATTTCAGTATACATGCATAGCTTGTGAGATGGATGTGTGGTGAATGATTTTAAGGTTGAAGTTTTAAGTGCTCATTCACCCCCAACCCCTCTTAGAATTTACTTTTCCCATTGTATCATAGGAATAGTTTAATAATCATAAATGAAGGATATGCCATTGCATAAATCTAGGTAACATGAAGTGATATATCAATCCCTAGTTCCAAAAATGTTAAGAATAAGAAAAATATAGAGAAAATGCTAAAAATATGATGCAAAAATGTTAAATATATAGAGTTGATTGATGCACATAAAGAAAGAAATTATATATAAATATTAAATCTTGAAACCAAAAATGTTGCCAAGAGAAGTATTCAAAACTAGTGCATGTTTGATTCCTTATGCAAAAATGTTGAGTGCCTAAACCTGATTGACCCAAGATATGATAAAAAGAGAAAGTCTAAATGCTTAATCTTCGAATTGAAAATGTTCCTTAGACAAGTATTGAAATTTTTAAAAAGAAACCGATTAGAAAAACTATTAAAAAAGCCTTGCAACGACATTATGGAAAAAATATTTCAGTATATTAGTATACTAGGAAAATATATTTTTAGAAAATAGATGATACAAATGAGTAGAGAAGAATGCAAGTGGTACATTAACAATCCAATTTTTATAATCTTATCACCTACTCTTTTCTGGTTGCACAAGCTAAGAGTTGTGGAAGCTCTTTCATCTTGGGAAAAGAAAATGTAATCAAAAGTTTTCTTGTCTAAAATTTGAAAGCTAGAAAATAAAAAGAAAAGAGACTTATGAGAAAAGCCAAAAAGTTAACTCATACCACTCATCATCATGATAATCACATGTATATATCATATGGTCTATGTATCTTTCATGGAAAAATATATTTGTAGATAGGTTTTCTTTTTAATACTCCTTTTTTTCAAATATCCCAACCATCAAAATTTGGTGTAGTTTTTAGGTTCTTGATGACATCAGTGATTTCTTTTTCTAGGGTAAATGAGCGGAGGAAATCGATCTATGATTTGTGTGTGAAGAATCGTTGGATTAGGAATTATTAAAAGTAGCCCTAGTTCTAGTAATGAATAATGTGTTTGCAATTGCTTGAGTTATAGGGGAAAGTAGTTTACGTAGCAAGTGTATGTTTTGACCAATGTATAGAAGGAGGATGTCAGAAAACTATTATGGTTTGAAATAGGTCTAAGGATAAGTTAGAATCCTAAGCCTAAGCCTCCAATTATGGAGGTGTGCATAAGAATTTATAGCTGGTTAGACAGTCGAGCAACTAATGTAGTACAGTAAAAGGTTTTAGTTTTCATCAATTTGTGTTTATAAATTTTTAGTGAAAATTTATAATTAAATTGAAAGAAGTGATGCGTATCAATTTTATTATATGCTATTTGCAAGTGATCCAAAATCTGTGAAAGTTTGAAACCTATGTTAACCGGTCCAATTCAGATTTTATATAAAAATTAATTGAGGAAAACAAATTGCGTTGGAAATTTCATTTCTGTACATATGAAAATAAAACAAAATAGAACAAATTTAGCACATCAAAATAAATTGTTGAATATTTAAGACTCAAATCCTATTTACATTTCATGAAAAGAAACAAAAATTTGAAGGCTCTAGAATAAATTCTTTGGTGCTAGCAAATGCTTATTCCATTGAAGACCTATAAATAACCTAATATCAAAAGAACTATGAAATATATTCAAAGGGAAAGAAAATATAAATAATTTAGGATTGGCCAAGAACATTATGCACTAATCTCAACTTGTAAAATGAAAATTACACTTCCCATGGAATGAATTTGAAACCTATTATTTTTTGAACTTGTAGATAAACAATCTATTCATCTATTATGTCTAGAGATGACAATAATTACATACCTTGTTAAGGGGTAGCATTCCTCATAACATGTGGAAGATCATAATTGATGCTGTGAACATGGGTATATTTATTAACAATCATATATATTAAAAATCCTGCTACTCCTCCAATGTCTACCACACTCTTGAATCTCTTAAACCCATCATAAACCTCCAATACAGATGCAATTATAGTATTGCTGAAGGTATCACAATATTACCCACATTGGAAAAAAATACACTTATGTTCTACAACATATTATGAAGCATGTTAATGTGTTCATAAGTCACAAACATCAATGAATATAGTTCACTTAGCAAGTGCAACACTTGTCCATACACTAACATTACACATGATCTTTGCATGGAAGGACTTTCACAGCTGCTAATAGCTCCATTGTCAAACGAAATGAATTTTCATCAATGCAACAAGTTTTGAAAACAAAAGAAAAAGAGATGGGAGGAAAAAGGATGCAACTATTCTCCCCTAGAATTGTACAGTTCACCAATTTTCAAAAAATCGAAAACAACATAGATTTTCCAAAAAATTTAGTGTATGATCTTCATGATCTGCATAGGTTGTAGTAAAAAACAATAAAAAAATTGGATAAAAATCACTGCATTTTCATGAATCTAGATGTAATGCCCTGCCAAGGGATCCAAAGAATTTTACTAAGCTTGCCAAACAATTTTTTTTTAAAACATGAAAGATAAACCGTTTACAATATTTGCGGAAGCAATAGTAACATCCAACTGAAAGTAAACATAACATAACAGATTACATTCTTTAAGATCCCTTAATGTTGAATTACATCTAAACTAACTATTCATCTAACATCACATCCTTATGAAATAACCATGATACATCCAATGTACTTAAACAATATACACATGTCCTTTTAGTAATTACATTTTAGATTATTCAATCATCCTCTGTACATGTCACAGAATATGAAAAGCTTAAAAGAATAAACATCCATGTAAATAAAGTACATCATCATCCAATATTAATCCATGATGCAATTAAAGTAAATGAAACCATAAACAATACATGATACATCATCATCATAAAGATATAAACATCCATCATAAAAGATAACCATATATCACAAAACATAAATAACTAAGTGCATAGTTCCTCCCAACTGTAAATAGCATCATTAGACCATCATGGATCCTAGCCATCCCTCCATGCGTAACATTCCAAAGCACCGAAGAGATCATCGATATTATCATAGTAGGAATGTTACTCCTAAAACATCCTACTAACATGCAAAGTAAAGCATAAGATATCATCATCTAACATATGCAAATCATCAATATAAGAAACATACAAGTAAATACATCCATCATAAGGTATATCATCAATCATAAAGATCCAAGAACATAATGAAAATCAATACCAACCAAGAATACTCCAGCCACGGTGTCTCGGACAGATCTCAAATGATAAGAGTGGAAAAACACTACCACCCGACCGCGTGGAACCTAAGTGGTCCACTCCCACCATGCTGAGGAGATAATCTCAAGTCCCAAACAAGCTATCAGAACCACAAAGTATAAATCTCTATAAGTCCAGGAATCCTAAAAGTATACTAACTCAAAGGTTCCATCACACAAAATCGACATCTAATTTCCAGAGGCACACAATGACATGTAAGAAACCTACTCTGCAAGCGGGAAAGTGTCATCAAATTTATCATGTACAAGTTACCCTGGTAGTTAGCTAAACACCACGGGTCCATACTAATCTCATGCGGTCACTAGTATCCTCTCATATTGACGAGTCATACTACGGAATGCACGGTTGCAACCATGCGTTCTCACTACTCCCATCCTAGCCTGTACAAGCGCTCAAGGCATGGGAAATAACATCAAAAATTATCTTTTTAGGTTCATTTAATCCTCATTTAGTGTGTAAATGTTATCACTTATTAACCAATTTACAATGAGTTACCCTGGCAGCCACTTAGGGCCCCGACCCCCATTGCAAGCCACTTCCCGACACTACAAGTAGATTACCTACCCTAAGCTCATGGAATCATAAATCACCACAGTCCTGTACAAGCGACTGTAAAGAAAATTCAAAAGATAAACCATAAAAAGAATCATCAAATATCCATGATAAAACAATCAAATATCCATAATAAGAATCATCAAATTTCCATTAGCATCTGGAAAAGAATCCATAGAAAATCATGACCACAACAGTTCTCTATTGGCAACTGAAGGCATCACTGATAATCATAAGTATCAAGTGGTTCTCAATAACTAAAATATATCTCAAAATAAATCACCATATCCATTGGTTCTCAACAAGCAATCAAGAATATTTCAAAATCATACTGATAGAAGACTCCAAAATGGTTGAGTCAAACATGTCACAACATGACATCATCAAGAAATAAATCAACATTTCAGTCCCATCATGGCGACTAAATAATAATCCAAGGATAACTGATCGATGACTCAAAATGATTAGCTCAAGTGTCTCATACACATACATCTCATCTTCACACATGAAGATTGATGAACAATAACAATCAGTAAATACAAACATTTTATAGAGCATACGATCACATTACCATGGTTGGGCTTATAAAGATCGAGACCAAATATGATCAACATGCCAACACATCTCATAACCCCCGAGCCTCTGGTAATAACCTAGGACTGGTCAACACTAGTCAACCCAAAATCCAAAACAAGAAACATGGAGAATACACGATGTAAACACATGTTTTGGTTTACTAAAATCATTAAGTGTAGAAGTTTCTAGTTTTTTGTTTGCAAGTATACTTCAAGTGTCTAAGTTTCATCATTTGACCTACAAGTCAAGCCATTTATTCCCCGATAGCATTGTCCTTCCATTATTAAGAATTACATTCTAAGAATAACTTAAGGATAAATATTCACTAAACTGATCATCATTGACCTTTAATTAAATTGTTCTCTATATTTAACCATGATCCATATTCTAATTGATTATCCTTTCAACTTTTTTAGGATCAATATTCGTTATATTATAAGAGGACCAATTATCATTCTTCGAATAAGAGATCATAACTTTATTAGAATGATCAATTAATATCGGTTCACAATCCTTGACCTTTTATCATCCTAATAATTCTCAATTATATATTACTAAGTCTTCACCATTAAAATATCTAAAGTCGTTATTCAAGTCATTGGAATAAGACCTATCAATTTTGATATCAATATTTCATTAAAAGAATTATATCAATTAAATCTCCATTACATAACTTAATTATTAATTAAATCCAATTAACTCTAGTTAATTGATTTAATTAATAATTTCACAACCAAACCATCAACCCAATGAATATTAGTTGACTAATAACTAAAAGTCAGCCATACAAAAATATTCATGTTCATAGTTCAATAATAATAACTTGCTAATATTTAATGACAAGCTATATTGGAAATCTTATTAATAGATCACATTCATCATTCTTTATGAATACTAATGTTTCCTTAATTAATTCGTATTAATGATAGTCATTTCAAGATAAATTTCAATTGCATAATATAATTATATTGACAAATCATTGAATATTAATTGATTAAAAATCAATCATACGTCAAACCAAAAACTAATATCTTTTACAAAACTTTAATCATTAAATAAACTCCACTAGATTAACTCTTATCGTATTTATTGATAACTAATCAAACCATTATTTATTAATAGTTTGCTAGTCCTTACAAACATTAATAAATAATGAATTCATCAAACTATAACTACTTGATCTATAGAATCCTTCCATATACTCATTAGTTAATATTATACTAACTCTTAACACCATTAAGGTAAATCGACAAGTTCTCTAATAATACATAACATAACAATTCTACTTATAGTAATGTTATAATAATAACTCCATGTCAATTAATCCATTACCATTACATTCTCTTCATTTAAAATTGTCATTTCTTAAATTATTTAATATATATTAAATAATATTTAATATACATTAAATAATTAATATTAAAAGTCATCCGTTCTCTATTGAATTCAATATCTCTATCCATCAGCTCTATTTACAAACTTTCCATTAAAAATCTTTATTAATTCATTTAGAACATTCTTATGTCTTTAGACTAATTAAATAATTATTAAATTCTAATTATATTGCTTTGATATATTATTTTTGTGAAATTTAAGCATAATGAACTTTTGGTTATGGAAAATGGAAAAATATCCGTCCTTGAATAAAATAGTCCCAATACGAGGGCCGTATCTCCCTAATGAACTGTTGGATCGGGCTAAAATTGAAATATGTTGGAGAGGGCCAAGTTGCGCCAATTCTGACTAGAGCGATCAAATAAATTCGATCATGATAAAAAGTTATGAATGACTGAGTTTGAGTCTATCCAAGGGGCAGCGACAGGACAATTTATGATGAATTAAGAATTTCCTCTTAAAATAATTGTTCTCTAAATTTCACCATAAAAGGGTTTGTTCATACGCATCTAAAAATATAATTGATAGAAAAATTTCATCTAATCATTCAAATTTTCACCATAAAATTCCTATTTTAATTCCAAATCTTGTCTTTCTAATTTAATATAAATTCAAACTCTAACCCGATTCAGATCTAATTTCTTTCCTAAATTGAAGCTAGGGTTTTCTAATGAGTTATGTATTGATTTCTTGTTAGATTGTGGTGACTGATCAGGAAAGTACTATACATACTTCATAAATAGTGGGGTTCGGAACATCGCCCCAAATTTTTTTTTTGGGCCGTGGCTGACATGGTAGCCGACATATTATGGCCGACATTTGGCCGACATGTTATAACCCTAAAGCGGTTTAATACTTGTATAAAAAGGCTTAGGGTTGGGTATTTTTCATTATGTTGTGATGCGAAATTGGTTCTTGCGGCGGTATTGAGCTGTAAGGGATTACGGATTATAATCAGGTAGTAATCACTGGATTGTAATAAGATCAGACTTTCTATTTGGTGCACGTAGCCCAGGGATTGGGTGAACCACGTTAAATCTTGGTGCCTTGTGTTCATTTCTATGTGTTCTATTATTTTCTGTTATTGGTTATATTTGCATGTAGTTTTTTATTTCTGTCTGTGGTTTATCCTAACAAGTGGTATCAGAGAGAGGTTGTTTTTTAGTTATCCTTTGTAGGAAAGTCTCATGGTTAATTGGGAGTCTCACAGTTGAGTGGGAGTGATGGCAGATGAGGGTAAGCTGAGGGTTGACAGGTTTAATGGGCATAACTTCTAGTTATGGAAGATGCAAATGGAAGACTATCTATATTAGAAGGATTTATGGAAGCTGTTGGAAGGCAAAGCCAAGAATCAGGGAACTATGTCAGAGGTTGAATGGGATCTTTTGGATAGAAAGGCACTCAGAAGCATTCGGTTATGCTTGGCACCATCAGTGGCATTTAATATTACAAAAGCAAAGATGACAGAAGATTTGATGAAAACCCTAGTGACACTGTATGAAAAGCCCTCCGCTTCAAACAAGGTATTTCTCATGAAGCATTTATTTAATATGAAAATGGAAAAAGGTGGATCTATTGCAGATCATTTAAATGAGTTTAATACTATTACTAGTTAGTTATCTTCTATGGGTATCAATTTTGATGAAGAAATTAGGGCTCTCTTGATTTTGTGTTCTTTGCCTGAAAGCTGGAATGGCTTGGTAATGGCGATGACTAATTCTGTTCCTAGATCTAGTACCCTAAAATATGATAATGTGATCGGTGTTGTTTTGAGTGAGAAAACTCGTAGGAAATCCTCAGGTGGATCTACATCAGGAAGTGCTTTGAATGCACAAAGCAGGGGCAGAACAACTGAAAGAGGAAGTAACTCTGGAAATTGTGAGAAATCAAGAGGAAAGTCAAAGGGGAGAAGGTCTCAATCGAGAGGACCAAATGATTGTTGGTACTGTGGGAAACCAGGGCACAAAAAGAAAGATTGCTGGAATCGAAAGAAAAATGAAGGAAATAAATCAGATGGAGACAAGGAGGCAAATGTGGTAAGTAACAAATCTGAAGAGGATGCTTTGCTTCTATCTTTAGAGAGTGTTGATGATTCATGGGTTTTAGATTCTGGCGCTTCATTTCATGCTACACCCCATAGAGGTTATTTCATTGATTATGTCCAAGGGGATTTTGGGCTTGTTTATTTGGGGGATAATGAAACCTGTCAAATTGTTGGAAAGGGAAAAATTAAGATTAAGTTGTAGAATGAGAATCATTGGCTACTACATGAGGTAAGACATGTTCCAAAGCTGAGTAAGAATTTAATTTCAGCAGGGCAACTCGGTGATGAGGATTGTGTAGTTACTTTTAATGATAAAAAATGGAAGGTTTCAAAAGGTTCCCTTGTAGTAGCAAAATGTGTGAAAGTAGGCACCTTATATCTTTGTACAGGTCATATTGTTCCTTCTACTTTGATTGTTTCAGAGAAAAATGAATGTTCAGGAACAATTGCTGCAGTTGAACAAGGAGAACAAATAGCTGTTGTAGATTCTGATACAGCACTGTGGCACAATAGACTTGGGCACATGAGTGAGAAAGGTATGAAAGTACTTCATTCAAAGAAAGTTTTACCAGGTCTAAAATGTGTGAATATGGATTTCTATGAAAGTTGTGTGTATGGAAAACAAAAGAGAGTGATTTTTGTAAAGACAGGGAAGGAAAACAAAAAGGAGAAATTAGAGCTTGTGCATACAGATGTATGGGGACCGGCTTAGGTATCTTCCCTTGGTGGCTCTCACTATTATGTTACATTTATTGATGATGCAACTAGAAAAGTATGGGTTTATTTTCTTAGACAAAAATCTGATGTATTTCAAACTTTTAAGAAATGGAAATGCTTGGTTAAAAATGAGACTGGTAAGAAATTAAAATGTCTCAGATGTGATAATCGTGGTGATTATTGTAGTCATGAATTTGAAGATTATTGCTCCACTAATGGTATTCATAGACAAAAAACTTTTCCAAGGACTCCACAGGAAAATGGAGTGACTGAACGCATGAACATGACTATAATGGAGCGTGCAAGGAGCATGAGGTTGCATGCTGGGTTGCCCTTACACATGTGGGCGGAGGCTGTTAATACTGCAGTATATTTGATTAATAGAGGTCCCTCTACTCTTTTGGGCTATGGTATTCTAGAGGAAGCATGGACTGGTAAGAAGGTGAGTTATTCTTTTCTCAAGACCTTCGGTTGTGAAGCTATTGCTCATATAGAATCTGAAAATAGAACCAAGCTAGAAGCTAAATCAAAGAAATGTGTCTTTGTTGGATATGGCATTAATGAATTTGGTTACAGGCTTTGGGATTTTGAAAATCTTAAAATTGTTAGAAGTCGAGATGTCATATTCAATGAGAAAGTGTTGTACAAAGATCTGTTGCAGCAACATGAGAAGAAAGAAGATGATTATGTAGTGCTGGATGATACTCCAAAAGTTGATGTTCCAGCCATTCCTCATGATGTGCAACAATTGCAACAACAAATACCACACACAGTAGTAAATGTTAGACGGTCAACAAGGCAAATTAGACCTCCACAAAGGTTTTCTCCCTCTTTGTATTCTATTTTACTTACTGATGCTGGTGAACCTGAAAGTTATGATGAAGCTGTGCAGGTGGATACTAAGATTCAGTGGGAGTCTGCAATGAAAGATGAAATGGACTCTTTGCTGAAAAATAAGACATGGGATTTGTGCAAGTTGCCTGCAGGTAAAAAGGCTTTACAGAATAAGTGGGTTTACAGGTTGAAAGAAGAGGAAGGAGGTAAGAAAAGATTTAAGGCCAGGTTAGTTGTAAATGGATTTGCACAGAAAAAGGGAATTGATTTTGATGAGATATTTTCTCCTGTTGTTAAAATGACTTCAATTTGTACTATTTTAAGTCTTGTGGCTACTGAAGATTTGAATTTAGAGCAGATGGATGTTAAAACAACCTTTCTTCATGGTGATTTGGATGAAGAAATATATATGGCTCAGCCACAGGGTTTTGAGGTCAAAGGTAAGGAGAACTTAGTGTGCAAATTGAAGAAAAGTTTGTATGGCTTGAAGAAAGCACCTCGGCAATGGTATCTAAAATTTGAAAATTTTATGCATGAGCATGGATATAACAGGTGTCATTTAGATTATTGTGTTTATTTTAAGAGGTTGGATGATGATAGCTACATTATTTTATGTCTATATGTTGATGATATGCTTATAGCTGGGTCTAACATGCATCATATTAAGGGGCTAAAATGCCAGTTAGCACATGCATTTGCTATAAAGGATGGGGGCAGCAAAAAAAATCCTTTGTATGAAGATTTGTAGAGATAGGAAGCACAGAATCTTGACGCTATCTCAGGCTGATTATGTTGAGAAGGTGTTGCAACGTTTCTATATGGAGAATGCTAAATTTGTCAGCACACCTTTACCTGGTCATTTGAAATTGACTAAGGAGATGTGTCCCAAGACACAGGAGGATCAGATGTCCAAGGTACCCTATGCTTCAGCTGTAGGAAGCTTGATGTATGCTATGGTATGCACTAGGCCAAATATTGCACATGCAGTGAGAGTCGTTAGCAGGTATATGAGTCATCCATGATTTGAGCATTGGAATGCTATCAAGTGGATTCTCAGATATTTGAGAGGGACATCCAATAAGTGTTTACACTTTGGAGGCTCTACTACTGATTTACAGGGCTATGTTGACTCAGATTTGGCAGGGGATATTGATACCGGGCGGAGTACTACAGGTTATGTCTTTACTGTTGGTGGGGCAGCCGTGAGCTGGGTTTCTAGGTTAAAGAAGATTAATGCTTTATCCACTACAGAGGCAGAGTATGTTGCTACTACAGAGGTAGCCAAGGAGATGATATGGCTTCAGTTCTTCTTGGAAGAATTGAGACATCCTTAGAAGGATAATTATTTGTTTACAGATAGTCAAAGTGCCATTCATCTTGCTAAGAATTCAGCTCTGCATTCTAAGACCAAACATATACAGTTGCGGTACCATTTCATTCGGTCAGTTTTGGAGGATGGACAGTTAAAGCTGGAGAAGATACATACCAATGACAATCCAGCAGATATGTTGACAAAGGTTGTAACAAGGCAGAAGCTGAACTCCTCTTCAGCTTCAGTTGGTCTTTTAGACTAAACATGAATAAAAGAATAGCAGAGTCCAAGGTGGTTTGATCCAGTGGGAGCCCCATGTGGTAGTTGATTGCTACAGGATCAGTCTCCAAGTGGGAGATTGTTGTTTAGTGTGGAGCCTGATCAGTCCCCAAGTGGGAGATTGTTAGATTGTGGTGACTGATCAAGA
The DNA here is from genome assembly GCA_028749045.1 of Cupressus sempervirens. Lineage (NCBI taxonomy): Eukaryota > Viridiplantae > Streptophyta > Pinopsida > Cupressales > Cupressaceae > Cupressus > Cupressus sempervirens. The sequence goes on from CM053792.1 coordinate 793,361,593, forward strand.
AAGTACTGTACATACTTCATAAATAGTGGGGTTCGGGCTGACATATTATGGCCGACATATGGCCGACATGTTATAACCCTAAAGCGGTTTAATACTTGTATAAAAAGGCTTAGGGTTGGGTAGTTTTCATTATGTTGTGATGCGAAATTTGTTCTTGCGGCGGTATTGAGCTATAAGGGATTATGGATTGTAATCAGGTTATAATCACTGGATTGTAATAAGATCAGACTTGTTGTTTGGTGGACGTAGCCCAGGGATTGGGTGAACCATGTTAAATCTTGGTGCCTTGTGTTCATTTCTGTGTGTTCTATTATTTTTTGTTATTGGTTATATTTGCATGTAGTTTTTTATTTCTGTCCATGGTTTATCCTAACATTTCTTTTGCAAGCAAATAAATACATATCTAGATTCCAATTTCAAATTACAGATTCAATCATAAAGAAGTTTCAGACACATTTAATAGTCACGAAGAAGACTAGAAAAGAAAGAGTGCAAAGGGAATATGTGAATATCATGAGTGCACTTGGACACTGATGCTAATTTTCCATGCCTCAGAAGTCTATAGAAAGTCCCTTCCTTCTTCTCATACACAATTCCTCCAAGATCCAAGCCAACCGAAATTCCCACGTGACTAGAAGTACTAGAAGAAGCATAGAAGCAAGTAGAAAATATATGAGCATATGAATCTTCTCCAATACATGTAAGCTTTGAAGCTTCCATTTTACCTTTTAGCTTGTAGCTTCCATTTAAGCTTTTATTTAAGCTTTCATTTAAGCTTGTCCAAACACACTAGGAGAGCCTCTATTTAAAGGCCTCTAGGATGCATCTAGAGTGTCTCTAGAAACAACAAGAAGATAAGCATGACAACTAAGCATAAGTCTTCTCCAACCTTCTAGATGAGTCTTAAGGTTGTAGACACCATGTGCTCAAATAAAAATGCTAACTTCAAAGTGTAGACAACTAGTGCATTCTTAGAGTGCAAACTCCAGTGTTGTCTACATGACAACTCTCGAGAATTTGCCAACTCTTATGTGAGCAAATATTAAAATAATGCACATTAATTAATTTAATATTTACTTTACTCTTTCCAATTAAATTTATTTATTTATTAAATCTCATGCACTAACTTTAATAATTTCACTTTTCAATCTTAATATATTTATATTTTAATCACATGAAATCTAGAATCTTTTAATAATTTTAAAATATATTTTCCACTTTTAAATTTCATTTTCCAAAACTTTATTGCTAAAATATTTATTAGCTTTAATAATAATATTATTTAGTCATTTATTTAAAAATGAACTCTAAATATATTATTATTAAAATAAATATTGTCACATTCCAAATTTAAACTTTTTGACTTTTATTTTCAAATTTAATTATTTTATTTAATTAATTTTCCAATTAATTAAATAAAATAAATATTAAAATATCATATTAATTTTTCATTAAATTAAACCATTAATTAAATCTTTTAATTAGGCTTAATTAATAGAAAATACATCAAAGACTCACAAGGTAAAAATATGAAAACCCATCATAGCCAAAATACATACAAAATCAAACCAAGGGTTTAAATCACGAATTACATCATCTAACACATTTGGAGGGTACTCAACTCGGATACTTGTCCTAATTTTCCAATAAGAACAAATGGCTTAAAGGGTTGGGATTTGGACTTGAGAATTTATCTCCCCTCTCTTATTATTGAGATAATATGATAGGGTACGCTCATCCTGGCAATTCAGGGAAGTCGATACCTGGTACCTGCAACCTGCATAAAAACCACAATGTACAAGCACAAATATACTAAACTAAACAGGCAATGGTAGGAAGTGGTGCATCGTGTAGATCCCGACTAGCAGGTGACTATGACTCCCTTCCTTAACCACATCAGACATGCCATACAATAGCAAACACGCAAAGCAAACACACACACCATACACATGCAAGTATGGGGTAAGTATCAATAAGAAAACACATATGATAATAAATCATCTAATCTAATCATCATTAATAACTGCAAACACTGAAAATAATCATCATGCATACATGAAATGCAAAATCTAAGTAATCTCATCACATAATTAATTGAATCCATAGCACAACATCTGATAATCTCAAAAGAATGTTGCTAACCAACAACATAAAACTAGCTCTAAAAGAGTTCAGCAATGATAACAAAATGCGAACTAGGGGCAGGCACTACACTAGAAAAAAGAGTTTAACTTTGTTTTGTCTTTAGTGCATTTTACCTAGAGATTAGCCTATCCTAAAGACAAAAGAACTGTCGTAGCATGAGCAGTGGGACAAAGTTTCATGTCAGAATCGAAACCCTGAGGCCTTAACTGCCCTCCACTGTACCTTAGAATTTGTGCCTACTATTTTGTTTTGTCTTGGATCATCATGCCTTCTCTTGCATCAGAATACTAAAATTTAAACCTTCATCATCTCTCGCCACAGAGATACCCAATCACAATATAGAAAAAATGTATTTGATTAATATAATAAATATAGAGTCTAAAACTCATGCAACTTAATCAAAACAAACTTTAAAAAGAGAGCAATTTTTTTAAGAAAAACGAATCATTATTGGCTGCCAGAATTCACTTTAATCACTGTTTAAGAAGAACTCTTGACAATTGTTCTCTACTCGTAAAGGAACTAATAATACTCACACTTAATAATTTAATATTAATTAATTAATTATAGATATTTTTAAATTAAAAAATAAATATACTATACAATAATTTTTATTTATTTTGAATTTGTTATGTGTGTGTTTCCTTTCAGTTATATACACTTAAACATTTGAAAATCACACATTTATATCATTTTTCAATCTGTATATTGAACTTTGTAAGCCTTTTCATAAGAAATATTACCTCCTTTTAAGAATTTACGTTCAGCAGAGGGAGAAGACTAACTGTGTACGAAGGCTCAGTCTGTAACGATATCTTGCTTGAGATTTCAGATATTAGTGTTGCAAATTATAATTAGAGAGTTAATATTAAAAGTGCTTACAGAATTATCGTAGAATATTGCTGTTCAAAAGAGACAATATACACACCAAAAAACATAAAAAATAAATGTTGGGAATCTTAGTCTTATCTATTTCACCCCAATGCAAATATTCTATCTATCATTTACATCACTGTGGGCCTTTCGACAAACATAACATTTTGGTCTAATTTGCAGCGAAGTACAATTTAGTCCGAGAATGGTATAAACAATGTTGCGAAGAGGCAGTGAGGGCTTGGACATAAGGACTTTATTTCGACCAATCTGGATTGAATAGATGGGAACCAGCATAGACTTCAGTTACAAAGATGTGAGCAGTGGTTGGTATACCGGCATAGACTTCCTTCACATGGATTTGAACGACAATGGAAAACATGGCGTGTTCAACGGGCACATGCTTACCTTCGCTGCCACTCCAGATAGAAAGCCCCACCTTATCTCCATAACAAACAAATACTATGAAAGGTGAAGAAAATGAAATAGGTTAATACAGTTTCCAACAATAAATTCATATAGATTTATACAGTTACCAACAATAAATTCATATAGATTTATAATTGTGTTAAGATGTCAGTATTGCATACCAACTTACACAACAAAAGTAAATAGACATCATAGCTGATTTAACTCCTGTATCTATATATACAAGCAGATTTTAAAATCTTAAGTACGAAATAATTCGGCAAATACTTATTATTTAGCCTGTTTAAGTTGAGATCAGACTCTGAAAGAGGAACTATTGAATGGTTGTGGCAATGAAGACTTCTAATGGCCGCCTCCTGTTACCAGTTTTGGCATTGTGGTTCACCGTTCAAACTGTTTTAGGGAAACACCCTGTGACTACACGCCACTACAGTTTCAACGTAGGTTATTAATTGCTGTGGAAAGAGTTGAATGTTATATTGTTTAGAATAGCACTAGTTTAATTTATAGCGTGGGTGATGTATTGTTATGGAAAGCTTCATTCGTGGTCAGATTGGTTTATTTCTTCCTTTTCTTTAAATATCTACAGATCCAAATGAAGAATGTTACCCGACTTTGCACAACGAAGGCTCTGTTGACTGTGAACGGCCAATATCCAGGCCCTGCAATAGTTGCTCGCGAAGGAGATCGCGTGGTTGTCAAAGTAACAAATAATGTTCAAAACAATGTCAGCATACATTGGTACGACTTTCTACTACATATATATGCCATTGCTTCAAACTCACATGTATTACATTAACTAGTGCAGCTAATGATTTTTGATAAGACGTTGCTCAGGCATGGAATTCGGCAGCTTAGATCTGGGTGGGCGGATGGTCCTGCTTATGTCACTCAGTGCCCAATTCAAACTGGACAGACATATGCCTACAGATTTATTGTCAAAAGGCAGAGAGGAACACTGTGGTGGCATGCCCACATCTCATGGTTACGAGCAAGCTTGCATGGGCCCATCATCATCTACCCCAAAAAGAATGTCTCATACCCATTCCCTCGCCCACACCAGGAAGTTCCAATCGTTTTTGGTATGTTATTCACTACTTCTGATTAATGTGTTATTCACTACTTCTGATTAATGTGTTAAAATTTAAAATCATGTTGCGTTGCAATTTGCAGGAGAGTGGTGGAATGCAGACACAGAGACTGTTATTAATCAAGCAATGCAAAGTGGTGCACAAGCTAATGTGTCAGATGCGTATACCATTAACGGACTCCCTGGGCTTATGTATAACTGCTCCGCCAACGGTGAGGGTGGGCAATTACAATTGATGAAGCAGAAAAGCTAATATTTATATGTATAAATGTAAATGTAACAAATGCTTAATTCATGTCTAATGCAGATACATTCAAGCTCAAAGTGATCCCTGGGAAAACTTACCTACTCCGTCTAGTTAATGCTGCGCTCAATGATGACTTGTTTTTTGGAATCGCCAACCACACCTTGACTGTGGTAGAAGCTGACGCTGTGTATGTGAAGCCTTTCCAAATCAATGTTGTTCTGATCACTCCTGGGCAGACTACCAACGTCCTCTTGACAGCTATGTCTCAGCCACCAAATGCCACGTTCCTCATGTTTGTACGTCCTTTTGCTACGGGTAGTGCAGCTTTTGATAATACAACCAGCGCTGGAGTTTTGGAGTATGTTTCCAATGCCAGTACCTCTTCTCTTCCCATGATGAAACCAACGCTTCCAGCCCCCAACGATACCTCCTTTGCTGCTAACTTCAGCCAAAAGATGAGAAGTTTGGGCAATCCGAAATTCCCCGCAGCAGCTGTTCCTCTGAAGGTGGATAGACAGTTCCTATTCACAGTGGGGCTTAGCCTAAATCCATGTCCCCAAGGACAGACATGCCAAGGTCCCAACGGCACCAAATTCGCAGCCTCCATTAACAACATATCCTTCATTCTTCCGACCACCGCCCTTCTTCAAGCACACTACTATGGTCAGTCCAATGGAGTTTACAATACCACTTTCCCCGACAATCCGCCGTTTCCTTTCAACTACACAGGCACGCCGCCGAACAACACACAGAGCTTCAACGACACAAGAGTGGAAGTACTTCCCTTCAACACCAGTGTACAGCTTGTTCTGCAGGACACCAGCATTGTGACCTTCGAGAGCCATCCTCTGCATCTGCACGGCTTCAACTTCTTCATCGTGGGTCAGGGTACGGGAAACTACAATGGAAGCACTGACCCCGCTAACTTTAACTTGGTGGATCCTCCCGAGAGAAACACAGTGGGAGTTCCAAGTGGAGGTTGGGTGGCTCTACGGTTCCTGGCTGATAATCCAGGTATTGTTATATATTTATTTAATGCTAGCTTCACCTATCTAAATGAATGATTTGTGCTTAATTCGTATAAACACATCCAATATTTGTGTGTATATAATTGCAGGGGTGTGGTTTATGCATTGTCATCTCGAGCTCCATACGAGCTGGGGATTGAAGATGGCATGGGTTGTTTTAAATGGAAACGGTGGAAGATCTCAATCTCTTCTTCCTCCCCCGAAAGATCTTCCGGCCTGTTGATCATTTATCCTTTGCCTTGAATTAGACTATGCATTGTGGGCTTAGCTATTCAAATTGTGTATTGTCGCAACCTAGTTTGCAAACGATAATGAGAACATTCTTGTTTCAGTTCTCTAACATGCATGAAAGAAGAATGTATGTTTCTCTCAACTCTGTTCTTTCAAGTTGATACAATTTTCTAGTCATTTTTATCCCTTCCCAACGAATGTGCCTATCAGAAGTCTATTGTTTGTTGAAAGAAAGTTTTAGTGATTTTGCAAATTTAATTTTGTTTTCTGTTTCCAGCTCGTGATTCAAAAAAGTTTGTATATTGAGACTGATATTTAGTTGTGGAAATAGGCCACTTGCATTGGAATATATCAGCAGTGAGGCCAGAGTTAAATTACAATGACGGAGACCTGTCACCGTGGATTTTTATTAAAAAGTGAACGGCTAAGAGAGAATTAAATTCAAAAGCTTGTTAGAGAAATTTTAAAATGTATGAAAAATTATTGCATTAGTATTTTATTTATTTTATAGCATGATTCGTAGCTTAATATAATATGATAGTATATTGGAATCGTATATGACTGTGATTTTTAATAGTATATAATAAAATTATTCTGTATGATACAATTTATTGTTAAATTTTATATATTTGAAAAATAAAATTGATTTATTAAGATGTTACAATTGTTTTAAAGTAACAATTTATTGTAGATATTGTAAACATATGATTATAAGAGTTTTTAAATTTATTGATGTGATAGAATATTACCTCACATTGTTTCAGGTATAATAATTATTAGTTTTATTCTTAAAATTTTAAATTTAAGTTTACAATTAGTTTAGATTCTTTATATATACAATTAAATCGAGAGCTATTTATATATTATTTCCTCTCAAGAGGACTATCAAATTTATTTTGGAGGCATATGTAGTCTAGTTTGGATTGAAATTAGTAGTTTAGAATTTACAAGTTTGACTTAATTTGACTCATCGAACATTATGATATTGCTATCAAGATTTAACTATGTAGTTTTTGAGTCAAACTCATTGAACATTGTCAAATGCCTTAATGGATCTCAAAATCATACTTGAAACATTACAACCTTAACATTGAAATGCTTGAATCTTCTAAAATCCTTGTTCACTAACATTTATCAAGAAGGGAACTCTATTATTGATGGCTTACTAATGTTGGAGTTAAACAATCTAGTGAGAAATGTTGGGAACCAAATGACATCATTACACATAATATAAGACTATTTATTCAAAATGTCAAAAATAACTATTTATTTGGAGACATTTTTTGAAATGATGCTGTTAGACTCTAAACCCATGTGAAGTGACATTATGAAACTAATCATTATTATGGTCCACCTCCACATATTCAAATTTATGATCCCCTTATTTTACATTTGATTTATGTTATTGGTGTTGGCTTCTTGGTTTGTTGCACCATAACATGGGTGGCTATAGGAACCACACTAAGCCTATAATGAAGGCATTTAGAATAAATTATTTGTCAGCAACCTTAATCCTTTTATAAATCTAAGCTACATGGGAATAATCCATAGGCTAAAGGGGCATTTGTAGAAGGTTCGAAGGATGTGGTGCTTAAGGTGTTTGGAATTGAATTTGTAATTTTTAAATAATTGATGGAAAAGGTTTCTTAGACACAAGTCAAGGGTAGGAAGGTTTCTTAGGGAAAAAAATTATTATTGATGAAGTTCTATTGATCTTCTTTGAAAATTGTGAAATATACCATGTTACGTTGTATATCTATGGTGGATATGCCAAGTCTATAATCTCATTTATGGTAAGATATTTATAGATTGATCATGAGGTATGTAACCCTAAATGGCTACTTTAGATGCCTTTCATGAATCATCTTTTCATCTTAAACTTTTTTAGATACAAACTATGTGTTTTGATTCCCCTTTACATGTTCTATTCACTTTCTTATCATATAAATGTACATAGAAAGAATCCCTAGTAGTTTATGTTACATAATGGCTTAATCATCTTAATAATGCACTTTCCTAAAATAATATTGGTTTTAAGAGACCTCGTAATGGATTGGGCTAAAAAGGATGTTAATAATTTTTAAAATCTCAGTCCTATGTGCTAGAGGATGTTCCTTTAGAGGATGATGGTTTTCTTCATCTCAATAAAAGGATAAATCCAAAAGTGGAGACTAAGTCCTGCCAAAATTTATTATATCTATTAATGATGATTATAAATATTCCTCTTTGGTCAAATGTGCCCCTCATTCTATTAACACACTTGAACTGATGTACAAGGTAAAGGGAAGGGGAAGGGTTTCTTCTTTATATCACCTAAAGAAAAATTGAAGCACCAACCAGCTTCTCATCCTTCTCAAGATACAAATCTAAAACATAACATTATTCTTGGTGAAGAGGTCTTTATGCATTCCATACCCATAAATGAAGGTAATTAGAAACTAGATGTTAATAATCCAATGGAAAGGGTGCTCCTATGAAAAAGGGACATTAGATTATGATAGTGTTGACAATGAAAAGAGTGTCAAACATATTATAGATGACTATTATTCTCTTTTATTATGGATTATTTCATTAATAAATACCCTCAAAGATCAGGGTCTCTTATCCTCTAATAACTAAAATGTTTAAAATATTATGGTAGCTAATTATTGTATGTGCTACAAGCTAGGGTTTTGGTTTTACCAAATGATCAACCTATTCGAGGTAAGAGTATCCTTGCTTGGCTAGCAATCCTATAGGGTGGTGTGGTTTGACCTTGGAGTTGGAGGACTCAGTCAAAGAATGAAGTGTGACTTGGTTGATAATGAGTTGGTTTGGTTGATGTGTTAACCAAGTGACTCAGTTAATGAAGATGTTCAACAATACTAGGAGCTTTCTTTGCTTTGGGAGTTTGGTAATAGTTTTGCCCAAGAAAATTGGTCAATGAAGGGTCTCTATTTCTTTTGGAGGACTCAACACATACTGGTACTTGATTAGTGAAGTAACTCAGTTGGGTCTAGGGGAATCCTAATACTTAGCATAGTTTTCTCATATAGCCAATTTGGTCTTGGGTCTTGTGGTGCCTGAGTTGTCAATGAGCCAACTTTTAGCATTTAATGTATATATGGTTATTTAATTTGTGTTGCACCTGACTTGTAGCTTGCATGGGCATTTAATGTAAAGGTTTATTTTAATTTGTAATAGGATAGGCTGAATTGTGGCTTAGTTGGGTATAATTAGGGATGTTTGTGGAATCTTAGAGTAGGGGAGAGATTCATTTAGCTTGGAAAAGAGGATGAGGTGTAGGGGAAAACTTTGAGAGGCTAGTAGCTAAGGCTTGGTAAACTAGGAGATTTCTTGGTGGGGTTCTGAGAACAAGTTAATATTTCCTTGGAGGTTTCTACCAAAGTGTAGATTTGGACTAGCTAGGATTCGTGTGGAGTTTGATCTTGCAAAACTATTTTATAATTTCTTTTTGTATCCGGCCCTTACTTGGAAGGCCTTATAGCTAGGAACATTGCATGTAAACATTTATATTTTATGAATAAAGAGTTGTGATTTGGTATCATATCTTGCATTGTTGTTGTGTTTCCGTTGTGTGGTTATTTGCAAGAGTTTAGATTACTTCCAATAGGGGTATCCTTGGATTCTCACTACATCACTATCAATGCCCAACACAACCACTAGACTTATAGAACACAACAAGTGGTTAATCCATGTGACAAATTGCAAAAGGGAATGTTGGTGATTATTCTAATAATCACACCCTTTGTTTTACCCAAGGAGATTCAAAGCTATGATCAAGCTATGATACCACTTGTTACAAGTTGGCTTGTCATTGCAACTAAATATCAACCTATCAGTGCTTTATACAACAACTAGAATTATAGAACACAATAGACAATTAATCTATCTCAAGAGGATATAAGTACAAAGATGTGTCACCTTTTAGGCTGACTTACCAAAATGATAGAATTTGAGTTTTTCTATCTAAGAATCAATTTTATTGAAACATATGATCTAGATAAATTTATTCTAACTAAGTTAGATATGGTTTCACACTTTTCTAATTGGAATTGGCTATTAAATGCATGATTTATACTAGTTTGTATCCAATTACTAAAGAAATAAAATTATTTTAGAAAATTGGCATTTCAATAAATCTTACTATTTTTATGATAATTTTTTAATAACATATAAATACCATTTTATAGAGCTCAGAGTCAAGAATATTCTCATATAGAGTTTATAGTGTTTTAATTAGATATAGTATATTTTAATTAAAAAAATTCTACAAGCATGTATTTTAACACTCAAAAATATGTCAATTTTGAGAGAGAAAAGAATTATTAAATCATATTAAAAAATATAAAAATTATATGACATTCTAGAGGAGAGAGTCTTGTTTTAGAATGTATAATTTTTCTCTTGCTTAGAATATATTGGTTTTAAAAAATGTGGTGGGAGATGAAAATTGTTGATTTTAGGTAAGTTAAAATTTAAATCATTATAAAAGAGAAAGTATAGGTCTAAAGCTGCTTTTTATTTTTGATTGCTCTAGCTATATATGTTATCTATAACATTGTCTAAGATCAAAAGGAAATGAATTTATTTCCCTATAGTTTTATGGTGGGAACTAGACCCCCAATTTTAAGCATTTTTCAATAGCTAAAAAATTCTCTATAAAATTAGGAATATATATCAATTCTTATTCCAAATAATTATTAAAAATTATAATCCTAAACTTTATCCATTTATACACATTTCATTATTTTACTTCATTTTCAAATTCAAAATAATAATACCAATTTTATGTTATTGAAGGTGAATAGTTATACTTTTGTTAGCCTTTTCCTTTACAAAAGGGTGACATAGGTTTGTGCTTTCACCCAAGAATCACAAGGGAAAACTCTAGAGATTAGTCCAATAGTATTACTCTAGCAACAAGTTCAATAGGCTTAGGAAGCTTAATGAATAAGCTAATAATATCTCAGGTTCATTCAATGGATTTATCGATTCATCGACTGGGAGTATTATGTAAAAGAAGTAGACTATTAATCCTAGTTCTATCTTAGGTTGTCTATTAGAGTGTACCACATGACTCAAAAAAAGACAAGGGCATTATTAGAGTGAACCACATAAGAGTAAGGACATTTCCCAAACTAATAGAAACATCCTTAATTTATACACTACATTCCCAATTCAAAATGAAATGACATAACTAGAAGGAATAAAAAATACTAGTGAAAAAAGAAAGGCCAAACATTAATTAAAAGGGGGGGGGGGATTAATAAAAGGATTCATTCAAAAGTGACAAAAAGACATCATATCATCAATAAATTTTGTGATCAAATATATTTCCATGGGGTTGTCCTCCCACATTGGCATATTCATTGTCATCAAATGTGCAAAGGTGGGCCATCATTCAACGTGATCTGATGTGCGATTCAACTATCCTCATTTTTCTTTATATTGTAACAATGTGAGTTTTAAACTTAAGAACTCCAAGAAGATTGCTTCCCCAATTCACTACTAGGCTATGGGTGGGACTCAATGATCATCATTTTAGCCACTCAAATAGAGTCTTCAAAAAAAATGCACCACTATGATCCATAGATCCGCTCCCACACAAAGCTCAATGTAAGGTACATTGTCAAGACTCCACATTGATCATGTAGAGGTTCTTCCTCACATCATGGCTTTTGTGAAAGTTTTTGGTTAGATCCATCATCCCCCTTCATCAACATTGATTTGGTCTGCTCAAATACTCCCCATGTAGAAAAATAAAATCTAAAATAACAACAACATAAATAAATTTTAAAAGATTTGTGACACTAGATAAGGATGAAAATTCTTCATTACTCAGCATAAATAAATATTGAATGATCTAATACAATAGAAAAGGATGAATTTTTTTCATTATTTAATGATAATTGGAATATAATGTCTACACTTATATAGATTTTGAGCTAATAGTAAACTAGATGCATGGTATGTGTACAGTAGTGGAGGAAGTCTATATTAAAACTCATTAGAAAGAAATTAGTCAAGATTTGAACTTTAGTTTAGTTAGAACATCTACATACATGTGGCAGTAGTAACTAAATCAGAACGTTGATCTTCAGCTCAGTTGGAACAACCATGTATATGTGGCAGTTTTTTTAGTTTCCAACACCCCTCCCCACATCACTTCTTCACAAAGAGTCTCATGTAGATGCCAAGTCACACACCCTCTACCATATTGATAATGGGCATATTTGATTGACCATAGGTCATATCCAGCAGAGACATCACTAAGATTTAAGCTAAGGTGACATGCACTACAAGTTTGGGAACATACATTGCAATCTACATCCAAATTACAGATCGCCCATTGGAGTACTTGACCAATGCCCATCAATTGACCAAGGTATTGATTAGCAATCTAAGCTTGCTAAGATCCTCACATAGATCTAAGCCAGAGCTTGGGGAGCCTCAAGTAGAGCTTTCCCTAGACCACATAGATCAGTGCCAACATTGAAAAATGAGGATACTAACTCATTTTCCACATTAGCAGTGCCCAACCAATAGTCTAGTCATCCTCATCCTATGATTAGCCCTTTGTTAGCATGAGTTCCAACTCAATGTGGTAATTTGATAGGTTGAAGACCATCAAACAAGAGTAGGCATCTATTTCTTGTGACAAACATACAATTACCAAATTTGGAATTATAGATTTATAATTTCATCACTAGTTTCATTTTCTAGCCCTTACCATTTGCATTTTTGATTTAGTAGTCCAACTTTGCAAAGCCATAACTTGGTCATATTCACTACAAATCATATGCAATTTTATGTTTTTTTTAAATTTTGCCCTAAATTTACTAAAAATATTTCACCAATGCAACTATTGTTTGATTCTAGTAGACAAATTTTTTGAACTTTTTATTTTGTCGCAACTATATCTCTCAAATCCTTGATTTTGCAGCTTCCAAGGCTTCATTTGGACCCATACATACATCTTTCAAGTGATGTGTTTTTTGAAAGTGCATAACTTTTAAAGAGAAATCTAAATTTGCTATTATAGAATAGGCTTGTTTGGATGAAAATTCACTTTCAATATTTGGTCTATCTTGGCCTATTGGGTACATGTACTTTTGTGGATCCTTCGGAGATCTCATGCTCTAATTGTATCGAGTTGGTTATTGCTTCGTATTCTTTGTTGTTATAATCACAATTATAAGTACATTTTGGCCAATTGAGCAAGTGGTTTAATTATGCTTGCACTACATATGAAGCTCCAAAATTATATATTTAAGTGAGCTTTATTTGATTCATTTCATTTTGGGGGTACATTATTGGTGTAATCCTAGAAACATAGAATCCTACTGTCATATAGTTAACTAGGGATAATTAGGCATTATGGGAAAAAGGAATCATCACACATTATAGATGGTTCAATATCCTACCTCATCTTTATGGACTCATTCTTAGCCAAAAAAAATTGGAAGAGATTATCTTGGATAAAAATAAACATATTAGAGGTACAATGTGTACAACTCTAGCTTCTTAGAGATATCATATAGGATATTCGATGACCCTTGATAATGATTCCCCTCTCCAAGGCTAGAATCATATTTGGGAATATTTGGAGATTCATAGAGTCTTCCAATACCAGTTGATCTAGTTCCATATTGTCTTATTCCACTTCATGATGTAGATAATATTCCCTATGACGATGGTACATTAGAGTTTGTTACATACCTACTAGACACAATTAGAGTCTTGATGATCAAAAGCCTCCAGTTGCATCTCCTACTTCTCTAGTTAAGATCACATATATAGTTGTTTACTGTGATTCTTGTAATCACACATTCTTGGATCTAGCTAATGAAGTGAAAAACAACATTCCTTGTCTTCCATTTAAATCTCCTTTGGATGACTTCTTGATAGACATTGCTAGTTTGTTTATGGAGTCCTACATTGAATATTTGGGAGATATCATTGATGATATTCATCTTCTCTCTATTGATAACTATCCTTCTTTATTTGTTTCAAGAGAGAAATATTACTATCATCATTCTTCACTTAAACATTCCCTTAATTTTTACATGATTGTGGATCCTTTGATATGAGAGTTGCAAGAGGTCTCTTCCACTTCTGAGCAGACCTTTCACTATTTGGAAATTATCATTCACAAGTCTCAAAATTTTCTTGAAATGTCACATTGTGTGGTTGATCATACTCATGTGTTGGAGATTCATATTCAATTTCCTAAGGCATCATACTTTTTGAGGGTCCTACCTACTAATTAGGGAGGATTCTTTGATACACTTTTGATCCTATATCTTCCTAAAGGGAAGAACATCATCCAATTTTTTTGGTGCAACTTCTACGTTGAACTAAGACCATCTATCATAGTTCTAGTAAATTCAACATCAAAGGGGGCTTCTTTGCTTCTTTTCCCACTTCTTCTAAGGAGATATCTTTATCTTTTAAGTTTGGTCCATATTTTTATATGCATTAGTATACATTGCTTCCTTGTTTATCACCATCTTCTATTGGGCTTGATCCTGCTTAATTTGTGGCCCATCTTCATCAACTAAGGATATGGTAACTGTTAGAATTCTTTTAGAATAACTGAGAGGGGGGGTGAATCAGCTATTCAAGGTCCAAAATTCCCTATTAATACCTTTTTACTACTTTTAATGAATCCATATATTTTTCATCCATCCAATACTTAAATCAATCATATAAGCAAGTTACAGTAAATCAATATGCAATGAAAAAACATCCAAAATCAACACATGACACAATGATTTACATGGAAACCCAATTTGGGAAAAACCACCAGTAACATGCTACTTGATTCTCACTCTTCTAAAGTGATGTCCTGTTAAAAGCCTTCCCTGTTAAAGGCTTACAACACACTGTTAAATGTGACCTTGTTAGAGGATTTCACCAAACTATTAGGAATGGGCCTGGTAAAAGGTCTTTAGAACATTCACTTTGAATGTCACCCTGTTAAAGGATTTATCTAATGGCTATTAAACCAACCTAAGTCCATAGGATTTAGAATTACTGTTACAATTGCTAGAAAGTAATGATAATGGTCTTTTGATCTAATATAATTTACAACATACTTTGCAGATTTCAGATCACACTTTCAGTTCAATCCTTATGCTTGACTTTAATCACTTCAGCTTTGACTACTTGTCTTCCTCTTAAGCTTTGTCTCCTTGAGTCTTCTTACTCATTCTGCCAATGCAATCATCCTTGTGGTCGTCTATTCAAACTGAGTTCTAGTGCTTTCTTCTCCTTAGCACATTCTACAACACTTCATGCTCTTATGCTTGACCACACCTTTCTCTTTCACTATCTATTAAGATAAGGGGTGTTGCACACATTGCATAATATTGTTATTTTATTATTTTATTTTATTATGTAATGTTGTACCTAGATGGACGTGCAACATGTAAAGATTCCCATGGAATATTCTTGATGAGTTGTATTGTAACATTGTGATAATATTTTATGTAATTATTTAATATTGGGGAAAAGAATTAAATGCCCAATATTAAATGTGGGGTCAGTGGGTTAGGTAGCACATGGTTTTAGCACATGGTTTATGTAATACCACTTAGTGGTTTTGTGGGACTTGCTACTATATAAGCGGCCACAAGGGTAGTTTTTGTAGAAGAGAGAGAGGGAGAGTGACAAGGAGAAGACAAAAGGCAAGATACCAATCTCCCCCTCGACGCGCATACCAGGTGCTTACGTGGGTCGGGATGGCACCAGGGAGATTTGAACCCATGACCAAGCCAAAACCAGGCTCTGATACCAATTGTGGGGCCCATTTGCCGTTGCACCAAAAGCCATGACTGTTAGTGAACATGGAACACCACATAATTAACTACCTGTGGGTAGGGGAGCACGTCACATCACCCAACACTGTCCCCTATTCTTCATTAACTTATGTCTTCTTATATAGAAGTCTGATTTGTCTTTGCTGCTCAATTCTCCCTCTCCAATTTTAGGGTTTCAAAATGGGTTAGGTATGATACAATATATCTACCCCATATCTTGTTCTCTTCTAGAAACTTCGCCAGTTGTATCATTAAAATCATTCTACATGGTGTTCTGTGCCACCAGCTCATCATTCTTATCTTCCTTTTAATTCACAAATATCTAGATAACAACCTTGTCAGCTTAGATCTAGCGAATCTTTGATTTCCAAAATAATGTAGCAACTCGGCATTATTGAGTTACTAGTGCTCGGCACCTCTGTGTTACTCAGCACCTATACCTGCTCGGCACTTGGTTCTGCTCGGCACTTAGTTCCGCTTGGCACTTGATTCAGCTCGACACTTGATTCAGCTCGGCACTTGATTCACTCTATGTCACTCGGCATCTGAAGTTTACTCGACATTAACTAGGAATTTGCTCGGCTCTTACTAGCTTTCTCGACTCCTTCTCTCTAATGAACTTAGTTTGAGCTTTACAAAAGACTTAGCTAAAACCTTAAATCTTTGATATGTTTCAGTGTGCCCATTCTTTGTATCTTATAGTATTCCATCAAATGCACTTTTTCATCAATGGCTTAGTTGATCCTTGTACTTCATTACAACATCATAACTTCAACCTTTCTCTAGGTGTTCTAGTTACATCTTATTGATTGCCTCCTCCTTGACAATCAACTAATTGATAGTATTTGGATCACTAAAGAAATTGTCATTCCTACAAGTAGCAAGTTTGACATCAATGACAAAACAATGATTGAGGACATTCTTTACCAATTCCATATATTATTCCAACAACTTTTCTTATGATCATTTCAATCATTTCCAACAGTAACACATAAATAAACTTTAAAAGCATCATATTTTATTTGAATTCCTCTTCCTTCTTCCTCTCCACAATGGGAAGCCTTCTTTCATTTATACTTGGTGTATCTTCTTCCTAAGGGAAGAAATGTTATTTGTAGACATTGGACCAGTTTTTATCTTTGAGTACTTTCCATACTTGTAGGGTTATTCACTATGGGGGAATGCCATCATGCCTCATTACTTTCTTCCTATGGAGTGATTTTCTAATCTATAAGCATGATGTATGTCCTAATAGGGGGGTCTTGATTCCTCCATCCATGCATGCATCTTGCATTTCTTTTTCATCTCTCTTTTGGTGGAGGGTTTTTTACATGAGGTTTTCTCTCTTTCTTCACTTTATGAGAGATTGTATTGCATATCTTTTGCACTTGTATATTGTATGTGGGTATCTAACATGACCTAGCAGCCAAGTCCCATCTTACATTATCATCTATCTTTTATAAGGCTAAGTGTACTCCCCTAAGTTGTGTAAATAAATACTACTAATTACACTTTAGTTAATTTTACTTAGGATAATGTATTTTCATGTTAGTTATCATGTAGACACTTAGAAGTTTGCATTCTATTTGAGCACATTGTGTCTCACACCTCTCCTTGTGGGATACACCTTTATATTCTTATCCTCTCATTGTTACACATACTTTCATGCACAATGTAAGATAATCTACCTTTGGTGAACATGTGCTTAGTTGTTATAATGATCACTTTGCATGATTCCTACGTATCATGTATTGCCTATATATTAAGGCAAATCTATGATGTATTCAATTTGAATATCCATTATCATTTGATCATTATCTTGTCTCTCTTAGATCTTGGCATTATATTTATTGTCTTGTGAAAATTCTTATAGTTGTGTTTCCTTAAAAAATAGTAGTGCCTCTATCTAGGCCTTTTCCAATTCACAACACTCTGCATGTGGACATTGCATTAAAATTCCCCCAAGAGGCTAAGTTTGTAGTTATCTATTGTTATGCATGGCTTGGAAGCTCCATTGATCATGGTGGTCTATATAAATAAGGTTCAAATTAAAAATATTATTGTAAGCAATCTTGGAATATATATTTATGTGTACATAGAAACTGAGATACATAGGAGCAGCAATTTTGTTTTATTTTTCTTCATGCAGTTTTATATCACATCTTTTTATTCAATATACAAACAATTATTTTGATTATTTATGGTACTAAATTTTTAATCTTTATTACTTTGTTATATTGGTTTGTAGCTTTATTTTATTAATGTTTTATTTTGCCTTATTTTCTTGATCTTGGAAGTAAAAAGATATTTGAGAATACAAAGGCATAAATGAGTTATGTCATGAAATTCTATTTCTAAATATATATATGTTGAAATTAATAAAGAGGTTATGAAATCAATCTCATTACTATATTGGATAGAAAAATGAATTCAAGTTCATAAATAGATTTTTTTCTTTATAAGCTCATGAACTCATATATCTATATTAAATAATAAGATGAGGTATAATTCAAATGGGAGTTTTATCTATAATTTGCTTCCCTTAAAGCATCAAAATAAAGAAATGATATGTTTTCTGAATCATGATGACCCACCTATTGAAAACAGCATCGTGAGTTCAGAATTGTAAAATGATATAGCTGATGTTACCTAATTACATGGGTCAGTGTAAGAAGTTGGGTCTCACTTTTGGCCAAAAAGTGGAAGTGTTGTTCTTAGTTTTAGATTTTCTTGTCAAATAATGGTACAATTTGAGGCACTTATAGTTTGAACATCAAAAAAAATTTAGTTATAGAAATTATAGTGCTAAGAGACTAATTTTTTAATATGTAATTTATTTCAATACTTATATGACATATATTATTTTGTTTTGTATGGATCTTTAGAAAGAACATTTTCAAAATGTCTATTTCAGGACCATAGCATGCTCGTGTATGCACACCATAATTTGATTCAACTAAATATTTTTTTGTGAATCCTTTTAAAAGAAGTTGTCTAACACACCAAAGATTGATGAGAATAATTTTCCTTAATTTTTTATTGAATTTTTTAATAACTTTTCTAATTGAAAATTAAGCTAATTTCTAAAACCTCTCATGTATGAGCACCATAATTTAAAAAAAATTTAAATTTTTAATTTTTTTTAACGTCAAAAGAATTGTGTAGATTGATTTTATGTAAATTAATTCAAGAAACATGTAAAATTTAAAAAGTTATTAAAGTTTTAGTGAATCTAACTATTTTATGTTTAGGTGACACTTTTGATTAATAAATAATGCAAAAATATAAAATGAAATCATGACACTATAAAATTTATATTTATGAAATTAGAATGATAATGTCTATAATTGGTTTTTATTTTGCCAAAAAAATTGATGAGGAAGACTCTATAAAAATTCTGGTAAAGCTTGAAATTGTCAAACAATTGCCTTAGTCAAAGTTTGATAGATAAAGGCATAGGCTTGGTTGCACCAAGCTTGTACTATGCCTTTGTCCAATGAAAAACCCAATTCCAATGGAAAACTCCCTCCCATGGCTTTATACTTAGGCACTCGATTCTTAATTCAAAAATTGGGTGCCTGATTGTAATTTAGCTATTTTAGGAATTGGTCACCCAATAGTTTAAAGTATTAGGTACTTTATATAATTTAATCATGTACTTGATTATTTAAAAATATAGTCTTCCATTTATAAATTGGGCACCTAATTCTTACATAGTCGTTGGGTCCCAAAAGTTGACCCACAAAGCACTAAACAATTATTGCAATCATTGCTTGATAGTCCTGAGCTACAACATCAAATTTTGGTCATACTATTGTACTTTCTTGTCAATTTTACATTTTGCAACCTTTGACTGATTTGAATTTAAAATTGATGCAAACATTGGATCAAAAAAATGAAGAAAGAAGAAAAAGAAAGCTCTAACAGATGAGGAGATTGCCACAAACAAAGAGAAGGAGGCACACCATCAATGAGGGAGAAAACAAAGAATTAGAGAGTTGAGCAACAATTTTAAATATTGTTTTAGAAGAGAAGGATGTTGAGGATACCATGATGAATGAAGAGGCTAAATAAGAGGACCCAATAAAAGGAGATTCATGTGCGCATTTCAATCAAACATTCAATAAAGTTGTGTCTCCAAACCGTTGAGTTGATTCTCATGATGAAATTGGTGATTTTGTACAAGTAGGTTACGATTTAAATTATTTATATTTTCTTCATGAGAATAGATTGGTAAATGATCATGAAAAACAAATTCCAATGGAAATGCAAGCCATAAAAGAAATACAAAGAAAAAATGAAAATGAGATTCAAATTCCAAATAACATTGACAATAAAATGCCTATTGGAAACAACAATTATATGAATATATAAAATCTTCATATTTGAAACACCGAGTACTAAAGAAACATGTTTGAATGATATTGAAGTGCATGAAAATTCCTATTTTTCTAATGATGTGCTAGATAATCTTCATGGATTGGTTTCATGGAGACAAATTAGGACACATGCTAATAGACTATATAGATAGTTTTTATAATATGAAATTGGGGTTTCAACGTCAATTGATGTTGCAATTAATTAAAATGTCTAAAATGCAAAAACAAATGAAAAGGTTCAGAATGTAAGAAAAACCCAAGAATAAAAATGAGTTTAAAAAGAAAGTTGTATCCACTATTGCTAATGCCTTTAAAGTCATTAGAAAGAGAAGTCACTCTAAAGATTAGAATGTAGCATGCAATAAGAAATAACAACTATAGTTTAAAAAATCAACTACTAACAAAATATTGATTAGTAACTATAAGAATTTTCCTTAGGGAAATATTCACCCAAGACCAAGGAACTCAAACACAAGCACAAAATAGACTAGAGTATGATCATAATAACAATATAATATTCAATTCAATGTACAACTACACAAGGAGTACCTGTATATAAAGGCCTCTAAGATGCATCTGGAATACCTAGGAGTTAGCAACATGATAAGTCTTACAACCAGGCACATGTCCACCAGGTGTGGGTTATCCTCCATTAAGCACAGGAGTAATGATGAGAAGATAAGCCTAGAAAGGTGTAGCATGAAATAAATGTTGTAGACACCATATGCTTAATTAGGAGTGCAAATAATTTTGTTGTCTACATGACAACTCAATTAATTATGCAAACTCTAATGTTGTAGACACCATGTGCTTAATTAGAGTTGTATTCTTCTATGTTGTCAACATGACAACTCATAAAGGTATGCAAACTCCTAAGTGTCAACCTAAGAAAATAATAAAATAATGCATTAACCTAAGTAAACTTAAGTAAAGTGTAAATAGTAAATACCTATTTACACCAACACCCCCCCTTAAGTGCAACTTAGGGGAATGCACTTAAGCTCACAAATGTATGATGGGTCCCTACTATGAGGCCATGTTAGTTACCCATGTAAAAAAGTAATGCTCTACATACAATGATGCAATGCAGTCTCTCATAAAGTGGAGAAAGAGGGAAAACCTCATGGGAAAAACTCTCCTCCAAAAAGAGAAATAAGTAAAATAAATAAGATGAGAGAAAAGAAGACCTCAAATGAGGAAAAGATCCCTCCTAGAAGAAATAAGAGAGAAGTCAAGGGACTACCCTTTTTGCAACGTCCCACACCCACAAGAGATCTCGTAAATGACTATACTTGACCTCAACGAAGGGTTTGGTGAAGATATTGGTGACCTACTTTGCTATAGGACAATACTATAGTGCAATGATCTACTCATGTATCAGCTCTTTGATGTAGTGCATATGAACCTCGATGTGCTTGGTCCACTGATGCTGAACTGGATGCTTAGAGATCTCAATAGCACTCTGATTGTCAAAATGAATGATTGTAGGTTGAGGTAGATCAAATCCAAACTCCTTCAGGATGTATTGTAACCAAAGAGCCTCTATAGCTGCATTGATAATGCCTCGATACTTAGCCTCTATGGAAGAAAGAGAAAAATTATTTTCCTTCTTACTCTACCAAAAAATAGGGCTAGAACCAAGAAGAAACATATAAATTGAAGTAGACTTGCAAGAATCAAGGTCCCCTGCATAGTTTGAGTCTGTGTATCTAACCAATTGAAGTCCTATACCTACTGCATAATGTATGCCATGTGTATGTGTACCCTTTATGTAGTGCAAGATGTGCTTGGCGGCCTTCCAATGAAGATCATGTGGTTCTTGCATAAAGTGAGAAACTATGCCAACTGCAAAAGCTATATTAGGGCATGTTTGTGTCAAGTAGATGAGACTTCCAACTAACTATCTGTATAATGTAGAATCAACAATTGGAGTGGTACACTTAGTCTCTAACTTGACACCTGATAGAAAGGGAGTAGGAGAAGGCTTGTAGTCACTCATGTGAAATCTAGAAAGCAAGTCAAGAGCATACTTGGGTTGAGAAAGTGTGATTCCTACTGAAGACTGTGTGATCTCAATACCAAGGAAGTAATGTAGAAAACCCAAATCTATCATAGCAAATCTATCCATTAGAGAGGTCTTGACATTGGTAATGATGGATAAAGTGCTTCCTGTACTGATCTAGTCATCTATATAAACCACAAGTATCAAGTGTGAGTCATCCTTTTAAAGAATGTAGACATTCAAATCAGAATGACACTTGGTGAATCCTACTGAGAGTAGGAAGGAATCCATCTTAGCATACCAAGCGTGAGAAGCCTGCTTAAGACCATAAATAAACTTATTCAATCTAAAAACCATAGTAGAATCCTGTATGAACCCCTGTGGCTACTCCATATAAATCTTCGCATGAAGATCACCATTCAAAAAGGTACCCTTTACATCCATCTAGTGTGCAACCTAACCAAGAGTTGCAACAATAGCTAGTGTCAAGCGAATGGAGTTCATCTTGGTGACTGGCGCAAAAGTCTTTGTATAGTCAATACCTAGATGCTGTGAAAAACCTTTGGCTACTAGTCTGGCCTTATGTTTATCCACACTTCTATTTGCTATAAATTTGGTTTGATAGGTCCACTTACATCAAACCACCTTTCTTCCCTTAGGAAGGGGAACTAAGCCCCAAGTGTTGTTTTTCATCAAGATTTATATTCTTCCTCCATAGCCTTGTCCCATTCTAGAATCCCCGATGCTTCCTTAAATGACTATGGATTTGAAGAAATGGCTATATATGCATGTGGAAATGACTTGTGCTATGACCTTGTCCTTCGAGTTTCTAAAGGATTCCCCACCAATGAACCTACTGCATCAAGTTACATAATGCAATAAACCTTTTTCTACCAATGGTTCCTTAATGTTTTCTTTCTAGGTAGCATAATTATGTGGAGTTAAATTTGAAAAAGAACCCATAATGCAAGAGCACAATATCAAGGAGACACAAGAACACAATACACCCCCCCCCCCCACTTTTAACTCAATCAAAAAATCCTACCCCCACCCCCTGCCCCCCTTGCCCCAAATGAAAGATTTTGGCACTTTATATGTAGTGATTTTACAATAGGCCACTTGTCAAAATGGAAAAAGTGGACTTTTGATCTTGCAACTTACAACCTCTTTTGAAAGTACAAATCTGGAGCTTTACAATGTAGCTAAAAAATACAACAATTGTGAAGCAATACAAAGAAAAACAAGACCTATTTTTGAAAGTGGTATTTTTGTCCACACAAGCCTACAATCTAATAGTAGATCTAGAAAGTAGATGAGAAAAAATACACTTAAAAAAAAAGGAACCTAAAAAGGAGTCCAGATGAGCCCCAATAGTGCATTTGAATTTGCAAAAAGTAGGATTGGATAGGTATAGTCACCAAAAAATGTTATTTCTAAAAATCTATCAAACAAAACCAAAAAATAACTACACCACTAAAAAATTCAGGAAATTTTACCCAAAATAAAAAAAAATTGCACCTAATTTGGAGTCTGGATGACCAAGATATGGCTTCTCAAAGTCGGGCTATCAAATCAAAATTACATCTGAAGAGGGGTCTAGAGAGGAAAAAATGATGTTAAATTTGATGATCAAATAGATGTCACAGTAGTTCAAAATTACCTAATAATGATGGTCGAACAACCATCAATTTTAAACTCAGGAAATGGTGATGTTAGCAAGCTCGGGCCCCTCTAGTATCATCACACTGACGTTAGTTATACAAAATCATATGGAAGCTAACGTGGAACTATACAACTGCTTAGCTAGAAAAATAACATGTATCGATGGATTGTAGAGATAGAGGCTTATGTGGCATACCTATGGCTGACTAGGTTGATGAGCTAGCTATTTGCATGTGTAGACTATCGTACTATTTATGTGTTAGTCAAGCTATCAAGACACTGTGTTGGTAGGAATAGTTAGCTTATGTGGCAATTTTTTTAGGTATGACATGGATGGGAGCTGTGGCATGGGTTTGCAAGGTTCAATGGGCATCATGTGGTAGTTAGTCAGACGTTGTACATTTGGACTTCATTAGGTGCTTGATTTCTTCAAAGCTGGAGATAGAATTAAAAAATGGTAGGGGATATATCCCTCATTCACCCTACTGCTCATGCAAAAGGCTTTGAAAAATAAAGCCTCACTGAAGAAAAACAAAAAAAGTTGTTGCATTGTGTGTGGAGTCACCAGTTTGTGGGAGCCTATCCATCGGTTGGTTTAGCAGGTGGCCAGATTTGTGTAGACCTGCCAGTGGCTGATATAGTCACCATATTTGAAATGGAATGCCCAGAAAATTTGATGAGACTGCCAAACTACCAATAAAAAATAAAATTCTATGTAGGGCCAAGGTGTGACTACTTGGTGCTTGTACAAAAAATTTCTCTGCACACCCAACTGGGCTAATTTTTTTTTTTGAAAAATAAAACTCTGAAAAAGTAGAGAGGAATTAAATTACAGATGCAAAAAATTAATTAAGTAGTTCTGAAAGTGACCATACCAAGTTTGCAAATTGGGCCTTTAGGTTCTAGTTGGCAAAAATAGTTTGCCTCAAAATTGACTATGGCCTAAAATAGCCAAATATATAGTCAATTTTCATTGAATCATTGCTCTGGACACAATGGCAAGGTTCTCTTCGACTCTAGACTCTCCTAATTGCTATAGATGCTCTCAATCTAAATCAGGTCCCTTTGAGAGATGAAGTAACAAGGTCTCCAATGACTATGTGACGAGAATCTCCCTCAGCTCTAATACCATGTAAAAATTTTCCTTAGGGAAAAATTCACCCAAGACCAAGAAACTCAAACACAAGCACAAAATAGACCAGAGTATGATCAGAATAATAATATAATATTCAATTCAATATTCAAGTACACTAGGAGTGTTTGTATATAAAGGCCTCTAAGATGCATTTAGAATGCTTGGGAGTTAGCAACATGATAAGTCTTACAAACAGTTAGATGTCCACTAGGTGTGGGTTATCCTCCATTAAGCACATGAGTAAGTGCAATGATGAGAGGATAAGCCTACAAAGATGTAGTATGACAAATAATGTTGCAGACACCATGTGCTTAATTAGGAGTGTAAATAACTGTGTTGTCTACATGACAACTCAGTTAATTATGCAAACTCTAGTTTTGTAGACACCATGTGCTTAATTAGAGTTGCATTCTTCTATGTTGTCAACAGGACAACTCATAAAGGTACACAAACTCCTAAGTGTAAACCTAAGAAAATAATAAAATAATTCATTAACCTAAGTAAAATTAAGTAAAGTGTAAATAGTAAATACCTATTTACACCAACACTAACATAAGTGGATATCTTAATGTGAGTAGTAAAACTTTAGAAAGAATTGTAAAGAAAATGGTTAACTTTGAATGTGATCCAACAAATATTTTGTGGACTTCTAGTGGTCGAATCTTGAGTTTTGATATGAAACTTGCTAGTCAAGCCAAAAGTTTGGTTGAATTTTTTTTGCATCATAATACAAGAGTATCACATAATTCAAGATATATTCTTAAATTGTGAGTTGGTTGAAACATACATGATCCACATTCTAAACACCTTCTAGAAATGACTCAAAATAAATTGTTCAAAAAAAAAAAAAGATTATAAGGTCTTAAGTTTTACCATTAGTCAAAGATCTTTTAAAAAGTGTAAACCATGTATGTAAGGATTAGCAAGGAAAGAGTTGCATGTTGTAAAAATCAAGTTCAATTCCATTACAATTATGATGTATTTCATTCTATATGTAGTACTATGCATAGTATATAAATGTTGCAAGAAATTGGTATAAAAATAAAACCTCAAACTATAAAGGATTTCTTATCACGTTTGTTTTGTAAGCCACCTAAGCAATATTTTCTTTTCAATGCATGTTTTAATATTACATGTGATATGTGTGACAATCTTTGTTTTTTAAATTAATGCTTACATGAAAATTCTTTGACTACTTTTTGGCAACAATTAGTTGATGGAAAAAGATTCAAAACTATTGAATTTCCATTGGAAGATGAGAATATTGGAAGAAGGTGTGGTGTAGTTATAGATAAATTTAGTTGTCACACATTTATGAATGAGCTTAAGAGTGCGATCATACCAAAATCTGATAACAACTCTCAATATACTAGATGAGTTGATGGATAATTTAGCATATGTAAGAATAAGTTTCCAATTGGTACTATACTATTAGTCAATGACTTTGTAAAGTTCTACAAACTTGCACCCTAAGATAAGGTACAAGCACAATATTACAATTTAGTGCAAGTAGTATTTTTTTTTTCATATAGTTTATAGGCATGCACCTAATATTACAGAAGAGGATTGAAAAATATTAAGAGGCTACCATTCATTCATCTGAGTTTTCCTAATATTGCTTCAAGGTGTTTTATGATAATTTAGGAGAGAGATAAATTCAAATAACACAACATCTAATATGGTTAGATAATTGTACAAGACAATTCAAGAATGCTAGTGTGTTCTATTGGTTTATTAGGACACATAGGCAAACTAATATCCAACATATGTGGAGATTTTTTGAGATTGGACATGGTAAATGAGAACATTGTGGTGTTGGTGCATGCATGAAGAGAGACCTTTGTTGAGAGAAATTAAAAATTGAGGAAAAAATAAAAAATAAAAAATGCATGTATGACATTGTGGAATGGTGTAACAAATATTTATACATAGGATCAAGTCAAAAATCTACAATCCAACCTTTCTTCTACCTAGTTGAAGAGAATACAATCCTTTGAAGATGATTCTGATACAATTAGCCGCTCAGTTAAATGACATTCATTTAGGAGTTTAGATTCTAACACTTTCACTATATGGAATAGGGAACTTGCTTGGTTTTGTTAGTTTTTTCTTGTAGGTGAATGAGAAGAATGTAAGAGTATAGAATGGGTTTACATTGGCAAAAAAAATTATTAGCACCTATTAAAACACACATTGAACATGATATAGTAAGTGAAATCCCAAATGTTACATTTACATGAGAAGACTATGATCATATTTCAGACCACATATAACTTGGTATGTACAATTTAAGTTAATATTTTGGGATTGTGGTTCAAGTTATATTATTTATTAAATACATGTCATTAATATAATTCAAGTACATGCAAGTGTACTTTATCTTATATTGGAGGACATATTTATGTTGTTATTGCACCTGATGATAATGATGAACAAACTAAGTTTTAGCTATCTAGATGTATGGAACCTATGAAAAAATTGATATGTGATCAAGTAGATGATGATGGTTTTGAGTATCCAATTGGGTCTATCATTGTAGCTAGCACTTGGCTACATACATACCTAACAAGAAGAAATATTTTACAAGTATTTGAAGAAAACCAATTAGAAAAGAAGATTTTACACAAGTGTCATTTGATTGTGGCAACACAAATCAAATTAGAAAGATACAAAGAGAGAAAAGCCAAAAAGGTACTATGGACAATTTCAATGGAAGAGCATGAGGTAATCATAGATGCATTGCAAAAGAGAGAGGATGTAGATGGTACAATATGTTGACTACAAAATACACACATGTAAGTTTTTTCTTTATTTTGCACTTTTTATATATTTACTTATATAATTTTAATGCATGTACACATTTTCAATGGAAAATTAGAGAACTTATATACCTTTAATTCAGGTCTTAAGTACAACTTATGTAAATTTAAATATTTTAGGTGGATCCAACATTAACATCTTATGCAATTACACATACTGGGTGTACATTAAACATATTTACATTATACACATAGGTCTTATAAATTTATGTTTTTACTATCATTTCAAGAAATGTATTTTTAAAAAATCTTGTAGGACCTCATTTGAAGAAATGTGTTCATCCAATTTTTTCTTTTAGTCAAAACATGTTGTAAACATAAATAAAAAATGAGTTCACTTCTAATTATGCCCTTCATATTATTTTACATATTTATAATTTCACCTATTTATATGACATCACTAGTTTTTGTAGATAAATGAGTTTACTTGTGTAAAATATAGGAGTTCACTTCTATTTATGTCCTTCATATTATTCAAGTATGTATATATATATATATATATATATATATATATATATATATATATATATATATATATATATATATATATATATATATATATATATATATATATATATATATATATATATATATATATGACTTCACTTGTTTTAAATATATGACTTCACTAGTTTTTTAAATATATGACTTCGGTTGTGTAAAATACAGGAGTTCACTTCTATTTGAAAATTAGTGGTGTGCACTTTATATTAATTTTTTTTTTCAATTTGTAATTACCTCCTATATTTGTCCATTAATTACAGATTCAAACATGTTTAAATTAATGTTCCTACATTTAAAATTAAATTATTGTTCATACCATATACAAAAAAAATGTGTCATAGCATGAATAAAATGTGTCATACTTACAACATGATAACATAAGAAGATACCATATACCAGCATGATAACAAGTCGTAAAAATATATAACATGGTCTAATATGTGGTAACATGATCTATCAAGTAAAAAATAATAATATAGATAGGTTTCCTAAGATAAAGTGTATCATAATAAATAAAATGTATTATAAAAGAACAATTGTAAAGGTGCCAAAAGGCCTAATCTATTTGATCTGCAGTTCTCTTTACTCCACACAAAGAGGACCTAGATGGATCATCCTATGTAACATGGCTCATCTCATCATGTGGGGCATTGTATGTGACATTTTGTGTTGCATACTGAGAAGATAATATGTACTTGCTTAATTGAAATAGGTTTCAAAATCTAGTTTGCAAATGAAATTAAATATTTAGTACTTATTTAAAATTTTACCATGTGAGATAGGTGTCCCTCTATAAGAGGAGAGGTGCACTCTCATAGCTACCAAATGTGGCAGTGGTCCTGTCCAACAAGAGAATACATGAATTCTAAAAATTTGATAAAGATCATAATGAAATGTGTATAAATAAAAATATTGACCTCAAGGGATGATGTATGTACCTCCATCTAGCTTAGTCCTATACTACCACCAACACTCATGGTGACATCTTGATAAAATCATGGATACATAAACCTTGAGTCAAAATTATATATACATGAAATAAAAAGTACATTAATTAAAAGTACATAATTTACGCTACATTTTTTTGAAATAAAAGCATATATATCATACTGATTACTAGCTAGTGTCATAGATTAGTCTAGAGATATGCTTTTACCATGATTATCACATACTCCAATGGCCTACAATTACAATGAAAAATGAATAAAAGTTGTAGATATAAGTTAGTAAGCATACATATGCAACAAAACAATCTTGAAAAAGTACATATAGTAGACATTTGAGGCCGAGTCTCACTACTAGAAGCATCGACACCTCTAAAATGATCAAAAGCTGAAGGAATAAAAAATAGACTAAATTGAGGCCTACATGGAATAGTACCACCCATCCCCTAGTCGTAAAACCAACATACATTATTATCCAGGCATCATAGTTGAAGATAGAATAATAACAATGTTTACATAAAAATAGTAAAAGTATTTTTCTTGAAAAGTTCATACCATAGGTATTTGAGGTTGCACCTTACTGGTGGATGGATCAAGACCAATAGATAAATCTAATTGTTTAATTAATGACAATCTCTACAAAATTAGACAAAAATAATGCATTAGCACATGTTATTAAATTTGAGTTCCGATGTACATTATATTAAGTATAATTCAAAGTGCATACCGTAAGAGGGATGCCAACATCTAAAGGTCTCAAAAAAAGACTATATTGTCTCGTAGGAGGGACAATATCATCCATCCTTTGTTAATTGAAAATCAACATAAATTATGGTTCATACAATTATACATATGTAGAAACTAAATAATAATGTACTTGATATATAATAATTATTTTTTTACCTGTTGGTCTTGATTATCTCCCTCCACACAAAGAACGTCAACCAATGACAAAAAATCAATATCATCACCAACCACCATGAGTAGTATACACCTCATCATCAAAATCACCACCCTTGAAAACATGGACACTGCATCACACTAGGCTCCTCTGGATATATCCCCACAATTGGTACAAATGTGTCCAAAGGGACAAATATCACTCACCTACATCCACTATTGTATTCAATTGCATGAAAGGGCACTCAATGAACTAAGAGTAGATGACACTGCTCAATGATAGAGAGGTATTGGAACAACTAGTATAGGAATAGGAACAAAAAGCCAAGGATGTTGACAATTCTTGGAATTATCACTGAGCTTTTCACATGTCCTATCTAGAGACATCCCTTCATCGACCCCCTAAAATGATTATTATCCAAATAATTGGGTTTCAAACCCATTTCAAATTTTCTCATAATTTCCTAAGAAAGTACATGGGGACCTTATGATTATCTTGTGGTAGATGGTAAGATACCATCCACAACCACTCTAAAAAATGGTGTGATATGTCAAGGTGTGTACACCATCTAATAGAGATACAATGCTTCTTCTCACTTATCTCTTCACTCATCTTTGGGTTCTTAAAATATCTTTTTAAATGTCCTTTACTTATTTTTAGGTCATGGACCTGTTTATAAGATAGGTCCTTAGAATAAGAGGATTATATGTTTTGCCTCCATGCTCTAAAGCTATCTATCTCATAGTCTAAATGCTTTATATACTATACAATGCCTTGCATGCTATTTGCAAGAAGAAGTAGTTGGGGTGGGGGATGGGTCTCAAGTTAAGGGTGTCTATATCTTGCATGAGGTCGCAAAAGTTGTGCCTCATGCTCTCTTGTAACTCCTCTAGGGTAGGTGGTAGAGGACGACTAGGTGATCATGGAGATGGGGCTTGAGATGGAGGAGTCAGGGGTGGGGGTCAATCCTCAAAAAATATGTCATCCATGAAATATAATCCCCATATATGTACATACAACATAAAAATTTATAAAATTATTGTTTACTTAAAAAAAATTAAAAACATATAAATGTAATTACATGTCTTTAAAACTATTTAAACATCTTAAATACATGTCATAGTGATGTAGGAGCATCCTAGGGTAGTTACAAATCCTTCATATTGAAGGGATTCTAGCTTGGAGTTATGGACTCGGTCACCAAAGGATTGGTGCTTGGTCAGTATTGGGTGTTGTATTGGGCAAACTACTTGGTCACTGAATGGTGCTTAGTCACTGAAGGGGGCTTAGTCACTAAAGGGTGATTGAAAAATATTGAACTGCTTAGCAATTCTTATGCAAGCTCAATGATACTTATGGTGCTTGTTGATACTCAACAATGTGACTTGCAGGGTGAAGTTCTTGTAGATTTTCTAAATTGAGTTGGAGCATTTAATGCATGTTGCATGAGATCATGATATGAAGTGATTTTGGGAGTTTGTGTGGACCTATTTGGGTCTTAGTTGTTTGATCAATGTGTATCTAATGAGTGTTGTAAGCCTTTTAACACATTTGGTATTTAATATCTATTAGAGGCTGACTTGTGGTTCAACATACATTTAATGTAAGCATTAATTTAATTAGTATCTTGCTAGGCTAACTTGTAGCCTAGTTAAGTAATGAGTCTTTTGGAGTCTTTAGTAATAATAATACATCTTGGAGAAGAGGATGTGGAAGAGGATTGAAGTTTGAGAAAAATTAGTAGCTACAACTCTTATATTTGATACCAGCCACCAACTCTTATATTTGGTTGTAATCGGGAAGACCTTATAGCCTAACACATTGAATGCAATCAATTATTTTTATGAATAAAGAGTTGGTGGCTGGTATCAAATCTTTCTTTGTTATTGTGTTTCTACTCTATGGTTATTTAATAGGGGCTAGGATATCTCCATTGGGTATTTTTGAACCTTGCACTATGTTAAATAGTATCAGAGTAAAGATTTTCCTAAGCTTGTGGACAAAATGTCAAAGTTGAGACAGTTTGCACTAGGACTTGTGGTGATGATTATCTAATTGAAGGTTGGATATGGTTGATCATTTGTGGAGATTTATAAAAATCTTGGAAGATTCATCCAAGAAAATTAGACCATAGCGCTATTGAAGATCTTTGTGATGCTATGGAAGTGAGGATCTCAAAGAAGATTAGAGAATAATTTAGATTTGAAATGGCACTGATGGAGAGTGATATGATCGTTGAGATCGTTAGTGGTATGTGAAGTATACCTTGAAATGTAGGTTTTGAAGATGGTTATGAGGAAGTTGTTGAAGACTTTGAGGTTTTTAGATCAAGTGGTTAGGACAAAACTAATCATGTGGAGAGACCAATGGGAAAGAGGGCTAGTTAGTTTATAAGTCTAGATCTCAATTAAAGCTGAAACATAAGATGGGGGTTTCTAAATTTTTAGGTACTTTGAATCTTGTCAACTTGATTGATTGGATTGGTGAATTGGAAGATTACTTTGAGTTAGAGGATATTAGAGATCCACTTAGAATGAGATTGGCATAGACTAAGCTAAAGGGACGTGCTACTCTTTGGTGGAAGGAATTACAATGAGATATAGAAGAGGAAGGTGAAATGAAGATCACTTACTAGAGATTGATGGTGACTAAAATGAAGGCTCAGTTCATTCTTGTGGATTATGAACTTGAGTTGTTTAAGAAGTTGCAGAATTTGAAGTAGAAATATATGACTATAAAATATTATACAAAGAATTTCTACAAGTTGACTATTTGTCCTAGGCATAGAGAGTTATCTAAAGTAAAGGTGGCTAGGTATATTAATGGTTTGAGATTCAATATTAACGATCAGGTTGGTATGAGGAATATTTCTTCTATTGACGATACTTATCAGTATTCCCTAAAGGAAAAAGACAAGTTGAAGAGGAAGAATCAAGGTAATTTTTGAGGGAAAGAGAAGAAAGATTACTTAACAAAGGCTAAACTAAATGTAGAAGAAGAAGCAAAACCTGTTGATCAGAAGAGAAGGATAGATAGAGGTGAGTTTGAGGGTACTTTTCTAAGATTTCATGAAGAAGGATATAGAGGTTATGAATATCCTAAGGCTAGTGAAAAAAGAGTTGTGGTGAATGAGGCTAAAAAACATATCAGCAAACTTGAGCAGGGAGAGATTTTTCTAGCTCAGCATGTATAGGTTGGTCAAAGGATAGTGGGATCTTGTCAAAGGAGTGATTTGTTTAGGAGTCATAGTAAGTCTAGTGGTAAAGTATGTAATGTGATTGTGGATAGTAGTTATACTAATAAACTTTTTGTTGAGGAAATGGTTCAAAAACTTGGTTTGAGGAGAATGCAAAATCCTTGTCCTTATAGGATTGCTTGGTTGCAATATGAACATGCTTTAGAAGTGAGGGAGAAATGTCTTCTAGATTTTTAGATTGGCTAGGATAAGGATCAATTGTTGTGTGATAATGTGGACATGAGTAGTTATTACATATTACTTGGTAGACCTTGGCAGTATGATTGTAGGGCTCTACATGACTATGTTAAGAATGTGATCTTGATTATGAAATGTGGTAGTTATCATTCCTTGATTCCTTTTTAGAATGAAGAACTCAGTAGGAGGAACCTAAGTATTGGCAGCCAATTTGAAATGAAGGATTTTGAAAGAGATATAGATTAGTGTGGACAAAAACCTATGGAAAACTAAGGATGGATGTGCAGAAGCAGAAGTGGAACAAGGGAAAGAGTGTGCAAATTGAGGACTTAGAGGACATATATGCGAAGAAATAATTTGGGATTTATGTGTTGAATCCCACAAGATGTTCTTCTAGCTACTAAGAACATCTTTTTGCACCTTGGGTGTCTAATGTAGGAGAAATTTAAGATGGTGATCTTGTATGTTGAAGGGATTATGACTTGGAGTTGTGGACTTCGTCACCAAAGAAGTGGTGCTCAGTTATTATTGGGTTTAGTGTTCACTGGGGTGCTTAGTCACTAGATGGTTCTCGATTAGTGAAGGATGTCTGGTCAGTGAAGGATGCACAGTCACTAAAGGGTATTTAGTCACTAAAGGGGGCATGGTCACTGAAGGGTGCTTGACATATGCTATTGATCAACAATTATTGTGTGAGCTGATTGATTCTAATGGTGGTTGCAAATGCTTGACATTGTGACTTCACTAGTACAAAAATAACAATATATGACTAAATAAACTATTATAAATTGTACATATATGACCAACTTTGATCACATGACCATTGGTAGTTTATTGTCTTTCATTAATCTTTTAACCAAATTTATGACTAAATTATGTTAATCATTAATTTGGCCATTGATTTGGTTGTTTACTATTATTATTAAATAGTAGTTTTTTTTGGTGGGTTTTTCGTAGATGATTACTATTAAATAGTAGTCTATTTGGTAGTATATTTGATAATATATTTGATATTTTATTTGGTAGCTGATTTGATAGTATATTTGGTAGTTGATTTTGTAGTATATTTGGAAGTTGATTTCATAGTTGGTTTGATTGTATATGTGGTTGTAGATTTGGTAGTTAATTTTGTAGTATATTTGGTAGTACATTTGGTATTTTATTTGATAGTTTATTTGATAATTTATTTTTTAGTTTATTTGATCATTAATTTAATCATATTAGGGTACGATGGAATCAAAGCATCAACCTCCTACTTGTAAAGCAATCACTCTTCCATTGAGCTAGTACTCTTTAAAGAATAATAATGTTATCAAATGCATAATATAAGATCCAAATAATATTCTTATTGTAAATTTCATTACATGTGTCCTATTCCCATTATTAAAATAAAATTGTGGGAAAAAAATAGAAAGACCTTTATTTGTGCAAATAAGGAAGAAAACTAAGTCTTAAAATTTTTGATGACAATTTACTATTATTTCAAGTTCTTAATTTTTATTTTGCAAAGAGGAATTGGTTTATGTATAGCTTCATCCAGTAGATAACATAAATTTACTTACCTCTAGGAGACAAAAAAAATATTTATGATGATATACCAATAAGTATGTTAAATAACTTCAATGTAGTGCTTTGAATCAACTCCTATATGCATTACATTATTATTATCCACTATAAATTTTCTAATTAATCAAAATTTACTAAAAATAAATCAAAAAATTTCTTGAATATTTTCATAAATTAATTGAAGGATTCTCTATCAAGTACCTTTATCTATCCAACTAGATATATTAGATAACATGCAACTTGATCTGGCAAGAGGTCACATTGAACGTCCTTAGGAGAGTGTCTCCATCTAATGAGAAGAGCTGAAAAAGGCCTCATGAAAATATTTTCAAAATATTTCTTGTGATGAGTAACCAAACTTACTTAAACAAATGAGCTCCTCTTTATCAATATATGTGCTCTAAACTTTAGAAAGTGTGATAATTGATAAAGTTGCATTAACTCACACCAACCCTTTAATGGTGGAAATGGCATGAAAAGAATGCATCAATTCTTAAGGTACTTTCCACTTATCTCCTTTTATAGTTGTCAATCTCTCTATAGTAGAGATAAACTAGTCTACATATTACTCTATCTATTCAATTAAGTAGAATCAACTTCCCTCTCTACACTCAGACAAGCAAGTTGTCGTACATGGTGCCTTATGGCTTTGGGATTGACAAACTCCTTAGTATAAAAAGGTTTCAACCAAACCTTTAGATGTTGATCCCAAAAAATGCCACAAAAGATGATGAGAAAGAACAAAAGGGATTGGTTGGCATTCCATTGGATGAGCCAACCAATCCTAGTGGAATGAATGTAGAATTGGACTCCAACATTGATGTAATGTTACCAAATATTGATTATGGAAAGTTATATGGTTTTTTTTTGTCATTTTGTAGTTGAAGTTTGCAACCTTAAAGCTATTCAAGTTGTAATTTTGACAAAGCAAGTAATTTAATTTCATTAGTTTGTAAACCAACTCCCAAGTAAAATCCTAATTCAACTCTACTCTTATGCATTAAGGTTTTATAATGTATATGTCAAATGCCTATCAAAGTTGACATAAGAATATTTTAAAAATTTATATTAATTTTTCTAATAGATAGACTCTAAAAGATGGCCTTCCAATAAAATTATGTTTTGAAAATAGTCC
The DNA here is from genome assembly GCA_028749045.1 of Cupressus sempervirens. Classification (NCBI taxonomy): domain Eukaryota; kingdom Viridiplantae; phylum Streptophyta; class Pinopsida; order Cupressales; family Cupressaceae; genus Cupressus; species Cupressus sempervirens. The sequence goes on from CM053792.1 coordinate 793,397,940, forward strand.
CTTGCATCCCCAACCATCCTCATCCTATACTTGCTAGAACTAAAAGTAAAAAATTGTGAAAGAGTTAATATATTGTGCAACACAACTCGATACAAAAGATTCATTGCACATTGTACAAAAAAAGTCCAATTTGGGTATGTGTAGGATCATGGTCAACCAAACTATGTTCTTAAGTGGCAATAAAAAATTAAAAAACAAGGTTATGTCAACTTGACGTGCAATTTTCTACTTGTTATTAAATTTATATCAAAAAGTTGAGAGAAAAGAATCTCTAGAAAATTGAATCTAGTTTCTAAACTACTAGGACTTATCTCGAAAAAAATAAAAATTTATTGGTCAAAATTTTGAATTTTAATGCAATATTACAAAAGTTTTAGAACAAAAATAGGAAGTAGACATATGTCTGACCACCTCAATCAAAACCAAATGATAACAATTTTAAATAATATTCTAGATATAAGTAGTAGACTCATGCCTAGATGTGACACATATTTTTGGGTATTTTTATTCTAAATCAATAATAAATAATTAATTTTTGACTTTAGTAATAAAACTCTTGTGTTTGACCACCTTAACTAATTCAAAACTCTGCAAAATTCAATTTTTCATTTTTTTCCCCTTATACTAGAAGAAACATAGAATGTGATGCATCTTTTGGATTTACAAAATATTATAGTTGTTTTTTAAGTAGTGTGTCAGTCATCACTTTATACGTAACTCCATTAGAAAATAAGTAATAATTACTTACTAAACTCATAATTTGATAAACCTTACATTTATGGAAAGATAAGAACATTCTTAAGAAACCCTTTTCATTTCATCAAACTTTGGTGAAAAAAAAGTCGTCAGAGCCATATGTTTGAAGTAAAAATCACATAAAAATAGGCCAAAAGTACATTTTAAGGATGTTTTTAAAGTTGACCATATAGGTTTGGTATAAAATGATATAGTAAAACTTATAAAGATATTGATTGTGTTCATTTAGTATTAGGGTTGGTGGGAAAAAAGTTGGAAAAGATTTTGAAATGGTTTGAGATATTTTAGAACTATAGATTTTTCAGATCGCCACTTTTTGGCACACCATGATCCTACAAATACCCATTTTTTATATATTAAAACTTAGTTTCAAAAACAAAAATACCTTGTATCATAATAGGTGAAATACTATAGATATAAAGGATCTTAGTGGTTCCTAGTCCTAATTTCTAGTCATAAAAACTCATGTATTTATTCATAAGAATCTTGGAAATTCAAATGGAAACTATATCCAATAAAAGAGTCAATACACACACCTTTGCTTGAGAGATTTTACTTCCTCATGCTTCAATAATAAATCAAGTAATTACTCCAATTTTCCCACCTATAAATATTCCTCACAACTTATATGTCGCCACCATAGCTTAACAGGAAACTTTTCCAAGCTTCCAAGTGAATCTTCATTTCTCATTTGAGATTCATTGTTTTTTAAAGAGTAATTTTGTTCTACAAAATACAAGATTTTTCTGACATACTTGTATGACCTCCTCATGTTTTTGTAACTATAGAACAAAAGCAATCATTAAAGTTAAAATCATATAGGTAGGAAGTGCAGAATTCCACTTAGCTTAAAAGATAATCATAGTATAAATATTTTTACATCAATTAACATGCATTGTACTCACATAAAAAACCATGAGCTTTTAGTTCAAGAAAATTCTTATAATGTGGACTAATTGATAATGCATAATTTAGTATATGCATTTTATTTTCTATATCTCTAGGATTCCTCATATCTATAAATTCTTCTACCTAGTCTATATATTCCCACCCTTGCTACTAATTAAGTAGAAACTCAAAAAAAAAAAGAGAAATTAAATTCAAAATGGACAATATAAAACTTTCACATTATTGTACTAGTTTGCCATACAATGACATTTTACAAAATTCTACATAGAGACAACTAGCATAGAAATGATACTTAATTTCAAAATCATTTGAGACAATCATGCATGAACAAAACATAAGAACTAATAGAAAAGGATTAACTATTTAAAAGCAAACAAATTCTATTATTTTTAGATAATTCTTGAGTACAAAAAGCATACTGACAATAAGTAAATTAGATTAGCTATGTCATGGCTCCTCATCTATATTTTATTCAAAAATTATACTAATAAATTTTCTACCACCTTTAAATATGACACAATAAGTGATTGTTCATATTGAACAAATATTCCTAGTCTAGGATTAAGACAAGGAAATATCAATGTTCAAAATTGGACAAAGATATCAAATTCCTATGGTAAAGGGACTATTGAACCAAGAAGATAACTCATACAAGTCGAAACCTTTCCATGCATAGAATGTGAATCTTTGGTATTTAATATTTTCTTGGATTCATATTATCCTCACTGCCTCTGTGGTAGGAATGCAAACTATTTCTTAACCTAGGACCACTCCTTTTCTTCGTTTCTCATCCAACCATAAAGATAAATCCATTTTACCTTAATGGGAGATGAGGTGGGAATATTTTCCGATCCAAGATGAATATGATTGGATAACTTAGGAGATCCCTAGAATGGAATAAATCAAGGGTTTGTTCTCAAGAATAGGCTCATTCTAATAGCTAATGCTATACCTTCACCTTGATACCAAGAGTGATGTTCTGTTCAATTATCAACATATATTTTACAACTAGCACTAGATTTTAGAGATGATGGTTTTGTGGAAAACTATATAGAAGTGACATGCCATGATTGCTTCATCATACTTATCATCAAGCTCCAAGAAGCCATTTCCAAAGGGTTTGTTAAATACTAATAAATTTTTCCCTATGTATTTTTCTTATGAAAGAAGTAGATGATCAAATAACAAAGGCCCCTTGGCAAAGAAAGTTCTTGATTTTATCATGAAACTCTTGAAAAATTGAAGTTCCAGCATGATAAATCATTAGCTAGTAAATAGGTAGACTAGAGATGGTAAATTTAATCAAGGCCAATCTACCAGCTAGACTATGCCACCTATTGTTGTAGCTTTATGCTCTCTTTTGAAGTTTTTTTTTCATCCAACAATCATAGTTGTTTATCTTGAAGCTCATGCCTAAAACTAAATAATAAATTATTTAAATGGTTACTACCTTTGCAATGAGCTGAAAGATATTTGAGAGCAACTATGGTAAAATTGACTACTGTTCTATGTTGTTAATTCTTTAGAATTAATTTCAAAATGATAAAAGTAAGGTTGTAACTACTTTGTGGATGTTTTTGCAATTCATCTCAATTTTTGCATCCATAACAATAGAAAATTTACCAGCTAAAGCCTATTCTATATTTCACGAATCATGTCTAGTACAAAAGATGAAAAAAATAACAAGATTCTAATAGCACTACTTCTAGCATGCAATGAGCACAAATAGATTATAAAATTCCTTAATAGCATACTTTATTTTGACTAATGCAATTCAATTAGAACACAACTCATAAAATAAAATGTAAACATATTAATCTCAATGATGCAAATAGATTACATAATTCCTTAATAACATACTTTATTCTAACTCATGCAATTCAATTAGAAAATAACTCATTAAATATGATGCAAATAGATTAATCTAAATGATGAAATCTAGAAATATGGTGACCATCAAAGAGAGTAATGTCCATTCGCAGATGATGATCCCATAGAGTATCCACTATATCTATTGAGTATTTGCAAAGGTGTGGATTCTAAACCATAAACCATCCATGATTAATGACCAAAATGATCCCTATCATTTGATGAATCATTCCTTGTCTCTTTCCTATCCGCCTCCATGACTGTGATGAATTTGTGTATGGTATGGAGAGAGTTCAACAACTATGAGATATTTGACTATGCATAGGTACTATGTCTGAGTCTATTGTAATAACTTTTCACCTATTTACAAGTTGTTTGTGAATACATGATCTCTAGCCTATAGAATATGAAATTATTTTCCAATATGGTGGATGAGAATACGTTCTCATCTTCCTTTGATTCTACTCTGATGGTAACTAACAACCTTCAATATTTATTTGTGTTTAGTTATATGATGTGGAAATGCACACCATAGGATTTCCACTACTCACTATCTCCTTACATGACTCTATTCATGTAGTCAATAAGTTCTATGAATATACGATGATGCCCCATGATGCCCCTATCTCAAAGACTTAGGCCTAATGGGTGTAAAACTTAGGCTAAGTATTAATTCATGCTCAGTGGATGGAATGGGTCATGTTAGTCTCTATGGGAAAATTAAAGAATTTGAGCCTTGTTAGAAGTATTGATGATGTCAAACTTGCATGTATTTACATTAATTATAGCTATAAAAGAATTTAAAAAGGAGCACAAGAAAAAATTGATCCTTATAACACTCATCTTAGAGGCTTCCCCCACAATCATAGTGTCATAAAAAAATTGGACATGGGTAGTATTTTTTTATCATGAAAGCTATCTTAACTTTGGATATTTTATTCTCTCCTTTAGTGGGGGGTCTACTTAGAATTTTAGCTAAACTAATACAAAGAATGTAAGGCCTTGACACAAACCTTTAGAATCTTTCATAAATATTGGTAAGAGAACCAATCAACAATAGTAGCAATCAAGTGTCTAAATATCCATTATGGAAAACATAGAAGAAATCCAAAAGCAATAAAAACTTGAACAAGACTACCTAGGTCCACTTAGTCAAAATCATAGATCATATCAAGCTTAATCACCATTTTAAAAAAATTCTCTTCTAGTGGAATTTAGATCCTTATTGTCTACTAAAAATTTTCCATGATATGAGCCAAGCTAAGTACTGTTTGAATTTGGTGTCTATGATTCTAGTCATCAATTTATAAAAAAGAGTTGCACAATGAAAGAGGTTGAGCCAGTCGAAAGGATGGGATAGAAGAAACCCAAAAGCATGAAGAAATTGAACCATAACACCCATCATCAATTTATGAAAAGAGTTATACAATGAAATAATCTAAAATGGTCGAAATGACATAATAGAATAAATCCAAGAGCATTGAGAATCTAAACCATAACATCTAGATAATTTAAATATGTAGAACTCAAATTTCCCATGTTCTTTAAATTTTTTCCACTATAATCCCTTAAAAAAATAATAGAGTAGATTTTAACTAGTGTGCCATATGCACCACCAACTGCACCACCATCTACATACCCAATATTTCAGCAACCAACTTCATATTATTCTATATATCCACCTGTAACTACACATAAATCATAACAAACTAAATATCCACATCCTCAAATCACTATGTATCATCCACCTTAAAGTAATACACATCATCTACCACCAAGTAATGAATATCGATGTACTACAGTGAATAATTAAACATTTTTATTATCAACCCTGTAAAATTTGGGCACACAGACTTTTTTGGAGCATTTTCATCTATTATATAACAAAATGAATCCATTCAACCAACCAAACCTCTCCTAATTGGACTTATCCCTTTATATTGGTAAGAATTGAAAAGGAAAATTGATAACCAAGAACTTTAGAAGTTTTACAATCAATAATTGACACATTTTCACATGTTTTACTTTTTTGGCAGTTTTGATAGTCTAACGACAACATTTGTTCATGTTTAGAAGTTATCTATTTAGAAGAACTATGTATGGTAGATGTTGAAGTATTGAAACACATTTCTTTTAGCTTTTGTGGTATTTTATTTCATTAAGTGTAGGTGTAGATATTTAAAAATGAGTAAAAACTATCAAATTCTTTATCAGGTAGAAAAAGGACTAAAAATGAAGAACTTGAAATGTTTTAATGTGTGGGTAAACCCTAAAATTGGAAGACTGATGAGGAGAGACACACATTATAGATTTCCAAACTTTTAGAGAACCATGCAAGATGATCCACATGCATTAGATCCATGAAAGGTGACTATAGAGTGTCATAGGAAATACAATCTTAGTGTGGGGGGACATATCATACAAATTAACCATTGGATTTTGGCCATTTTCAATATGTTGTTGGGAAGCAGATTGTCAAGAACTTTACTTAAGTAATTCTTGAACTAGATTAGGGTTAAAAAGTTACATTAGGCTATTTATAGGTCTATATGAAATCTAGTGAGCATGAATGTATAGACAAAGAGTTGTTTAGGTATAATGTTGACCTTCGAAGGAGTGTTTGAGTGACTGAGTTACAGTTTGTGAGAATATATGTGTGTCCATGGTGTCAAGGATTCTAATAAAAGTGACGTATTTTCATTCAATTGGTATGTAGATAAAGAAAATGGATAATGGAGATTCATTTGGACTCTTCTAAAAAAAATTATTTCACACTAACCAGACCTGAAAAAGAATTGCAAATATTTCCTTCTAGTCCCACAAACTAATTTTAAGTGCAAATATTTTACTATCAAAATTTTCAAGAGGAGTAGTATAATGTAAAATTTCAATGATTAAGAGAAATGTGAGAAGTAAAAACTAATGCTACATTGTCAAGAAGCATAAAATATGAATTAGCCAAGAGCAATTTAAAAAGAAAAAGCTAATGCTACATTATTAAAATGGACTTTAGTACTTGATTATCAACAACAATTGTTAAAAGTTGTTCTTTCATCTTATAAGTTGACAATCCTTCTCTTAGATGATGCACTTCCTATACAAATGGGTTTAACTACAATTAAGCTACCAAGAAAAAAAAACATTTTCAAATTTAGAAACATATTTAAGCTTGCATGCATTAAATATATAGATAAGTATATATTCCATGTATTATCATATAAACTCTATTTATACTTTAAAAATGGAATTTAGATCACTTGGAGCTTTCATCATACTCTATGATACATTTTGAATAATATAAATAGTAAAAGTAGCATAGATAGGAAAATAAATTGGTGTTGAACCTTCTATTGTTACTCCCTTTGGTACTCTTTTTACAAAATGACTAAATCCACAATTTTATCAAATTGAAGGGGTTGCATAGTCACCAAACTTAATATTTGATGATACATTTTTTCATGAAAAGAAGAGGATATTTCAATAAAGATGCAACAACATATACAAAGATATGGAAATAATAGTCAAAGGGAAAAGATCAAGAAAATCATCCATGTATGATAATGAAAACTCAATCCTCATTTGTTAATTCTATGGTCTAAACAACATCAAAGATCATTTATTTTATTTTATTTTTAGTGTTAAATTCATCCATAATGAATATATTCTAAAAATCATATCATTAAAACAAAAATAATGCTTGAACTAATATCATGTTTTGCTTGTTTTATGAGTAGAATTAGTCTCATGTTAACAACACTTTACTCTTATTTATTTATCTATTAACAAACATAGGATATATTACTAATCTAATTGAACTTGTCCAATATGTAAAATTACATTATCCTTCCATGTAATGGTTTTTCTATTCTATACATTTCATAATAGCCAAATTATTGAGTACAATATTTTAGTTGCTCACAATCTGACAATGGCATCATCATAGCTCATCAGTCACAACATCTTTATCTACCATATAGATCAATTAAAATTTTTTGCAAACACTTAATATAAACTATAAGACATGATTCACACAAAAGTTCTATATAACTATAGAAGAAGTTCCTAGCGGGAAAGAAGCCATGGATAAAAATTCCAAAGAGCAAAAGAATATATGTATTCATCTAAAATATATTTTGATTACATATAAATTTTAAAAGAAAAAGTGCAATATAGAATCTTCATAAGACTTAACACATAGTAATTTTTATAGAAAAATAGATGCCTTTAAAGAAGATGCTATTGTACAGAACTTGACCATGTCATTTTATGCTATGTTCAGACTTTGGCATGTGAAGGAGGTTTCAAGGAAATATCTTTAGACATGTAAATAATGGGTTTCTTGGTGAGGAATAATTTTAAAGTCCTACATGTATGCCAATATCTTACTAGGATATTTTTAAAAGATTGTTCATAAGGGCATTTAACATGTTGAGTTAAAAGCCTAATCCCTCAGGATAAGAATGACTATATTCCATCTTAAATTGTAGTCCCCCAAACCATTTGTACCTCTATTGACAAACGTTGTTCATTGGAATAGTCTTTTTTTTATTATAATTAGTGCTAGAAAAGTTTCAACAAACAACTCAACTTAGAGTTTCAAATGAGAACTAAGGTAAGATTGAAAGATATTGAAGTTCTTCCACTCTCCAGGCTAGTTGGAAAATATTATTAAAAAAAATGCATACTTTATCATATCAACTAGACGATCAACAACCCTTCCCATATTTTTGGGATATATAAAATACAAATTGCTCTAATCTTTTATGAATCGAGAATATATCAAATACTCTATTTTAAAATTGCAAATAGCCCAAACTTCTACTCTTCTATTGCTTCTATTCTTTTGTATGTTAGTGTTTCATATCTTATGGTCCTTCACAGTAAACATTTTTCATCTTCAACAGATCCCAATACAAAACCTTGTTTGTATCTTTGTATATCAATTTAAAAGCAACCTTGTTTCCACATCATAGACAATGAATCTAAAAAAATCTTGTTTCAATACGCATAATAAAAAGGTAATTCCAACTATGTCTTTAATCGTCAAAGGTAATCAAATATGTTAATCATTACTGGTTTGTCAAGATTGTTGAAAAAACCATTGATGTAAGAGTTTAAAGTTACTATTTGATGGGGATCACAGGTGATTTGAGAGTTTTACTATTTGGATCCCTTTGCATTAGTGAGTCAAATCAGTCATCTATAATATCTCTTCCAATAGAAGATTGAAATACACAAGTCAAGAGTTTTATCACCATATCTTTTACCTGTTCATGATCAAAATACAAGTGTTTCACAATAGTTTACGGTGTAATTGTGCTACAACCTGTCCATGAATGTTGACAACACATCTTAAAATACAAAGAAACAAATTAGAATCTGAATGACTTTATACATCTGTGGTTGTAACAACACCTCCATACCAAGGGAAAACTCTAAGGGCCATCTGTGTGTTCAAAGTCCTCTCAGTTTTGAGGTAAACAAACACCAAACACATCTTACACAAAAGGATTTACACAATCCTGGTACACATTATTTCATATATATATGAGAGAATACCTAGCATTGTCATGCAATCTTGAGGAAGGAAATTCCATACAACAATGGTCTAATAATTCCATTCCATAATGTTTGGCTAATCCTTAAAATTTTAGTTTTTTCAAATGGTTCAAATAAGTTCCAAATTTGTAGAGTTAATGGCAGAAACATCTGTAATTTAATATTTGAACACAAAAGAACAAGGAAAAAAATGGTCCTTACGATTTAGAGGGGAGAAATTTAAAGAATGTATTCAAATGTACCTGTTTGATAACCTTCAAAGATGGCTCAGAAATTACTAAGCTGAAGAATTACTAGCAAGCAGAAGACATGTGGTGGAAATAATCCACACTTCTTATTTCATCTCTGTCACGTGTCAGCCTGGTCCTGACTTTAGCTCTGTAGGTCACTGTCAATCCCAAAATCTAAGAAGC